>VWZV01009815.1:150293-177328 GCA_013397155.1 Irena cyanogastra | reverse complement strand
GGCTTGGGGGATGCGCGCATCCTCCCCGCTGCCACACGCACCGCCGGGTGAATGGGGGGAGCAGGGGGAGAGATGAAAAAAAATGGTAATTTAAAAAAGCCAAATCACTAGGAAAAAAAAAAAAGAGAGAGAAAAAACCGCAAAACTCTGTCTCTACTTCCCGGCCGAGGTTTGAGCCCCCCGCCCTAGAGCTGCGGTCCCGCGGCAGCGGCGCGCTCCCGCCGCGCCGGGAGCCGTCACCTCCCGCGGCGCAGCACGGCAGAAGCTGCCGCTGCCGGTAGCGCCCAGCTGAGCGCCGGAGCCGCTCCCCGCGCATGGAGGAGCCTCCCTCTTTCCCTCCCTCCCTCCTTCCCTCCCTTTTCCCCTCCTTCCCTCTCTCTCTCTCTCCCAGTCCGCTAAGGCGGGCAACGAGGCCAGGTGCTGTCGGCTCGCCCTGCGGCCGAGGGAAGAGCCGGGCCGGGCCCTCCGCCGGCGCTGGTTCCTCCGCGGGAAGCGGCCGGGCTCCCCCAGGCGCTGGGGTGGCGCTGGGAGGCTGCCGCTGCCGGGCCGCGGCTGGAAGGGGATAAGCGAGGGGCGCAGAGGGGAAGTCGGCTGCCCCCAAGAGCTGCCGGCGGTGCCCAGAAGCGACGGCGATGGAATGAAGCAGCGGCGGTGAGGACCCGCCTCTGCCGGGCAGCGGTTCGGTGCCTCAGCGCATCCCTGCAAACGCCGCTCCCTCGCTCGGCTGCTCACCTCCTGCCCGAGCGGAGTGACCCGCTGGAGAGGACCGAGGACGGTGCATTATAACTGCTGGATGTTTAGGGCGAGGAGGGGGGAGCAAGCGGAAAAGGGAGGGAGGGCATGATTATAAGAAACAAACGGAAAGGGGGGGGGGGGGGAAAAGCAGCACGCACACTAAAAAAAGCCCGTTCTCGGGAGAGAAATCAAAAATAGCCACAGCAGCATTGAAAGTTGCTCGCTTAGTGATTTGCATTATAACGCTGCCGCCGCTGCCTGGCTCCTCCAACAGTGTGCCCAAGGAACATGCAAGATGGGAGAGGGGGAGCTATATACTTTTTCTGTGATCTCTCTTTCTTTAAAAAAAAAAACAACCCAAAACCCAATCAATCACACCCCGCACACCCCACTCCTTTGATGGAGAGGTAGCTGCAGGTGGTGGTTTCGGAGCTCCAAAAGGAAAGTGAAGACATTTCCCCCCTGGGGAAAGGTGTGTGCGTGCGTGTAGACGACCCATGAGAGTGCTCCTGTGGGGTTTTGGGCTCTCCAGTTTGGCAGCCCGGGGAGAGGGGGAGCAGGCGCTGATGCACGGCCGGAGGGATGCCAAGGAGTGCCCGGTGGCTGCTAGCGGGAGCAGCGCCTTATCCCGGCGGAGAAGGCGGCGGCGGGGAGCGCGGGAGGCCCCCGCCTGCTTCCCCTCGCTCCTCCTGCCGTGCCATTCGAGATCAGCGATAAGTGGCTCTGTTTGTAGGAAGAAGAAATTAAAAATAAATAAAAAAGTCGATAAAAATCTAATTTTTATTTATCAACGGTTCATGCCCTGTTTTAAAAAATAGCACCAAATCTTAACCCAGATTATGCAGTTAAATGTATGGAGCCAGAGGCAGCGTGGCTGTTTGCCAGACCTATGATCCATTAACCTCTTTAGCTCATTGTTGGCAGGCAACAATAGCACACGAATAAATTCTTACATTTTAAAGATAAGCCATTTTCTTTTCATAGTAAACTTCCCTCTCCTATGTTGCAATTAAAAATTGAGTATCAACAATAAAAATTATGAGAAAGGAATAATACTGTGAGTTTTAGCTACTTTGTGTCCATTTTATGGGCAAAAACATTGTACTATGATTAAGGCAATATGTGTAAAGGTGGCTTTAAACATATTAAAAATTCTTATTTCATAAGAAGGATTTTGGATAACTTTACCTTCACCACTGGATTAAATACTACTTAGACTGTCTAGAATTCAAAGTTTTAGTTACAGTTGTTTCTACAGAGAGAAACCAAGCAAAACCCTATGTAATCAAAATAAAAGTATGAAAAGAGGATATATAGGGCCTTTTTCTCTTTTTCATGTGTTATAAATATATATACACATATATGCCCTTTAATCAAAAGCATTCTGTGTGAAGCTATATATTCATACATAAATGTTTGTGCATGTATACCTGCTCTATATACAATAATTATATAAATAACATATTTCAAAATCATATAAAAATTAGAATAAAAAGAGGCAAAGCTAAAAACACAGCTCTCAACATCCTGCTGAGTGCTATAAAAAAGTGCTACCACTTGGAGGAGAAGTCATAGAATCACTGATACAGAAAGAATATAAAAGTTATACCTTGCACCTTGTTTTTCACACAAACAACTTAGGTAGTAGAAATACATCTGTGGAAAAAAAAAGGGAAGTATGTAATGTTTTCTGGTTTTCTCTTTTTTTTTGTGTAGGACATTAGGCTGTGGTCCTAACAGCCAAAATATTTGTTTTGGAAAGTGTACATTCAGAGAGGTTGAATCTGTCACTGCTAAATGATGCTGTGTCTGTGGGAGTGGAGGATAGACAGTATGTGCAAAAGGGATGGCTGGTCACGTGAGGACCTGGGGAAAAAGAGTGGGAAATGTGGTGGGAATGGGGAGAAGGGCTAGCTGGGTGGCAGCAGTGAATTCAAGAAGCTTGTACGTTACAGAGGTAGCTGGGCCTGTAAACAAATGCAATCTCGTGTGGAGGAGGTAGCAGGAAAGAAGACCTTTATTCCTTTTTCCATGGTCAGGCTGTGCTGTAAAACACATCCTCGTTAGAAATGAAGAGTGTAAGATAACACCTACATGTTCTCAAGACCTCTGCATATTGTTTCTTAATCCTCTGTGGTTTAGGAAAAGCCCTCTCAAATACACCAAACATGAGATTCTGGGAAATTATAAAGGATCTAAGCTCATAGGACTCATCCTCTTGAGGAAAGTTTTAGTGGTGTATTTTTTGTCACCTAAACAATCTCCTCAGGCATAGTCAGCTGGCACCATTCTGTCCTAGCCCAAGGAGAGAAAGGCCCAAGGCTCTTTATTTAATTCACAAAAAGTTAGTCTTGATTCCATTTTCATTAAGATCAGTAATAAAATTAAGAAGTGACTGCTACATTAGCATAAAGTTTTGAGTGTGTGGGACTTCCTGGCTTCAAGAGAAGATGTTAGGGATGGGAAAGAAATGTAAAGCTACACTGTAGTGTCAAATTTAGGCTATATTTACAGCTGTTGCAGCAAGAGTAGTCATTAATAGCCCAAAAATTAATGAATGATTATTGCTACTATAGATAATATGTCAAATGATGAAAGCAGATATATTCTAGGTGTTTGCTTTTTTCTCTGTTCTCTTCACTAAATCCAGTTTTTTTTCCTTACTTAAGAGCCATCTACTGTAGCAGGGGGGAGGTATAAGATATCACACATACTGGTCCATCTTTTCATATGTTGTGTAGGATAATCACATTGACATTAGCTGATGTAAAACTGTGAAGTTTCTATCCAAAATTCCCAACTTTCACATGGAATAAAAGTAACAGGTATTTGATAGCCAGAATTTTAAGGAAATAGAAAATTGAGACCTCTATTATTTAATAAAGTTATGTTTGTTTCTTTTGTATATTTTTCTACTTCAAAGCCTATTATCCAACAGCTTTATTGTATTCATTTTCAGTATTCTAAACTTGAAGAGGTACATACCGTTTATTACAAACAGCATGGATAATAAATAACAAGAAAAACTTGTTCTCTGCAAAATTAGATTAAAATGGCAAGATTAAAATGGCCAGCCTTTATTACACTTGCTGTATGACTGCATTGGTTTGCAATCTCATTAACAACTTGAAACCAAGTGAGGTTTTGACACTCAAGAAGATTTTCTAAGAAAGTCAATATGTCAGAGGAAATGCGCAGATTGGTACAGGATGTCTACTCTTCTATATATAACACTGTGGAACCAAGACTTTTAGCTTAAAATTCAAGTTTCACTAATAGTTCTGGAAATTGGACTAGAGTGTTTCTTTACTTTTAAAACATCTGGTCTGTCATAAATGTGTTTTATGTAATTGTCTCCCAAATTTTAAAACTTGCATTCTGTTCCATGTGAAGTGTCTCATATGCCAAATCTTTTTTTAAACTTATGGCAGGCTGGCTTACTTTTTGGGAAAAAAAAGTGCTTTTCAACAACTTGTTAAAAACTTAAGGTTTTTGAGAATCTCATAGGATTGTGTAAACTTATCAAAATAATAGATTTCTTAAAATTTATAACCAATGTACATCTATTAGGTTGGAATTTGCCTTCATAACCCATTAAAAACATGCTTCACTGAATCAGTAAATACTATATGTTTGAGCTGTCTGCATATTATTGACTTTTCTGTTTTCTGCAAAGCATTACCTCAGAAGTCCCTTCCCCCCTTTGTTTTCATACCAGAAAAATCAATTCAAATCTTAGATATACAAAGCAACAAAGGTAATCTAACCTTGATATATTTCAGAATTTATACAATCTCCTTCTTTATTTTGTTGAAGCTCTGCTTTGCAGGCTTATCATCAGCACCTGAGAGTTTTGACAAGTCTTTCTGAATATATAGGAAAACATACTAAACAATAATAGGCTGAGAGGCAGCTTATTTAAAATTGTAGGGGAATGTGACTAGCATGTTAAGGAGAGACTTTCATTTTGTGTGAAAAAAATTCAAATATACTAGGCTTAGAATCAAATTCTGCCTTCAAATGTCTATGCATGATTCCCTCTAGGAAGAAAAAAAGATTATATGCAAAGACATAGCATTAATTTTAATGGAAGATCTATGGATATGTGCAGAGCTATTTGGTCATTGGGCACCCACACTAGTCATCATTTTCACAAAGGTTTATGATGTTTTTTCTACTTTGTTCAGTTGAAAACTAACATACAAGGCCTACTGACTCTTGTTTTCCATTCAGATAAGTATTGACAAAATAGCTGAGATTTGCACATAAGAGGAATAATTTTCAACTATTTTTCTGTGCACTTCATGTTTCTTCCTGACACTTACACTTCTTTCAGCTTACTCTAAGTTTGCTAAACTTCTGTGATTCAACCTGAAATTATGTGTGCTGAGGTTCTGTCTCAGGCTGCGTGTTTTTAGCATACCCAACCAAAATGGCTCAGCTATACCTGAGAATGAGATTGAGGAACAATATCTTGTTAAATTTCTTGCTAATATATTCATTTTAAGGCCTATTTTTTTAAGAACTCTAGCACCTTCAGGTAGCTAGAGGAGAACAGAGAAGAGACTTACAGTTGGCAGGAGTTAGTTGAGGATGACTTGGTGTCTCCATGAAAATTCATTTACATTTTTCTACTTCATGAACATTTGGAAGCTTAGTTGACCCAGGTAAAATAGCTGTTTGCTAGGGTTATGCAATTAAATGCATATGTTTAGCTGTTCTCCACCAAAGTACATTCAGAAATGGCCCGGAATTGTCGCTCTCAGTGCTGCTGCTCTTAAGAAAGAGGGTCTGGTTTTCCTCTGCTCTTAATTTTGTTTTGAGCCCAAGATGCACTGAGAAGTAGGCTGTTTCAGTGTAGCTGGAACACAAGAAGTTTTCCTTGCATTTCTTGGGACTGGGAAGCTGGCAAGGATGAAGTGACAGGGATTTCAATGGAAAAAAGTATGGGAGAAAGTTCTGAGACCTGTGAGGAAGTGGTAAGGAAGAGACTGAATTCAGATGACTAACTCTAGGTGCAGAAAACGAGCATGGGAAGAGACAAGGGATCTGCCTGCATGGCAGTCAGATGGGAAAACTATGTGAGAAGCTTAAAATTTTGGATATGCTGATAAGGAAAAGGAAGAAATCAAAATACTAAAGACCACAGCTGGCTAGGTGAAAAGTCAGGTGGAAGAACGCCAGTGAAGATGTGAAGATGTGAATGAAGTCACAGAAGTGGGGGAGAGAGAGAGAGAGGGAGAGAACTGGAATAAGACATAAAAGCTGAAAAAGAGACAAAAAAGTCTATAGTACTGGAGCATACTGCCATGCAGATCTTGAAAATGAATCAACCATCCCAAACCTCAGCATTTCACTGCTATCGATAATTATCTGTGAAACCTGTTGGCAAAAGTTCCTCACTCTCCTCTGGTACATCTCCACACAAGAGGTGACCATCTGCTGCCATTGCAGCCCTGACAGTAGCTCTACATGCAGAAATATACCCGACAGGTCTAACTTCCCAACCTCGGTGATGAATCTTGTTGGTATCAGGCCACTTTTTGAGATACTTGTGTTCATTCTTCTTTGAAGAATAGAAAAGACACAGGAAATGGAAAGGAAGAGAAAGAGAAGAAGGAAAATGAAAGGGAAGAAGGGAACCCCTTAATTCTTATTGCAGTAAAATGCTGCTGTCGTGTATAGGCAACATTAGAACTAGAACTTAGAAATTTGAACATCAGAACTTAGAAAGATTGCCTTTACTAACTCTACTCAACTTCTTCCATATTTGTGGATATACATTATAATACAGTTTAAAATTGCAAAAACATATACTCTTTTATCTTTCTTCAACACTGGATATCACTGCAAAAGATGAGTCCTGCTTAATGGTTAAGCAGGTGTATAATGCTTTATTTTGTTTTCATTGGCTTTTGGGCAAATCAGACACTTTTTACCAGTTTATCTAAACTCTATTGAGAAAATGTATTAATTGCCTTTTCAGAAGATTTTCTGTGAAAAATGTCAATATGACATCTACATACCTCACAAATTATTAATTTACAGTGCTTCCACCATTCCCGTTACAGAGATGAAAATGAGATATAACCAATTAAAGAATGAGTATCCACTACTTTTGAGTGTAAATGCAAATTATCTAGAAATTTTCATTTTGCTCTTTGAAAGGTTATTGTGTGCTCGCTTCAGCTGAGAGGGGACCACTTCTACAAATGAGACACAGGCTTTGAAGTAGGGCATTCAAAAGCAAAATACTCATAACTTTTGAGAAGTAGGTGACCAGCTAATTTTTGGTGAATTTTCTAGCTTATCACTAGAATTTTCTAGCACTGCAAGGGGATAATATCCCGCATTTCATGTCACCATTCAAAGGGTTTAAGAGTGAAACATTAATTGAAATGCATACTGAAACTTCTTTCACTGTATATGTGCTAAAAATAGCAATAGTAATAAAAGGCAGTGAGAATGAAGATGACAGCAATGTTATAAAACTCATCCTGCTTTGTTCCCAGAGGTGATGATGAGAGGTCCTGCAGAAAAAAAAGATATTTTCACAATCTGTGTGCAAGCTACCCTGGAACCCACTTATGCTTTAGACTGAGGTCGTAACTGAGTGTAGGTTCTTCAAGCATAGTGAAACTCTAAATCCCAGAATAATATGCTACTGAAAAGTTTGCTGAACATTTATTTTTGAGCCAAACTGGAAAAGTTTGTCTACCTTCTAGAAGTGACTGTAAATTTTCCAGCTTTGAAATTGACAGCCTACTTCCCTTTTGGTGTTGTCATCTCATTTTTTGAACACTTAAGATATTGCACTTATAGGAGGAGAAAGGATCCAAGCAGAGCTAGAGGAGAGGGAAATTGCTCAGGCTTGGTGAAGGTTGGAAGCATTTCCTTCTCTTTTGATGTTTTCTAATAACAGCAATGGCAGGATAACCTTTCCTGTTTTCTAGTTTGGAACAAGCATTGAAGAAAGAGTAAAATTGTCCATTTCTTTCTTTATTGTCCACAATAAGAAAATTCTCTTGCTAAATTATGTCTTCAGGGGATTTCAATGGGACATAAGATGTTACAGTTATTTTCATAGCCATTTTTGAAGGAACCTGGAAACCAAATCCCTTTACCTTAACAAGGATTGATTGATACACAATAGGAAGGGGGGAGGGGTGTCAATTTCTTTGCTAAAACCCACATGTGGGAACTTCTATTTGTAAAAATCACCCAGCAATTTTTTTTTCCTCTGAATTGATATCTTTTGGTTTAAGATATTTTTGGCAAGGAATTGCTCTGCGAGATAAAAAACCATCTGATTAATCCGTAATCCAAAACCAGGTTAGTTAAGGTCAGGCTTGTGGAGAATGAAGTTGAAAGCCCTGTTTTTTTCACCATGTCTGTAATCATCTTCAGTTTTCTAAGTTACCAGTTCTTTTGAAGCCGTACTACAGACTGCCACTCTGAACTTTGATCTAGGTGCCTACTTGAATCCACACATCACATTCACAGTGGAAAGATGCTGCAGAGATGAAGCCTCTGCTCTTCTCTATAGAATTCAGAAAATCCATCATGCACATCTTGGCACTCTCTCCTTGCTGATGTGTTTTCCTCCTTGAACTGATGATCCACAACAAGCTTTGGACAATGGAAACAGCTGAATTTCTTTAACTCAGACTCTACATTTTTGGGAAAAAAACCCCAGTAAATATATACAAGTATGTGTTGAATAATGTATTTCAAATACTGCCTGTGAGCGTGACTGTTTATATTTGCTGACATATTGAACAGATTTTTTTTGGAACAAATCTAAACACTTATAATCACATGCTTAGTAAATTTATATTGTAGCTGGCAAAACTAGAGAAAGATAAGTGGCAACAGTATTGCAAGTGACATCATATAAAGTAGACAAAGCCCTTCTAGATTCCATATCTAGAAGCTGATGTACAAATTAATCTTAACCTTTCAGGTTCAGCTTTGGTAATCTGATTTTTCCTTTTATTCAATTTTTTTTTATGAGCCACATATCAATAAATATATGGGTTCAGTCTCAATATATTTAGGTACTATGGAACCATTTATTACACTTTGAGAGTCACTTAGAAGCACTGATGCACCGGAAATCTTGCTGGTGAGAGTGGAAGGGACATGTGCCATGTGTCTCGTTTCCCCCATTGCTCAAGCACATGCCAAATAATCCCATTCATAAGAGGCTACAAATATCTCTTTCAAAAACTTTCTTCCTATGTAATATAACTGAAAAAAACACTGTAAAATTTGCTTGGTGTAATGGCTAGAAGCTTTTTCAATTTCCACTTCAGCACATTTATGTCTGCCTAGAATGTTCTCTGTTTCAGTATCATGATTTAATGAGCTTTTTATTCTTTATTCACTGACGTATTTGTGGAGCTCAATCACCTGCCTATCTGCTTCATTTTTCTATGTATTTTCATACCAGAAAACCATTTTCAGGGTCATCCTTAAAACTGATCCTTTTCTCCTGTTTTCCTGCATAATCTCTCTACATTTTCTCTCTCAAGTTACCTTCCTGACTAGAAATCTCAATGTTGTATTGCAGTTGAGGTTTAGCCAGGGCCTAGTACAATGATACCAGTGCTTGCCTGTCTCTGACAGATTCACCTTTTGCAACATGTTTTCAGTTTCTGTTTGAGATTTTTATGCTGCATCACACTCTTAGTTCATTCATTGGGAAACCGACTGTCACATCCCATTTCTACAAAACATTTCCATCTGATAAGCCTCCAGCATACCAGAGAACTTTTTATTATTAGTTCCATGTGCATGACCTTGCATTTCAATCTACTACTATTTCTGTTCATCTACATCTTTTGGTATTCATTTCTGATCTCCTCTGTCCTACCTTCCACATGCATGGTTTATCATTATGGATCTAAACCTGTGCCTGATTGAAAGCAATAAACCAGATGAGTTCCTGGAGTGCATTCTGCAGAACTCAACTAGGAACCACCTTGATGATATTTTCTGAAACCTTTGTGTGCTGCTCTCCCTGAAAAATGCATCTTTGCCAATTTTACAATTTCTATCTTAATTGTAATCCTTTTTTTCCCCAGATGCATTAATGTCATGTGGTACAATATCAAATATATCTAGCCAACGACTTAACAGAAAAATCCACTACAACATCTGGGGAAAAAATGTTATCTTGTCAAATAAATACATGGATAAGGAAAAAATCTCATAATAGTTCTTTAGGAGAGAAGGAATGGCTGTCACATTTTTTTCATTGCCATGAGAATGCTTTTTCAGCTGCTTGAAAAAAAACCTCAACAAATAAATCACCAAACCTATTTGTGGATGCTTAAATATTCATACAAAACTCTACTATTTGGATGCTAGAATAAGTAAATACTTAATGATATGTGGTATTTTATGAAATCAAGGTGATCCTTTCTAGTTTTCTGTCTGTGAATGACTGTAGCTTCCTCAAAAACTTATCTTTTGAACTGAACTTTTCAATGAGTTAGGTGACCCCAAGTTCTTTCACTGAAATCCTAGGGTGATTTTCTCTCTGGTTGAATTGGAATCATAATCAATTAGCACTCTCTGAAAAAGTGACCAAACCAAAATAATCTCTCATCATAAGACACAGATGGTAGTTCAGGAAAGAATTCATGTCCACAGACATTTAATAAAAAGACCAGTTGACTCTTGTCTTGTTTTGAAGAACTCTAAAGGAGTGGTGACGCAAAGAATAAAATAAAATAAAAAAGTCATAGAATTAGGTTCAAGAATTAGTTTACAATATGAAGTAACATTGCAAATATTCTCTGAAGTCCTGTGAGCAGGATTACTATGGCAGACAGTGATTATACAATGTTCCCATAAGATCTTTTCCCCAGTTAATTATGCATCCCAGAATACACTTTTGATATAATAAAGAGTATATGTTGTTTCCCACCTGTTTCCATTATGTTTTCTGACAACATAATTCATATGTCTGTATTTCATTTGTGACTGTTCATATATATTGCATAGAGTTTGAGATGGATTATTAAAACATTCATGTTCTTTGTATAATTTCTTTTGTACACAGCTGTGTGAACTGTCAGCATTACCAAATCTTCAAGTGTTGTCTTTTATCCACAGCCCAAGATCTCTTTTTTAGCTTTATATGTATATATATTTCCTACAGAGAAACAAATGTTCTCATATTCAGCCTAAATAAGCCTTTTATCAGGCATAAGTTTTGCTTATTCGTGTCAGAGCAAAATTAGATATTAATCCAGTGCTAAATAGAGTTTACAAGAAAGAAATTCAGACACCAGATTGCAAAGTGCTTTTAAGTACTCCTGCACTATTTCCATACAAAGATTGGTCTCTTAACACTCTGAAGGGGAAGAGCTATAGAATGTGCTGTGAAAATACGGAGAATTTCTTCCCGTTAATTTATTATGGTGAATTGACATAATGAAGGATGACAAATAGGTCTTTTCTTTTTCATCTGCACAGTGCTTCCCATTAAAATGTGAATATTTTCTGTGTGAGCATCAAGAGTAGCACATTTAATTACACAAAAGCCGTGCGTCATATGTTGAGAATGTAATATGAAGAGCAACAGAAAATGTACTGTGGAATAAAGTGTTAAAGGAGCCTACATTTCAAAAGAAGCTTCTCTGATATTTGAAAACATTGAGAAATTGGGTTTTTTTATTTCGAAAAGGTGGAAAAATTATATAAAGGCTTTGTCTTGAGCCTTTCTTATGTCCCATAGGATTTAACTTTTTGCTATCATTACAAATTAGAGATTGGTATGCTGAAATATCCATACCTAATATTTTTAACATATAATATAATATGTTAATATGTGTAATATAATAGTATATAATGACACTTTGTTGATAATATATCTAGATTTCTCATTGTTCTCAATTTGCTTATAAAATAATCACACATTTATAAACACATAGTAAAATGCATCAATTCAAGTCTTCACTGAATTTGTTGAAAATAAAATGGACATGAATTTAGCCTTGCTTATTTTAAATCTTGTCTAGAAACTCACTATGAAACTTCATAATTTGCCATGTTACTTGTTGGAAAGAAAAGCGACAGCCGTTAGCATTGCTCATTCAATAAGAAAACAGGCTCATATTAATAAAGTATAGAAAAGGAAAGCACAGTTTTTCCATGATATATGCAGCTACAGATATTTGATATCTATCTTTTATCAGCAAGCCAAGTATAAATAAAGTCAAAATGTTGGGAAGATTTCAATAGTTAGAGCACAGCTCGTAGTGTTACATATGACATTTTCTTATTTGATTTCATTAAGCATGGCACAATTTTTATTGTGGTTATGTCCAACTGGAAGTGAAAACTACCATACATAATACAACAAAGCTTAATCTCTATGAACTTTGAAATAAATGCAGTATTAAAAAAAACACAATAAATAAATTAAATGTCTTCTTCATCTGCAGTTTATATATCTCCGCATGACAGCATTTCAATAAGTTTCAATTTTTTTCCTTGCTTTTCTTTATATGTTAAGGAATAAGAAAACAAAATTGTTTCTTGCATGGTTGGTTAGTTTTCTTCTTTACCTAAGCAAAGGTTTTTGTAAAGGACACTAGGACTTCAGGAAACACACCTACTTGTGGCTTAGTGAGCTCACTGAAGAGCCACTGAGTCTACAATCCTCTTAGGCCATTTTGTTTTGGAGTAAATTTTGGTAGGATACATGGAGCATTATTAATCTATTGTTTTGATGGAGAATTTTTGCCCTGGATTCAGGAGTTTTTATTCTTTCAGTTTATTTCTAGCTATTATGTTTTGCTTCACTGACAAGGGAGGAGCAGCTGTGTTGCAGTGACAGCATTACAAACACAAGAGCCCAACTTTCATTGCTGCCTTAATCTAAACAGATGTGTTCACAGGTCTTGCTAACAGCCTTGTTTGTATCTGAAAGCATTTTCTTTTCCATCATGTTTCTTCCCTCTGCTTTGTCTTGTTTAAAGACTCTCATAATTGTGAGGTTTATAGGGCACTACTACTTCACAGACTAGTTAGCTTAAATGAAACTGAAGCTGACGTGACAACATTTGCAAACCAAGTGTCATTTAAATACTTTTTTTTTACACCCTGCATGCACAAGCTTACACAGGATTTAAAGCACTACCTGGATGCCTGTCTTGCAAGTACACAAACACCTGAAATGCTTTATTTTATAGAATAAAATTGCCTCTTCTCGAAGAATCAAGCTGTTAGAAAGCTTTACTATCCATCAAGATCCACTGGCACAGAACTTTATCAAAGTGTGAGGGTTTGGCTTAGCAAAAATAAAGCAATTTAATAGGTCTAGAGTCCTTGTTTTCTTCTGGCAGTTATTTCACTTTCTTTGCAGAAAGCAACCTTTTTCTATTTTACTGTTCAGGGTCCTATATTTAGAGTGCTTTGTCATTCATGTCTTCTATAAGAACTGTGTTTTGAGTGCTGACACTCTGTAGTTCATAAATCTTTGGATTTATGTTATAACTTTATTTGAAGTCATCACACAAATTGGTATATTTTGGCTTAATGCAATTTAATAACACAAATCCTTTAGATCACTTGTTCTTATTCACTTCTTTTTTGTGTCCACATCATCTTCTAGTGCCTACATTTAATGATTTTTACTGGATGTGAGTATATTAAAGTGAATATACTACTACATAACAGCAGGAGTGTGTCTGAATGGCTTTAGCAATCTCTAAAATGCAGGGATCAGATTCATGCCATGAAACCACAGACAGCATTTGAGGTCAAGCCAGTTTGAAGGTCAGAAAAACGGGGGTTATGAACCCAAGGAGATTGGGATAACCCAGCCTACCTACCTGTGTGGAGCCACACAGTCCATTCCACAGCACCATCATTCCAACACAGATGTGAGTGCTGAGGGAAGTAGCCAGATATGAATGGCTGTGGGCAAAGACAGCTCATTTGGAAGGGCTGCTGATGACACCTCATGAGTAGGGTGCTGTTCATTGAATGGAAAAACCCTGTTGTTATGAGACAGTTGTGTCTGTTGTCCAGTGCTTGTGAGGCTGAGAGGAAACCCTGCCAGCAGGTTGAGGGTAAGGAGGTGAGCTGAGGCACTTGAGCAGCCAGATGTGAGGATGGTTTTAAAGCCTGACAAGGCACTGCTTAGTTGAGAGAGGCTGCCAGAGAGCACCTGGGAGCAAAATTCTGCATTTGCAATCCATGTAACATAAGGGTGGTTTTGTCCCCACTGTTTCTTGACAAGTTAGCAACTAATACTGAATAGGTTTATACTGTGTAGTTAGCACAAAGAATGAAGGGTATTAATTCAGCAGCATGTACTGCTACTTCATATATATATGAAGCTCAGGCAGAAATGGTGGTGTGGAAAGTCGCTGATACCCTTGAACACGCAGCAGATACCTAACCCCACCTATTGATAAGGCCAAGCAGCTGCTGCTGCTAGATCAAACAAATCAGAGAGTTTTCTCTTGCAGCCTGAATTCAGTAAAATTTCAAGGGTTTTTACTTTAATTCTAAATAATAATATTTCTTCATGACTGTTAGAAACTGTCAATCTATCATGTTTATTTTGTGTCATATAGTGTCCTTTTATGTGTCTCTCAGTATGTATCTGTTCATTCCTTTAATATTTACTACCATCATATGAAAGTATTTTAGTAACACAAAAATCAAGGCAGAAAGCGAGCTTTTGAAACATAGTGACAGGCACAATAAATTCTTATTTTTCATATTATGGCATGTATGTCTTCTCGAAATAATTATATACAGTTTTCGTCAAAGAAGTGATATGCTGCTTAAATAAGTCCACTCAGGCTTATTGTAAATGGTATTTTTGTGGCTTACTTCCTTATGCTTTTGTCATTCTACACTTGATTTATAAAGAGATTCATGGAAAGTCATAATTATTTTAAGAAGGCAGCAGGGAAAGTGTTCTTTCAGCAGGTCTATAAATCTTTACTTATGCTGTACAGAGAACTTTGCTCTCTATGTCTGCTTTAACAGTGTAGGAAGAGTATATCACAATGCTTTGAGTTGTCAGAGATTCAGGAATCTTTATCATATGAGATCAAAAGTGGAGACAATTTCATTGTAATAGTCCTGGCAACAAAGTAAAAAAAGATACCAATTCAGCTGGCACACTGACATGATAGCAAGAGTATGTTCTTTCATAGAGTTAAAATGTGTGGGATTGGTATGTGTGTGTGTGTGCACATACAGACATATATGCACATATACACATATAGCTAGGAAGCTAGTAAATTTGAGGTGTAGAAAAGGAAATTACTACCAAAAACATGGTCTATTTTAAGGATAATATTTCTGGGAGAATGCAGACGATAAAATTTTTCCCTCAATGAATGGTAAATCTCTGCCTTTCAGAAGAAGAAAACACTTTTCTTCCTGATGAAATCCACAGCAGATAACACTTGGGCTATTGCTTTTCACTCTCTTAAACACATATTTTCAAAAGACAATTTTCCTTTTCTTTTTCTCTTCTACAGGGAACTATCCCTTTGTAAGGCTTACAGCCCATAAGAGAAAAGGTGTAGTTATGGTGATTACATATGGACACAGATTTCTTGTGAGGATTAAGCAATCTCTTTCACTAAAATTTGGAGAGGTGTGTAGAGAAATATTTGTCTGGAAGTTTTTAGGTGCAGCTAATTCTGCTTTGGGTAGTAGTTAAGCTAAATGGCTTGTTATAGTCCTTCCCCTTTTTTTAAAAAACTCCCTATGAGATCATGATGCTAAGCAAAAACACCTGAAAACTGTTCATCAAAACCACTTTGTTTTAAGAACAATGTAATATTTATGTCTCTGTTTATGTAAAGTCACCTTATAGTCATTTGTAAAGAATAAGTTTTTGAGAATGGGTGTCTCAAGGACTTGTCTGTAATTTTAGTGTCTGCTCTGCAAGACAGGTGCATTACACAGTAAATACTATATTGAGTGCATGTTATAGAATCACAGAACAGGGATAGGATTGGAAGGCACCTTAAAGATTCTCTAGTTCCAAGACTCTTGCTACGGGCATTCACTAGATGACATTGCTCAGGGCCTCCTACAACCTGGCCTTGAACCCTGCCAGAGATGGGGCATCCCCAGCTTCTCTAGATGGGGCATCCCCAATCTGTTCCAGTGTTCACCATGCTCACACTAAAGAATTTCCTCCTAACACCTGATCTAAACCTGCTCACCTTCATTTTAAAATCGTTGCCCCTTGTCCTCTCACTATCTGCCTGTATAAAATAAAGTCCCTCTCCCTCTTTTTTACAAGCCCCCTTAAGGTACTGGAGGTCTCCCTAGAGCCTTCTCCAGAGCTGAACAAGTCCAGCTCTCAGCCTGTCTTTACAGAAGAGGTGCTCCAGCCCTCTGATCATCCTTGTGGCCTCCTCTGGATTCTAACAGCTCCATTTCCTCGTGCTAGGGCCTCCAGAGCCAGATGCAGCATTCCATTACAGAGTAGGTGAGGAGAACCATGTCCCTCCATCTGTTGGGCACTCGTCTTTTGATGCAGTCCAGGATGTACTTCTGAGCTGTGAGCCCACACTGTTGGCTCATGTCCAGCTTTTTATCCACAAAAACCCATGTCATATTAATGATACGGGTTAAGAATGAAATAGAAAGGACTTGAAATATTTTATTTGTTGGATTCTGATGTATAGATATTTCATTGTCATATGTTATTTAAAAAAAAACCCAGGAAATTTAAATAATTTTTAAAAAGTATCTAGAGAAAGCTGGAAAAACTAAAAATTAAGATGGTCAGAAAAAAACAAGTGGAGTGCCGATATACTTTTGACAAGCTCCAGTCTGCAGTTTTAAGAAATGTAAAAAAATTTGAATATCTTAGTGTTTACATAAAGAAAGCCTAATCCACTGTGACAGCATATATTTAATGGATAGCTATCTTTATTTTCCTTTATTTGTTTCCATTAGCAGTATGCCTAAGAAAAGCTAAGTTCTGTCACACTCCTGCATCATCTTTTTTTACTGTTTAAGTGTGAAAAAAATATATAACTTAAGGATGTATTCTTCCTGAGTGAAAATTTGCAACAAAATCTGTTCTATTTACATTGGGGTAAAATTTAAGAGTATTCTTTAATGTCAGTCTTTCAAAATGGTGCTGCAACTGAACAAACCCAACAACTTACATGTAGAAGATTTATTCTTTATATTAAATCACTGGTTTCTTTGTATTCTTACCCAAATAAAATATAGCAAGCAATAATTTTGGTGCATATTTAACTTGACAGTTTATTAAAATTTCTAATTTTCTGGTTATTGCAATACAATACATTTATAATATTTAGTACCACATCATGAAATGTTCCTCTTTATAAACTGAATAATAGGCTTTCTTTATAAAAGGTCCACACACCAAAATCAAATTTTATAGCAGATTTTTAATAAAAAAATACCATTAATGATTTCCTAGTGCCAAGTATAAATATGCTGCATATAGTTTATGTACACTTAAATTAAGAAAATATTATGGCTATCAAAAATACTAAATATGTATCTTTTATATTGAATAAAAATAATTTCTTTTGCTATGTTTCCTCTTCTAATTTTCAGAAGCTTTTTCAAAATCTCAGTAGCGAAAGACATAGCTGTTATAGTTCTCCTTCATGACTGTGCAGCTTTGAAGCAGCATGGATGAGTTCTATCATACAAAATACCTTTGCTAAATTCATACCTAACCCAACTACAGCAAAGTCAGGGAATTTGTCTCTAAAGACACTGTTTTACTGATAGAACAAGTAAAGAAAGAAAGAAACACTTGACATCAAAGTGGAGCAGAAACTTGTTTAGTTAGGGCCTTTTTTTTCTGTGATAGGGCTTTGTTAAACAATATTATTAATAGTTGCTGTTTCCAGCAATGTGCAAGTAGAGGTGCTGGTGCCACTGATTAGAGACACTAGAATTCCTGGGATCTAGCCAACTCGCTTGCCATAATCTTGGAACAACTTGGTTTTGTAAGAAAGACTGTTGCTACTTCTTACTAGCCTAATTTACATTCCTGGTCCTATAATCCCTCTCCTATTATTGTCAACGACTTAGTTAGGCCTGGTCACTTCTGAGATCATGAAAATGTCCTGAGGCATTAAGTAATGACTGTTGTGATTAGCAATGTTCTACAGGAATCTGGTTATTTTCCACACTCCTTAAAGAAAGATCATGATGTGTTTCACTGTCTTGAAACATTTCTCATATCCAAATTAATTCAGTTCAGACATAAAATTTGTTTGTTTGTTTGTTTTTTTTTTTCCAAAATGCTGTCCTCACATAGAACACAGGAAACATGGATATCCCACAGACCTCAGTCTATGTATTGGTCCCAAACCTTAAAACTGCAATGATGTCTTGTATCCATCTTGGCTCTGCTGAAGACAACAGGTAGAATCAAATCTGTCCACCTGAGGATTATGGTGCAGCTGCCATTCAGATTGGGACACAGCCCTTCTCAAACTCCAGGTAGATGTGCCAAAGAAGTATTTGTTCCTTACAGTACAAACTCGTTACTGAAACAGATCACTCACCAAAGTTAATGGGAATTGCATTTTATTTGAGGACTGTATACCTAAAACATATGCGGGACTACGATATTTCCATCTCCTCTCAATCCTAAGTACTCAGCTTCCAAAAAATTGTCAAACTTTGCAATATATTTTCCTCAATATCTAAGTGACGTTTTTCTTAATTAAAAAAGTGCAACCTGATGGTATTTTGCTTGTGTGGATAGTCGAACACATAAACAGAAGAGAAAAACTTTGTATTCAACCATAACAACTTTCAAAGCAAACTCAAAGAAACAAACCACATATGTCATGATTTTTTTTTTTTAATGACATGCCAAGCTGTTTAAGTTTGACTTTCCATTCCTCTGATGGTAAGATAGCTGCTAAGATCTACAGCTCTCCCATATTAGTGATTTAGGCAAGATTACAGTGTGGTGCATTGAAAATGGAATCGACAACCAGTTCAGAGAGGAAGAGGGGATTTCTAATATGAAAAATTGTCTGCTTCCTCAAATTTTACCAGTCATGTCATGTTACATTAGACAGAGTAATAGAACATTAGCTGTGTAATGAGACATGACTGCTAGAATGTAAAGGAGAATGCACTTTCAGATTGGCTAGTCCAGTTCAAAGTGATAGCTTGCGTCTAATCTGCAATGCTTGTAGATATTATGCAAACCAGCTGTTTGTGAATTCCAGATCATTTGGAAATTGGAAGAAGTGTCAGATACGTTATCAGCTTCTCAAAATATTTTTGTATGTTACTTTTTGTTTCTGGATAACAAAAGAGTTTTGAGAAATACAATTATAAGTTATCTTCATTTAACACTTGACAGTTTTCTTACATCCCCTGGGTCAGAACTTCAATTGAATCAATCACAAGGAAGTTTGTTTTACTGATGTCAACAGAGCTTCACACATTTGAACAACTTTAAATCTACTCTGTTTTAGAGGTGCAGTGGCATAAAGTTTCACAGTACTTAGCGATGTAGCAGCTAGCAATCTTTCTTCAGAGGTATTTTTACCTTGTTATGAGATGATGTTCAATTGCAACTAAAATATTTCATAAAAAGACTTCAGAGAAATTTTATCAGGAAAAAAGAAGGTGGAGATTTTAATTTCAGATTATTTTGAGTAATGAAGTGAATAAAAATCTGACTCTTGAACTTCAATGTGGGAGGCATGCTAGCTTATGAGTTGCCAGATATTCTGAGGCATGCTAGATGTTCTCCTCTGTTCCATGACAAATAACAAAAGCTTTTCTTTCTTTTCCCCACTCAACCACAAGTAAACAACAACCAATTTCAGATCACTGATGATTTTGTGTGCAATAATTCTGGGTTTCAGCTATATCATACAGCAAGTCAAACCAGCTGTTTCAAAGTCTGAACATTTTTAATATTTTACCTTTGCAGTACTACTACTTGTCACATAAATGCTTTGCCTCTTGCAGAAAACCCTTAAAACTTGATCACATCCATAAGTTTTGAGTCTGGAAAGGGGCAACAAAATGGTTGGCAACAAACCCTTAAGAACTAGGCACTAGATTTATGTTTTGGCTGTTTTGATTAATACTAACATGATAAATGATGAAAATAACCCCAGCAGTGAGACTATGAGATTCATTTGGTTGGAAGAAAGAACACTTGAAAATGGAAAGATTACATATATGTAAATGTACACCTAGAAAAATCAAGAGATGCAAACGTCTTATGCTACCAAATCAATCTTCCCATTATGTCCCTTACATTTAATATTTAGAAATGCAACTCTAGTTTCAAATACTTAATTTTATTCAGACTGCTGCCATTTTATTTAGATACGTGTATTAGGCAAACCTAGTTTCCTCTGAAATCACTAGGAATAGTCAATCTCATAAAGAGCAACTCAGAACAGGAAAAATAAAAACATGAAAGAGATTGATTTTTGCAATGCTGATTGAAGATGAACATTTAAATGGAAAATGGAGCTGGCTGAGTCTATGAACTGCTATGTATGTAGTTTTTGTGAAAGTTTCTCATTTATTATTACTGCGCAATTACAGTCTTACATATCTATACCAACCATAATTTAGCACCAGTGTAGATGAATTGCCAATACTTGGCTTCCTCTGAGCGAAAAATACACAACTCCTGAGCTGAATTATACTGTCAAGCAGTGTACAAATTTTTAGTTGTTCTGTCTTTATTTGCATCACAAGAATCACATTGCTAAATCTTCACAAAATATCTTGAAAGAGCACCCCTTTATGACCATATTTTTCCTACATATACTTTTTATTTAAATTGAAGTTGTCTCAACTTACATTTTTAATAGCAGTGAAATCCTTTGGGTTCTTATTAGATGGAATCTAAGCAAAAAATTCTCTCATCTGCTCTGCTGTATAGATCTTTGAAGGGTAAAGAAATCTCTTTTATATTTGCAGTTGTGGTTACAGATTGATATGCTTATGTCTTCGCCAAAATGACAGAGAGTTTTATGTATGCAGTTGTAGTCACACTCAAACCGGCAAGGAAATGAGAGGAGAAACTAGTGCATGCATTTTCCAGATCCTGGTTTACATTTCTGCAGATACAGACCTCTTAGAATTTGCATTTGCAGAGTGAATCTTTGTTCGAGTTCTGATCTCATACCTTTTCTGTTTGGTTGGTTGGTTTGGTTTGAGGGGTTTGCCTTGATCTTAGTAGAAGCCTTGTACTGCAAACAGATACAGAAGTAGGACTAACGACTGGGCCGTGTTTAGGATCTAGGTAATGTACTTGTAAAGAGAATTTTATTCTAAAACTGTGGCTCCAAAAGACTGCATGTTTGGCCTTAGCTTATCAAAGAGAAGACTCATTATAGAACCTGTATGACTTATGACGCTGACCAGAAATTGTCTAATTATACCGTCCAGAGTAAGTGAGATTAAGAAACAATTTTCATTTATAAGAAAGAAAGAAAAAAAAATTAAGTAATTTGGGATAAAAAGAGTAAGAATCTTGAAGTTATTAAGCTATGCAATTTCAGTATCTCTTTACCATCTAATATCTCATTATAACGACAATGATGACTATTATTATTATTATTATTTGTGCAGGTAGATGCACACACATTTTAGTTGCAGGAGATTCCATTGTAGGATTACAAATGAAATATGCAGTGATTTTTGTAGGAGTGTAGCATCTAACAAATCACCACACAATACAGAGATACAGACTCTTTCTCACGGCAGGCAATAAAATAAAACAAAAACAAATAAAAAAATCTGGTCTACGTAATTGAAGTTCCTCTTCATTATTCTGACATTAGCTAGCCTCAGGCTTTAGAATCTGCTCAATTGTAATGAATCGTTAAGATTTCAGCTGGACCAAGGAGAAGATAGCACCTCATTGTACTTTGTTGTTAGCAAGATTTTAACAAAATAACATCTGCTGTCTTATATTGTGGATGATTTAATTTTTAAACACTTGTCCTCAACCTTTAATTTTCTGCAAAACAACCACATAAATTATTAATTCATCTATATTTCCTCAAGGCGAGTTAGACTTAAGGTCCTTCATAAATATTTAAGAATTCTATTGCAAAATAAACAAAAACTTCCACTTAACTTTTAATTGCAAGTCCCCAAAACCAGCAGCAGTATCAACAACAGTAAAGAGAAAGATTTCAGATAAAACCACTTTTTTTTGTGAAAGGATCCAGCCTTATAAGTTTGTGGAAATTCAAAGTGGTTTTGCACCAAGTTTGCAAAACATGTGTTTCATTAGCAATGAAAGTCAGGAAAAAAAAAGAAAAGGACCAGTGTTCAAATATAATCCAGTCTTGAACTGCAAATTTCCCTAGTGGTTCCCAGGAACACGAAGTGCAGCAACCATGTGTGTATGCATTTTGCAGGAATACATCTGCCTATATTCAAATCGAGTGTTATCCAGGCCCAAATCTGAGCTGCTGTTTAATTCTGGCCCTGGATCTGAGAAGTGAGGGCAGATTCAAGCTTCAGGGCTAGCCTAGTATAATTTCAGCTGCCAGCTCCTCCCTTTTACCCAAAGGAATTGTGCTAATAACTATGGATCACGGCATTTGCTATTTCTCACCCTCTTCCCAGAACAGTTCTCACCTTTTGGAAAAACAGAGCTCTCTGAACCCTTTGGAGTGGTGCAGAGATCACAGCACAATTAAGATTCAAGTTCTGTGAATGTAACGAATTTACTTATATTTATATATGTACACACACAAACATATATATATTTATATACTACTTTCTTTTTGCAAAAGGAGTACTTTTTCATAACATTTGTTGGGATTTTTACCCATATCATATATGAGAAAAATACTACAAAACTATATTTCAATGTTTCCATGTTTCAGCATTGCTTTGAAATAAATCTAGTATTTTGAAAACATTTATTAGTTGAATTTATGTATTTAGACATAAAAATTATCTTAAGAAACCTTTTTTTTATCCCTTAAGATAAAACCAGTGAATCAGTTATCATCTCATGTCATGTAAGAAATAATTTTACAGAAACGTAAATATGTAAAAGTTTCAGTCATTATTCCAAAGGAAGGAGAAGAAAAAGATTCTGCCATAAAATGCAAACACAAAGTGTCAGCATTTTCAAATTTCGTCTAGAGCTATAATACTCCCCTAAAAGATAAAACTTGATTTAAAATCTGAGTGTGAGTGTAAAAGTGGAGAAGTCTAAATACTTTGCAGAGCTCAGCTCTGACTGGGTTTACTGTTTCCCTTCTCTTCCAGATTCTCATTTTGGCTGTGGTTCCTCACAGATACGGACTCATGGATTCCAACTGTACTCACACCTTTTCCAGTGCTGTCCAGAACTAATTCCAAGGAAGTAAACAAAATACAGGGATGTGAGAGTGGAGTAAGGGAGATTTAAAAGAGGCTCATGAAATTATTCCTCTTGCCTTGCCATATGGATATTGATTTCTCCCCCTCAGGCCGAATATAATTGCCTGCTCCAATTTAGCATTGATCTACCCACCCAAGTTTCTTACAGCATTGCACAGGCATCAATTAAATTGTTCCTAATACCACCTTTGTGAAGTAGGATAGCTGTAATTATTCACACTTAGATGATGGTGAGGGGTAAAAAGTGATTCGTCCTGAGCTATTCAGTGAAACAAGCCGGGAATAAAGCATGAGACAATTATACCCTGCCATGTGCCCATTATCAGATCATTCAGAGTTTTTCAAAAGGCAAAATATTTGCACATCTAATGACTTAGGATTCCAGTGAAGCATACCTGGTTAGATAATGAGTGTACTATGACTGCTACTGATCATATTCGATGTGCCTCTTGCCTTGACTCCTCTCTTTTGTGGGATTTTTTCACTGCCTTATTTTTTGTCTTTTTTGATTCTATCTAGGCTGCTTAAAATGTAAGAGACTTTTATTTCCTATGGTACAGCTCTTGGTAATTGATTGTTGATTTGTTCTCTGATAAGAACTTTTATGTTTTATTACCTGCAAGAGATAACACCTCTTGCTGCTGAGGATGACAAACATGGGTTTACTGCTCTGCTTTTTAGTGTCATTTTATTTAGTAGTTCAAGAGAAATCGGCTAGGGTGCTGATGAGGAGAAAAAAGTACAAAGTATTTCATATACACATCCGAGAGTTCAGAAAAATTAAAAGTTCTACCATATTTACTATGAAAGCCCAATGCCAAAGCAACATATGGGTTAGAAAATTCTTTGAATCAGATAGCAGCAATAAACCAAAGTCATACGGGATATCAGATTTAGTTTAGACAGCTTCCCTATGAAATATGTAACTTGTAGTCAATGAAGAGAAAAACACAAACAACCCCCCACACACCTGGCACACTATTACAAGGCTTTTAATCTGCACATGGGCAAACATTGTCAGATTTGTTCAAACGTAAGTTGGACGCAACCTTTACTCTTCTGATTCAAGCTTTATCTGAAAGAAAATCATATTGATATTGGAAAGCTCTACAAAATGTACAAACTTTAATTATCAGCTAGGCTATGCTACCCAATGCTTTTGCAGAGAAACCACAGGAATGTCAATAACTCAGTACATATTGTTTGACCTCATTTTGCTGCACTGCTTGGCTTGAACAATGTAAGTCTGCATTTTTGGCCAAGATTTCTTGTTTCAAAGAATCCCCTCTGGGTGGCACTTGGGGCCCTGGGTTAACTTTAAACATGTTCATAATATGATCCAAGTTGCTTTAGGCTTCACTGTTAATATTCTAGAAAATTAGGGACACAGAATACAAATTCCTTAGGCTGTTTCTTCTGAAGAATACATTTTTCAGAATAGGAGATGCAAGAGAGAGCAATGAACTCACTTTTGACTCCTGATGAAGTTACAGAAATTAGGCAGAGTTCCCTTGCTCTGATCCATGCAAATATGCAGTGTATGACAAAATAAAAGCATGATGGTTGTGGATTCTGTTTTAATTTTGTTCCATTTTTGTTTGTCAGTTTGATTTGGTTTAAATAGGACCTAGACCCACAATCTTCTTCCAACAGACTTTAGTTTGAGGACATGTTTCCTCCTTTGTGAGGCCTTTCCATGAAGGTAAAGATTTACAAAGGATCAAAGAGTTGCAGGCCTAGTTTTCACTTTCTACACTACATTCACAACTATGTAGCTCTGCATGTCTCTTACATATATGATGATATTATATTATACTGTAAAAAATTTAGACTCTCTAATCCTTCCGGGTGGTGGGCCTTGGGGCAAACTGTCCCACTTGCTTACCTTTAGTCTACATGTAGAGCCTAACAAAACTGCATTGTGAAGGAAATATAATTATTTTTATAAGCTTACCCATCTTACAACACAGTAAACCACATCTGACACTAAACAGAGAAAATATAAAATTGTGACTGTCTGTTGGTATTTACTGCATTTTGAGATCTCCTTGAGTCCCAAGCTGCACAATTACCTTGAAGCTCCAGCACAAAGCACTTGGTTTCCCATGGCTTTAGAACAGAAGAGGAAGGGAAGGGAAGGGAAGGGCTTTTCCATCATATGTTGATTTTCTTACCTTGGCTGTCACTGCCTTCTCCTTTCTCAAGACATGTAAGACTTAGTACTGACCTTACACAGAAGTTGTTCTCCCGTCTACCATGGAAGTCTAGGGAACAGTTTGCCTCCAAACTAGCTGGACTAGGAAAGTGAATATTGCATGTGAATTTGTTCTTTGGAAATGACACTTCTGCTATAATTTTTCCCCCCCACATAACAGTGAGGTTTTGGGATACATAATATCAGTATTCAAATAACACATTTTGTTTATATGCTATTTAAAAAGGGATTTGTATCTATAAGGGCAATTAAGTAAGAAATAGAGATAATTGCTATTGTTAATTTTCCACTTGCAGAATGAATGGGGGAACTTAATGTATATCTATCCATACACACAAAGGGAAGAGCAAGAACTAAAACGTAGCAAGTCCTTTGTAAAAATAGCAGCAAAGAATCTTCTGCTTCATGGTGTTGTCTGGGAGGTAAGGTAGATAATAGCTTTCCCTGATAAAAGTTTCCCAGTCAAAGAAAACATTTAACACAGCAATTACTGAAGCCCGTACTGTGCCGCTTTAAGCGTCACCTCAGCCATGGAACAGTTGGACATATTTGTAGGGGTTTTTTGATAACCCCAGGACATAATGTGTGCTCTGATCACCTACAAGGAATAGAAATGCTTTTCATATGTATGACCCACCATGCATTTTAACTGGGAGAGGAAAGGTACTTATCAAGATAACACTGACAGGTGCAGAGCAACTTGAACAGCACAAGATAGAAATTCTCAGGCAGAGGGTGGCAAGAGAAAATGAAGTAATGCTGACTGGTGTAAGCTGATATGTCTCCAGTCACAGTGTCCTGATTGTGTGAAATAGGACATTGGAAGAGACTTGGATTGCTAATATTGATAATTCTTATTTTCTCCCTATTGGAGTTCCTTGATTTTCCTTACATTATTCTTTCACACTGAATACAATCACGCTTTGTTCAGGAGCATTTGGGATAACTTTAAGCAACTGAGAACAGCAAGTTTTTCTCTTATTGGCTTTCAAAAGAACAATCATTAGATTCTGAATCATATGGCTCCAACTAATCTGCTTAGAGGAAGAAGGTATTTTTTAGGCAACCTGAGTCATGGTTCCCTTTTATATAATTTTCTCTTTGTCACAATTTCTGTTATCTTCTCCATGACCTGAATAAGTTAAAAATAACTTACAGAAGGTGCATTTTCCTTAGTTTGTTAGCTGTTAAGCTTAAAATAAGTTCTCTACCTTATACTTTTTCACCACCAAACTAAATTAGAACCCCAGTTAGACTTAGATCTGAGCTTTTATTACAATCTCATGGTGGGGGGGAGGGGGGTGTTGATTTGGGTTTTTTTCTTTGTTTTGTTGTTTTTTTATTTTTTTTAAGAGAAGTCAAGTATTTGGTAGATGTAAAGAGATGGCTTTTCCTAAAGTTTCTCTTCTTCAGTCTTACTGCTGTGTAATGAAAGTGTTTCACTAAAGCTACTTGCAAATATCATCAGCACTTTTTGAATGCTTTAAAATATTTCTATAAATCAAAGTAGTCAGAAACTCACCACCACCACCACCACCACCAATCCCTTTTCCAGCTATTTCAGATTTACAGTTCTTTTATTCTGGCATAAGTTATAGGACCCCATAGACACCTGAGAAAACAGGTGAATTTGACCCCATGTATTTTTGCCTAAAATAACCAACTTCAGTACTATTTCAGTACTAGTAGT
>VWZV01009815.1:42097-150227 GCA_013397155.1 Irena cyanogastra | reverse complement strand
GGATTTCAAGTTGCTTTTAACTTTCTTTTAGCTTCATACACACATATGTACATGCACATGTGAACTATTAGTACACAGACATCTCTTGACAGATATATATGATTGCTAGCTTTAATTGCCTCTGAGCAAACTAAAACTGTTTAAAAATGCCTCTGTATTATCTGATAATGCATGGTGTTTGTTCCATCATGTATTAAGTGTGAGTTAATCTCTCACACAACAATGTTGTACCAAGTCTCAAGGTTGGCTGTAGGACACACCGTTTTAGCTAATATCACACAGGAGATCAGTTATTTCCCATTGCGATTCCCAATTGGCATCTTGCAGTGAGCTTGTTTACTGCTCCTCAGCAGAATGGATTGTCTGTTGTTAAGTACAAAAAAGCTGCATGAAAATAGTGTTAAGTCTCTGGTTTAAGCTGACAAATTCTAGGGAAGTCTAAATTAAAGATGAAGTATCAGAACAGCACTTGTTTTTTGGAGAAATATTACCTTGGATTGGGAAAGAAATGCAGCATAGGCAGTAGATTTTGTCTGGCTATTACCATGTCAGTCTTTCACTTAGATTCAGAAAAGTAAGAGCTTTTACAAGGTCTTTGTTTTTCCTTTTCAGACATGAACAAAGCAGTGTAAGTGAACCAGTACTTATAGGCCAGCTTTTGGTACAATTGTAATTTGAAATTATTGGGATATAAGAATAGTATTTCTAATGGAGATGCTGACTGAGCAACCAGGCAGTACAATTATTACACTGACAAGATGATAAAATAAATCAGCAGAAGAGTAAACCTACTTGACTTGAGGGGTATTGGATTAACTGGTTTAAAAGGTCTGACATAAATAATCCAAAAGTAGTATTAGAAATCTGGTATAGTAAAACTTGTGCTTTCTCTGTGTCAACTGAATCCTTAAAGACAGGAAGTGAGAAAAATAACATTTAGATATAAAACTAAAAAGCAAATATGCCAAAGCAAACACAAAGAAAGGGACATATTCTGGTTGGCGAGATAAGAATAAATGGGTGGCAGGGGAAAAGTGCTCTTCAAGAAGGGTGACCACAGAGCAGAAAACATCAAAGGAAGGTGGGCGTGCCTGTGAAACAAAATAGGAAATACGACTCTAAGAGGGCTAATTAAGAGGGAGAACAAAGAAAAATGGTGTTTGTTAGATAAATTACTTGTCTAGGAGAAGAAGTAAAATATAAAGTTTTCTTTCAAGGCAGTATTATGCATTTTGTCACTACTACACAGAGAAAACATAAAATGAAGAATAAATACAAGACAATTCAGATCCCTCCAAGCTCTTGGGTTCAGAACAGGATGGACTAACTAAATGATCCCTATTCCAGCGGTATCTCTTCCCAACACTGTCTCCAGGCATAGAGAAACCTGTGTTTGTCAGAAGACAAACTCCTGAGCAGCCTGAATGAGGGAAAGAATAATCATTCATCCAAAAAAATATATAAATAAAAAAGGAGTACCTTATTCTAAACTCAGCAGGCATGGGTGAGAAAAGGAAACATTTGCAGAAACAATATTTCTACCGGTAACTATTCTAGGCTCTGATTCAATCACCTAGCACAGACCTCTTAGTTGCTTAGACCTTTTGTATGGGCAGCAGACACAAAACACAGCACCTCGAGGCCACTAGTGTTCTGATTTATCTGTGGAAATGTCTTTCTCTGTTGGCAACTATGGTCCTAAAATAGACACAATCAGCAATGTAAGGTGAAGGGATTTGGATTTGTGCCCTAAATTTAGCTAATTGTCCTTGCTCTTTGTCACCATGCTTATT
The DNA here is from genome assembly GCA_013397155.1 of Irena cyanogastra. Classification (NCBI taxonomy): domain Eukaryota; kingdom Metazoa; phylum Chordata; class Aves; order Passeriformes; family Irenidae; genus Irena; species Irena cyanogastra. The sequence continues at coordinate 148,434 of VWZV01009815.1, read as the reverse complement.
CAGTATCGCAGTAATAGTAAGATTTTTTCTATGCAGTGACTTTTCTCAATAAAGTCTATTCTTGTGAAGCTGCCCATCTTCTGCACAGGTTCTGCATGCAGTAGTTGCTATCTTTCAGCCAGGAAGTGGGTTGCAGCTACAGAGAATAAAGTTTGGCTTCTATTTTCGAAGCCTGAGGCTCTGGTCTGCAGTTGAAGCCAAACTCTCACTGCTTGAGTTGTGCAGTGTTTAAATAAAAGTAATCTCAGTGTTAAATTCAGGCTCTTCATACCACAGCAATGAAAATAACATACTGTGCCTGGGAAGTGCCTGTAGGGATGGAGCCATGCTGCTGGAAGCAGGTGTGTGCATACAAATGGCAAGCAGGGAGAGAGGATTCCCCAGAAAGCACTGGACTTTTTGTAATTCCTGGAGATTGCGTGGCTCAGTAATTTGACCTTTGTTGTAGGTGGCTGAAGAAACCCTCTACCTGCTGTACATAGATCCTAGGAAGTCACTAAGAGAATTTTCCTTCTTATTTTCTAGCTAATTTTATGTAGGAGGGTTTGAAGCACAAATAAACTGCTGTCACTGAACTAATATGACCCAATTTCATATTTATTTATGAATAGGTATTGCATATTGCTCTTTTTGAAAGAAAAAAACCCGTGTTAATAAGAATTTTAAGTACTTGAAGAGCACAGCTGTACATGTCTGTCAAAATATAAGAAAAGTAATTATAAGTACATGCCAGAAGCAGCTTGCTTAGCATTTAAAAGAAGAAGAAAAAGGAGAAGAGGATCTCTGTGTCAATGCCCCAAGGGCATCAGTGCTTTGTTGTGTTTCTGACTAGCCCCTCAGGGAGGGACTAGACCCTCAGGGACCCTCGTCCACACGGTACACATGGGCCTGGGCACCTCATTTCTGCTCAGCCTGCAGTTGCTGCTGAGCTAAACTTTAGATGGGTCTGTGCCTTGTCCCCAGCTGATGCTGGCTGAACTTCCTGCTCTGACTTGACCTTGGACCTGACTTGTCACCTCATGTTTGTCTCATTGCCACTGCGCTGTTGAGAGGATGTACTGCTGTGACAGCCCTGCCCTGCTGGCCTGCTCAGCTCCTGCTGCTCCCTGACACCAACACTCCTTAAAAATTCCTTATTAGCATGAATGGTATTCAAGGCAGTTCATTCATAAGGCTGAATATATGGATGTTATCTCACTAGAAGAGGAATGTAGAAGAAAAAGTCCGTTCTGAAGCACTGTAATTGCTGAAGAAACCAGCAGTTGTTGATAGTGCTCATGATTTATCTGCACTTCTTTTATTTTGGACATGCTTCTACAAAGCACCATGGGTTTTACCATAAAATTTAGCTAAGTAATTCCACTAAGAATATTTTAAAAGCTTTATTTGCCATTTTAAAATTTTGTAGATTCATGATTCTCTTTATTGTTAGTAATGAAAAAAAACTTATTAAACAAGATGCTATTTCCTGCTCATAGATGTCTGCTCTATGAGTGATTAGGAATATCAAACAAAAATGGTTTCAGATCCCTTTTTAACTCCTTTTCATCAAACTGGAGAAAGGGAATTATTTTGGCTTTCTAGTCCTTGCATTTCATTTGTCTTCTAGAACCATCTTGTTTGAAAATCCAAACAATGTTTTCACAAGCAGTTGACACTGTCAGTAGTCTTGCACTAGACCTTTTCTTGTCATAAGAGGATGGGTTTGTCAGTGTCTGCTTGTAGCTGCCTGATTCTGCAGACCACACTTAGTGCCAGGCAGCCCTAAGTCCCAGATGTCCTTTATAGGCTCGTGCTGTGTAGCAGCGTGCCCCACTCTGAGAAGATGCTCTTGGAAGAATTGACACCTGGGGATCAGTGGAAGCTCAGATGTGTTGACCCTAATGATCTTCTGATGTAAGGGTCCCTCGGGTTTGCCATCCATTTGAAGCAGAAGCCTGGCCTAGGTATCTAGTCTTCTGCCTCTAAATAATTCCCTTGTCATCATTTATTGTAATTCTGCTTAGACTTCTGCACACACCTGGAAAGTCCTGTGTTTGGAGGAGGTTTTCAAACATCAGAGGGGAGAACAAGTGTGTCAATATACCTGGTTTCATGGCACAGATGATGCAGGGGAAATCTATCTAGCAACTATTAGTGGCATTTGTACAACCTTTAAAGAGGTTTTCAGTGGGTTCTTTTTTTGCTTAATAATCTTCCTGACAAAGTAGGAAATATATATTTTTTTCTGAATCCAGCAGCAGTGATGAAGACATAGTTGCAAAAATAAAAAGCAAACAAAATGGAGACGTGGCTGAAACCAACTCTTGGCTTTTAATACGTGCACTTGGAAGTCAGATTTTTATAATATTATGCCATTAATGTCCCAAAACTACAATTGTATTGTTAGTAACAGTCCTAACTGAAGGGACTAGAACAGTGCTATCTTAATTTGCAATCTTTGGGGATTAAGGTTGTGATGGGAGAAATAATATGATAACATGCTTGATCCTCTGCATTCTCTGGTAAACTTTAACTTTTAGCATTGTTAATGTCACCTTTTCTGCTCATATTTAAAGAATTATTGTTGCCTTCTTCCAATATTTCTTTTAAGAAGTTTCTAGCTGGTTTGTAATCTTACTTAACATGCACAGAGAACATCCTTGCAATCACTGATTCTGCATCCCAAAATAAATGCAGGGATCTTTACACTTAGAGTTGGGTTTATAAAGACTTAATTTTAGAAGTTTGAAGTTTTGGTGCACTGAAATATACATCATTAAAGCTCTTGCATGCAACATCTGCTTACATCCTATAATGTCATCCTATTGTAAGTGAACATTTAATCCTAACTCATTATGCCTCTCCAAGCAAGCTGCAACCCTGAAACTTAGGAAGGAGATTTGCTTCTGTTCACAGAGATTGATGCAATCTGTAATTAGAACCCCATACTCTTCCCAGCTGCTGTTGCTGGCATAGCTGCATTTGAGAATGATGTAATATATCTTCTATTGCAGCACTTCCTACTCTTTTCAGTCAAATGTGCAGGCTTACTAGCCTGGAACTCACCCGTGCCAGTCACTAGCCCTTATCTTCTATTTCAGTTTGTGCAGAATGAAAAGGAGCTAGTGTTAGGTACAAGTGCTTTGCTAGCACCCTGTGCAGGAGTTCATTACTAAATGAAGGAGAGAGACAGCTGAAGATCTGTAGAAAAAGCTTGAAATGCATAACAGTACCATAAGTTAGAATCATATTTGCATAGGTCTAATTCACATATCTAAAACTGAAGTATGTCACTACTACTGCAGGAGGAGGGGCTGCAGCTCTGGAAAATAACAATTCTGAGAAGTGGTTATGGCAGACAAGGAACTGTCCTGTGTGATAGTATGTTAAAAGGGTAAAATTAATTTTAGATGTATAGATTAGGAAAGACTGACTCATATTCAGGATACATTTAGGTAAATCTACATCTGAATGTGACTGTCAGCTGCAATCTGCTCTTTTGCCATGATTTATAAATCTATGTTAAAAACTGTGGAGGAAAAATAATTAGATATTTTGTGTCTTCTAAAGATATATGATTCTAAACTAGAGAAACTCATTCAAGGTAGCTTCTAATTAACAAGAGTTAGCTGGAGATTAATGAAGACAAAGATGTTTTGTTTGTTAAAAGAAGAACTGAAAAATTATGTGTTTTCATGAATAAGTTTCTGAGGAAGATAATGGATGGTAAAAGGCTAAAAATCATCAATGATAAGAAAAAAACCAGCCATTTTCTAGAAGCTTAAATCAAGGGAATTTCTGCCTGAAAACCATACATTTGCAAATGTCATTTTCTCACATATTTTAATCTCTGAAACAACACATGTATCAATGTGACTAGTCCTTCAACTTCTAAGGTTATAAAGTGGATGCCTTTTGAAAGATAAGCTTTAGCCAAAACAGGTTAGTGAACACACTGGAAAGCTAATTGGATGAAATGTAATATGAAGGCATTCAGAGTAGAAGCTTTAATGATTCATTTTGGCCATAAAAGTCTGTGAAGCCAACTAAAATACTCCAGTTGACCTAAGTAGATTTTTTTTCTGTAAGAATAATGAAGAGCATTAACCTTTTTAGGCCACATACCAATTATTTAATTACTTTCCATTCTCAGTAAACTTTCCAGAAGAAACACATTCTACCAGGATTAAACAGATCTATTTTTTAGTGAAGAGATAAGAGACTTCACACAGAGGAATACAAGAGATATTGAACTGTATATACACAAGTGAATTATAGCATCTGTATCCAATCAATGGACAATCTCTGGCATACATAGGAGGAAATGACTTGATGGCCTTAAAGTTTGTTATACAGTAAGTCAGAAACAAGTCTGAATTCTGCTGGAAAAAGACATTGTGATTCAGTATCTGTTAGCTAAACAGTCATTAAATTTAATTGCCAGTCCAGCATACTTTCTTTTAACTTGTTTTGAAAGCAGCTCTGCATCATGGCACAGCTGTGAGGGAGGTATAATATTCTGTCCATCAAAAGAGCTGAGAAAGCAAAACCTTGAATATTTTCCTTGTCAGCTGATATGTGGAACATGAGTTAATGAAATAAGTCTTGAGATTGTTTCAGTAACTTGCTAAAATAAGTTTCCTCCCATATACAATGTGAAAAATTGGAACAGAAACAAGGTTCTGCAAAGCTTCTGTGAGGTTTGGGTTGCATTGTTTGATTTTGGAAATTTTTTTTGGTTTTTTGTTGTTTTTTTTTCAACTAGATCCCATATCTGCACATAGAACTTTCCATTTTTGTTATTGTTACTGCAGAATATAGACCTGGAAATTATCCATAGACCATTAGCCATAATGACATTAAAAAAAAAAAAGGTGACAAAATGAGCTTCCAATTCCTCTTCCTTTTCTTTTTTCTCTCTCTCCAAAACAACACTTGTATGGTATTACATTAAGGAGAATAAATTCTTCCTAATAATAAAGACTCTTCTCTGTTATATCCATATAGGGCCCTTGCCATCTGTGAGATGGGTATCACAGAATCTATTTCCACATATCTTGCAATTAGTATCAAGTGCTTCTTTAAACATGTGGTTCAAACTCTGTGGGGAATTCTATAACAAGATTTTAGTTTCCTGACAGCACTTCAAACTAAAATAGTTTCAAATATGCAGTAAAAGCGAAAATAGTTGCTGTGGGATAAACTTAAGGGTCATTTTTTGAAAGGACACATTCAGACACGAGAGTAATGCTCTCATCTGAGCTAAGGGACCTATTCTCCAGTTTGTGAGCCTGTATTTCCTGATAACGTTAATCAGAGTAATGTATGCATGCTGAGTGGAGGCTAAATACTTAATTGTCCTAATGATACTGTTTGTAGTGAGGTGTTTTGGTGTTTTCTGGGTTTTTTTCATTTTTAGCTTTGTGGGTTTTTTTTCTTTTAAAAGCCTAAGTACTTCTTCCATTCTTACTGGATTTAGACAAATGCGTAAAAAGGAAGGGCAAGGATACCCTATGGGACTTTCATTTACTGAAAAGGGGGTTGACAGCAGGAATCAAAGGAACAAGAATATAACCCTGATTCTTACTATGAATCAACAGAATTTAATGCAAATATAAAAGCAGTTGTGCTTCCCTTAATGTAGTAAACTTCGGAGGAAATTTGAAGCAAGTGAATACAAATGTTTTATTATATGAATAATGCTGTCATTTAATTACTTAAATAAATACTTAGCATCATTCCAAAATTCTTCCTACAACCTGCAGAAAAGGATCTAAATGAAAATAAAGACATAATATAACTAAAGCCACATTCTTTCTATTGACCTATGAGCAACCTGAATAAGGACTTACCACAGCCTTTTTCTTGTCACTCATCCTGACGCATGGAAGGCATTTTCCCTAAAGAAAAAGCCTGTAAGCCTCTGTCAGACCGTCTCATGCCCTACTCATTCTATCTGCAGTACTAATGGCAAGAAAGAATGAAGTCAGAGCATGTATGTGTACATACATGCAGTCACCCTCTGGGACCCTGTCTAGATCTATGTGCAAGCCAGGACCAAAAGTGTCGTGGAGTTGGAATTAGTTTCTCACCTAGGGACATTTCCAGCAGCTGGTTCCTACCAAATAAATAGAACTTGGAGCACAGAATATCTACTTTGATTTGCATAGATAGCAGGACTGATTTGCTAGGATGCTCTTTCTGTTTTATGGTGATACAAGCAAGCAAATCACTGCATCTATATTGGCAGTTTATTTCCCTTGGTCAACAGAAGACAGGTTGCATGATTCTATCTATATCTGTATAGGATACATATTATTTTCTTTCTCCTTTATAGATTATTTAAAAGCAATTAAAAGTTTATTTAAAAACTGGTTGACCCAGGTGTACAAGACATCCAGATTTGTCAAAGGTCAATACAATACATAAACTGTTGTGTTTGACCAAAAACGCAGTCACTCTTTTTGATTTTCTGAGTTAGATTGTACCTTTTTTCAAGAATGTGCAGTTACAGTATATGTGTTACTCAAAACAACCAGGCAGGATGCAGTGCTTGTATGAAGAGGGGTTAGACTGCTATTCACCTCCTTTTTCCCCAAAAAGTTCTTGAGAAAAAGAGGCAGATCATAACCAAGATTTTCTGGAACAGACATTTTTAATTAAGGTTTTCTTATTAAAATAATCTTGCTGTTGGTATTGATACCAGACAGCTGTTTGCATGCTACATTTACTTGTTTCATTGCACAGTTCACAGTCGCTCATAATTACCCAGTGGAAGCCACAATGAGGAGGGCAAATGAAAAGTGGGGCCAACAGAAGTGGAAGGTCACACAAGCACCAGCGGCCCCTTGGCACAAGCTCAGAAAGTCCCCTAAGGCGTGGTGAACATGTAATCCTGCTGTCTTTGCCCATGGCAGCCAGTACACTCTTCTATGTGGTCTGTCATCACATAACCTTGTTCATGTGTGTGTTGGCCTTTTACAAATTTGGCTAACCCTTGGTGTCCTGAGCTTGTCAAGTCTCAGATTAATCAGGAGCACTGGACTCCAGAGCTTATATATATCCTTTTAAGCACCTCCTGCCCACTCCCTCCCTTCCTGCCCTCACATCCTTTTATATTTAAGATTAATAGGAAATAAAAGCAAAGTTGTATTATCGTGGTATTCTTTTCCTTCTTGGAAAAAATCTCTTTTCCCTTGTGGTAGGAGTTATTTGTATTATGTTACCTCAGAATTTTTACTTTTCAGAAATTCCAGTATAGCAGGTGTATATGGAGTTAATATAATATGATCTGGTAATTTGCAAGTCTAGTTTTATCACCAATAAAAATTGTCAAATAGTCTCCCAGCCTTTTTTCACTCAGGAATCATGGCAAAGTTTCTCCAGCTAGGGAACTATGAATGTCTCCTGCTTTCTTATTCTGCAAATTAGTGAACACTGTTTTTCTGTTTATAAATGTGAGAGAAAACAGAAACAGCCCAAAAAAATTACACAACTAAAAAAAAGACCCATTGTTCTGAATCGTAAAACTGCCAAAAAGGTAAATTGCAGGCCTGAAAATGAATTTATTAAAAGAAGATGGAAGACCTGTTTTTTTCAAACCTTCCAATAGAGGCACTAAATCAAATCCCAAATCTTCAGTAGCAGATATTAGACGTCAACCTTACAGCTCCCACATTTATCTCCCCATCCTCTGGGTGTAGCTTGGTTCAGTGCTGGAAAGAATAGGGCTGCTATAATTAAGATGCAAAGGCACTGCCTCTGTGTTCTTCCTCACACTATAGTCCTTGAAGCCTAGGCATCTGAGACTTAAAATAAACTTCATGTGAGTAAAAAATATTTATTAAAGTGAAAGCTGTTTACAATTTACAACTCATTCAGGAAATTAGAGCATTATGCTTTCACTGTTTCTCAAAAAATCTTTATTAAGTCATTTTTCTTAAAAAAATAATTTGAAGTGATTCATCATTTCTTCTACTAGCTCTTATAGTATCCTTCTGAAAATGATTCCTTTTAAAATTGACACAAAGCTCTCTACTTTTCTGTTAGATACTGCTGTGGATATTTCTGAAGAGTGATTTATAAGCTGTAGATTCTCTTGCAAGTAAAAGGACTCAAAATGAAAAAAGATCAGAGCAAATAGCAAAGCTGACCTACAAAGATATAGTTCAGGCTTAAAACTTTGGTTTGGTAGGTTGCCCTCATGCAACTTATGAATTGTTGAAACACAATTTGGTTGCTCTTCAAAGGAAAATAAATACTCTCAATGGAAAGGTCTTGAGAAAGGATGCAGGAAGTAGTTTACTGAGAGCAGGCAGCAAAATTAAAGTTCTGCCTATGGTATTCTGCCAAAACCAGGCAAACGAACTGAGAAGTGTCACAGGGATGGCAGCCTTGTAAAGTCTTGGACAAATGACGTTGACTCTAACATCAAATGATTACATCTCTTCAAAAAGTGACAAAGCCTTACAGAATGACTGTTAGTAGTAATGCAAAGGAACCATTTGGAGAGAGAAGCAGAAAGTTTTCATCAACTTGTACACTGCTGCAGAATAAAGAAATATTGCATAAATTTGTTGTAGCTGAAAGTGCAACAGTTTTGTAAAAAAACCTCAATATTTTTTCTGGGTATATGCTATGAGAATTAAAGATGGATGGCTCTTAGTTAATTTTGCCTTACTATTCTGTCCTGATTATACCTCCCAAATGCTACATTCACAGTTACCTGATTTTTAGGTAGCAGATGTGACAAACTCCCCACCAAAAGATGTTGTGGATGCATGGTTTCAAGGGACACTGGAAAATTTGAAGAAATATCCATTGTAGGCTACTAAACAGACAAACTCTCTCTCTGAGTCAGGAAATGGCCTGAGCTAAAAGCTGTTGAAGCCTAGGAGATTAGTTGGAAGAAACAATGGTTACTAGTTCTTCCCCTCTGCCCCTCTGGTTTGGGTTGCTGCTGGAGACAGCATACTCAGCTGGTGCTGCCAAAGCAAGACATTTTTGAGAAGACACTTTTGCTCCAGCAAAATACATGTTTGATCTATAAACTACTTTATGCAGCTATTGTTGTATATTTCTCTTGTATATTTCTCTCTGAACTGCCATTGTTATCTAGGAGAGTACCTTCCAGTGTAATTTTTTATAGAAATTACTGGATGGAAATTATAAATTAATATACTTTTCCTAGAAAAATATAGTACCCTTAGACTAGTGGTTTTATGTTTTTTTTTCTTTATATAAATATGTACAGAGAAATACATATTGAAACAGATTGAAGGAATGACTCCTTTAGGAGACTTAGTTGCTGTACACATTGTGTTTTAATGAACAGCTGTGCTCTTCCATCTCAATTAGTGTCCATAGCGCAAGTGGAACTGAAAACAGGAGAGAAGAAAAAGGGCTGCATCAGCAGTATCAGAAAGTTCCTATATTTGAGTCAAAGAAAAAGGTCAATTTATCATTTTTATCAATTTCTGTGAGGAATGAGAGAGGAAGAAGATTGAGTGAAGTATGTGAAAAATAATTAAAAAACCAGGCCGAGTAGTATCCTCTTGAACACAGAGTTCAAAGGAGAATATAAGAATTGTAGTTTATACCTATAGAGAAATGGTGATTAGTGAGAGCTCAGGGCACTCATAGAAGGATTGTATATGTCAGCCTTGTGATGATTTCTGCTCAGAGTACAAAAGAGAAGGTCTGTGGTTTACAAAAGTCACCAAAATTATTTATAGTTTTTCACCTTACACTGTAATTCTCTGTTATTTGCTGTGAACTAAGCTGAAGCATTTTCTGAGTGTTTTAAATGTGGTTTTACTTTTGTTACTGAATTCCCTTTTTGTTTTTCCTGAACATCTTGACTTGTAATTTTTCTTATTCTTCTATGCTGGAAATTATGTACCATTATCCAGTCAGTAAGTACTCTTCCCATATGGACTTGTTGAGTCTCACAGAATTTGCCTGACAACAGAGACTGGGACAGCTACAGTTCCCATGGGCTCAGGCAGGTCATCAGAGAGAGTTTTTTGTGCACAGCTGCCCAAGAATACAGAGCTAGATTACTACCAGGGTAAGAGGCATTGCAAGCAGCTGCAGATGTGCTCAGCCTCTAATGCTGAGGTGGTAGCTAGGATGAGATTCTTACCACAGGAACGTCAGAAAGTACAGCACAGACATCTGCATAGACTCTGGGGGAGAGCAGCACAGTGGAGAGAGACAGACATTTTTATTGCGTGATTCATCTGACCAAACGTAGCTGCTTAGTTCAAAAGATAGGATTTTCAGCACAGAAATGCCTATCTTTTTTTTTGTGGGACTAAAAGTCTTTTTGTTCAGATGAATCCCATGCAGAGTATCTGCTACAGCTGAGCATTGAAGGGTATCTTCACCCTGATTTGCTGCAGAGCTTCCTCTGAGCTGGTGCTTGGATTTTCTGCAGTGAAAAGGAATAATCTTCAAGGGTTTCACTTGCTGGTTTTTTTCCTGCTAATATTCATTACATTTTCTTTCTCTCTGCTATGAATGTATATCATGTGTCAGCCATCCTAAACTAAATCAGACTTTAACCATGAATATATTTTAGCACTCATTCATTAATTTTTACCCCTCAAAAACAAAAGCAAATTATTCTATTTCATTAGTGGAAATAAATTTGTGGATTTTTGCCATTTGGTTGAGGTTTTTTTTCTGTATTCTGAAGTCAATGAAATGCTGTAAGGCAATTTATATCTGCTCAAACATGTTTGCTGATGAAAAGTTCCTTATTTTCAATGTATTACTACATTGAATTTCCCAATTTCAATGTATTACTACATTGAAAATGGAGCAACCTCTGGAGGGTGTGATTTTTTTCAAAATACGGACAAAGTGTTAAACATATAATCCTACCCCAGCATGATTAATTACATATCAAGTCGCAAGAGACAGGCATTTTGAGCTTGCAAAAGTCTTCAAGTTCAAAGCACCTAGAGTGAATATACCCAGAAATATGGAGGAAAAATAAATAAGCATCTCTTGAAATTTCATAGGTTGGAGAGATAAATGAAAATATATAAACATTCTTCCAAGAATTAACTTTGTATTTGAAAAAACAACACGGAGGGAAACAAAGTCTCCTTATTTGTCCTTGCATTTTATATAGGATGCTGCCTCTCTGTGTGACCTGAGGAGCTGTTGCAGTACAGAAAGAACACCAATACGGCAAAGAATGCCTCATTTCTTCTGTAGGCCCTTTAAGTGTTAATACTCATGCTAATTGACATTGCCATGCTCTACAATACCTCCCCTACTCGGTCTCTAATCCCTTCATGTCAATAAGCATGACACACCTGGTTCCAGTATGAAAATAGGAACCTATTTGACCTGTTAACTTAGTAGAAAATATTACTCCAAAGGGTGAACTGAAACATAGCTTTTCTTCAAATAACCCTGCACTTGTTGTCATTAAATAGGAAAGAATTTTTTAAAAAGAGGCATTCATTTTTTCACATTTTTAAATATGTGGGAAATCTGATATTTTGAATGCTTATACTGGTGTCAGCAGAGAATTAATTCTCTCAAAGTACCTGAAAAAAAGTCAAGGGGGAGGATGCCTTTCAGCAATTTCCCTATGATTTTATAATTCCCATTTAGTGAAGAAAATCTGCTCCCTAATTTAAGATTAATTTTGGGATACTCTAACTTACAATGTTGCACACAGTTCTCACGGACAAGGATCAAATGGGCCATTGTACATGGCATTTTACCTTTCCAATCCCCATTTTGCTCCTTTGCTTCTCCCCTCAAGAGTATTTTTTAGAAAGGCTGAGGACTGGAAACTGAAGCAAGTGGGTCAGCTTTGTGCCACATCGGCAAAATAAGAACTGGAATAAAAGCCAAAAGTTCTGCCCTGACTGTCTAACTGGCATGCTCTATCAGGAAGATACTCATAATTTCAGGTAATTAAATGACTAGGAAGCTCATTTTGTGCTTGGCAGCCAAAATGAAACATGTCAAATGAACAAAGCCTGCTTAAATTAGTGAAATGCTAAGGGTTGCTATTAATTTCAATTGGTTAATTAGTTTTAGGGAATATTTTGATCAATTTTTGACTGCTGAAATGATGTTGTAAATGAAAAGCCAACATTTTTTCATTTTTTCTCTTGCTGGGACTGGAAGAGAGGCTAGTTTGTATTTTTCTACTGCAAGAATATAGCTACAGAATGTTGAGTTTGGGTACTTCCTCTTGTGACAAAATGTCTATGACAAATTTTGAAAAAAATATAGGAAAAAGTAAGAATAGTTGTTTGGTAAACACTTCTCAGAAAATGTGTTCATTCTTCAGCTAACATACCACTTCAAAATGTGGATGTATAATTCTTTCAGCCATTTTTAGAATACACTTTAGATAGCTATAACTGACTTAGCAAGCACTTTGGACTACTGCATTATTCAATGAAAGAAAAGATTATTCTGTAAAAAGATTCTTCTATTCTTTAAGTTCACTAAATAAAGCTCTTCAGAAATTCAGTATGTGCAGTGACCAGCTCTGTTTTTAGAATGGTAAATTCAAAAGTGTTATAGACTCTATCATGTCTAAATAACATGTTTTGGCAGATATTCCTTTTATTGTGTAAAGAAAAATATCTTCTGAGAGGCTTTGAAAGTTAATATACGTCAAATGGCTCACATGCATATGAATATATCTGTATGTCATAATATGCATTGGTCATAAATTAATTCATACTTAGAACAGTATTCATAATTTTGGCCCTTTATTTTTCAGAAATAAGTGTTTTACTTCACAGTAATCCAAAGGGTTTGGGTTCTAAGCACCCACTAACTTTCCATTTCAAAACTTTCCTGGAAGTAAACATGCACAAAATGGATTGCCAGAAGAATTAATTTTCAGTCTTTGCATTTTTATTATTTGAAGTCTTCTTACAAGTAGAGCAGTGAGGGAAATTGAGACTAGGAATTGCTACAGCTACCACTATTATAACTTCAGGTAAAGTAGTGCATTGCAGGAAAACCCAGACTCTGGTTTTAAAGTATTTCTGAGATTGGATGGCCTGGATGTGCCTAGTATGCTTGAAATTTTTGGAGACTTGATTCCTAAAGGTACAGCGAAATGACGAGCAAAGAAAGTGAGCAAAATCTGTTTGCTTTTGAGTGCTACATCTGTTCTTCCAAACCTTTCATGTCAGTTGGCCTTTGATTACCATCCAGCAAGTCTGATGGCAGTGGCCTGCTTTTCAAACTTTATTCCTTTGAAGTGCTAGAGATGACTTTTACACAGAACATGTAAGTAGAAATCTTCTTGTGTACAGCTATTGCACACAATTGCAAACAGTCTAGGGAAATCTTGGCCCTTAGTGTTTATATCCTCTGATCTCACAGGCCCTCAAATATATGTAACAAATAATTTCTTTTTTTTCACTGAACACAGTGGGCTACATGCACATGTAAAAGCTTAAGGGGCTTGGAACAGAGGGCTTTTAAATACACTCACCATCTGATTTCACACCTTCACAAATGTGCTTTGCTGAAAGCATGATGAAGTTCACATGAATCCCTCTGACACAATGATGGAGAGAAGTTGAGCTTCACCCTGATATGGATGTGCACAGGCAAGAGATTTTTTAAATCAACTCAGCTCAATGAATATACACTTTGTCCCCTGCAGAGCTGCCAAGGTCAGTAAGAGTGCTGGTAATCTGCTTTATAAATGCCAGATGCACAAGGTACAGTGCCTCCAGGCATTTTTAGTTCACATTGTTTATAATGGAAGTCAAACGCCAAGGTTCATTACAGTAAAAAGTTTAGTGTTTCTTCCTGTCTTGCTTTGACATAAATCCAAGTACAAATAAATAAATAATGGTCTAAAGGTCCAGGCAGCATCCTTTTCCAGGCTGGAGCAACTCTCTAATAAAGTTTAAAGGAGCCATGTAGGAACTTTACATCATTGGGTATTTTTTAAACAGATTACACAGCAGGATTTGGCCTTCTGCACAATCTCTTTAATTAAGAGGTAACTTAAAAAAGCATTTTGCAGCTGGGTGTCTTTACCTTTTTGCTAAATATTTGGTTTTTATTTAGTTCCTCCCCTTCACATTTTGACCCATTAACCTATTTTGACCCATTGAGAGATTCAATGCATTTTCGTTTGTGGCATGGCATTTCATGTGTGACAGGTTTTCTTTATCTAATAAGAAAGGAATGGGCGTTTAACCTAGTGTGGAAATGCCTGGATCTTTGGGTCCCAATCTCTGCTGCTGCAGAGATTAGTTCTTTACAAGCCCTTCTACAAACTTATGGAGTGCGGGAGGCAAAAATCTACTGGAAATACATTGCATGGAATATTATTCTCCTAACGACTAGAAACCTTCTTCTGATTTCCACACTAGAATTACTTATGGCCAGTTTCTATCCATTTGATTTTCTGCCAATGCTGTCCTTTAGTCTAAACAGATACTGTCTTGCCCTGGTGTTTCCCTGTCTGTGTATTTATAGAAAGTAATTCAATATCATTCAGCCTCTGTTTTATTAGATTACTCAAAACAAACCCAGTTCTTCTAAGACTCGTGGTTCTCTGATACTCCAAGAGCTGTTTTCTTCCCCTGTTCTTTGCTGAGTGGTCCTAAATATTGCATAGTTCTCCAAAAGCAACCAGCAGTACTTCCAGCTCCTTCTGGAAGTGCCTTGCCTGATATACAAGTATGAATTACCTTTGCCTTTTTAAGAATATCACTGTGATTCATAGGCATTTTTGGTAAACACAGATTCTCTTATTTTCTAATCTTTTGAGCTTATAACATAAGTTCTTAATGATAGCCCTTAAGTGTGTGGCATTGCCCTTTGCTTGATTGAATTTTTATCTCATTACTATAATGCAAGTCTCTAAGGTCATCAGGTCTTCCAAACCTCTTTTGCATTGGGGGTGTTTTCCCAATGTCATGACATCAGTAAATTCCATTAAAACAAGCTATCTTTTTGCAACAAGGTCACTGAAGGAAGTATTAGCTAGTTCCCAGAAATTATGTGTTACTGGCTATCTTTCTCAGTATCTTCAACTATTTTCTCTCTTTCCCTTACTCTTTGTCTAACTTCTACATTTCTCCATGTTAACCAATTTTTTCTCCCAAAGCACCGTATGAAATGCTTAAATAATCTCAGAAAAATTCCTTGCATTTCCAAGGTAAATTACCAAATCAGTTTTGCATAATCTGTTTCATAAAGTTCTGCCTTGTTTTGTGACATTTTATGCCTCTGATTATTTTGCGCTAGCACTAAGAATTACTTTAAAACTTTTAATTTCATTCTTTCAATAATACTTGCAATATTATTGGGAGCTCATGAATAGGTCATTATTTGTCTGAAAAAAAATATCCTCTCCATTATGCTTCATAATTTTTACTCCATGCCACAAAATGATGAATAAGAGAAACAGAATGCCTGGGAGTATGCATCTAGATTAAGTTCCCAGTTTGTGGTTTAGTACTTCTCTCACAGCATGCAGCTGCAGCAACTCACAATAAACACTGGCAAAGAAAGTTACTGGAGAGCAACCAAGATTCTTAAATTGAACATAAAATGAAAATGAGTTATATGCATTTCACTTTCTTAAACATTATTTCTAGATTCTAGTTGCTAAATTTGTTTATATTTTCTTTAGTGGGTTTTCTTAATTATTAGCATCTTCAGATTTTGAAGTTCAATATCTCATTCAAAGAAAAAACTAAAGTCAGAATTAGGGTCCAGATTAGTTTTCATTGCAATTCAGATAAAACATACCAAAAAATAATGGAGAAATAAGTTGAATTTGTGAAATACATTTCTGAGCATCTCAATTTTCCATAAAATATTGACTTTCTAATGAAAATAATTACTTGGGTTTTTTGTTTTTGGAGAATTGTTTAATTTTATTGCAGTTTGGGAAATCTGGAGCATACTGGATATATGCTGTGTTCTTTTGGATTTTGTTGTTGATGTAGATGGCACATTAAAAAAACCAAACTTAAACAATGCAAAACAATTTCCTTATGTCATATGAGGAAAAGGATATGCATAGCCTCTTTCTACCTTGATAAGGAGAGAGAAGCAATGCCATAGTTTACAGGGAGAAATGTAGAATTTAAATAAGGGAGTGAATTAAAAAAAATATTTTAACATATTAAAGGGAAATATCAGAGACTAGCAGGCCAGAGGAAAAAAAAATACAGTAAAGACACTAATGTTTCTAGACTTAATATTTCCATTTTGCAATAATTCAGCCACAGACTTTGATTGCCATTTTAAATGCTGTGAGCTCAACTGTTGGAGTTTATGAATTCTTCAATTATTTAATCATCCAACATACATAATTTTATATGATCTATAAATGAGCAGTACTTGATAGTCCCAGAGCACCGAAGAACTTCAGAAACATTTAAGATTTGCATCCCTTCCTTATAAAATACAGTCATTTCTTTGGCTCAAGAGGTTCCTTGCCCATACTGCAAGATGGAAAATCACAAATCACTTTACTGCAGTGTTTTCTCCATGGCTGAGTTAGAAATCTGATGTTTGCCAAGTGTAGAATGGTCTCGTGGCAAAACAAAGCGTGGGAGTGAGTAAGTTCATATTCTAATCCTGGCTGTGCCCCAGGCTTCTGTATGAATCCATGGGCAAGTAGTTTAACCTCTTTGATCCTCAATTTATTTTGCAGGAAACTGGGGGGAAAATGATACAGTCTGTCTCGCAAAGGTGTCAGGAGGGTACCTTCTGGCACTTTTAGATGGTATTGAGTGCTCCAGAAAAGCAAACCTTATTACCTTTTAGCCCGCTTCTATCTATCAACCGTCAGTGGAGATGGCATCAGAGGTCTTACCCCTTGCCAAGGGAGGTGTATGAAAAACTCAGCTGAAGATTTACCTAAATGTTCAGCATTAACTATTAAAGCCCTCATTCATGAATTCCAAGTAGAAAAATATTTCTTTTGGTGCCATAATCATTTGTACTTCTAATTTTGCTACCTGTGATCGTCCAAATAAATTTCAAACGGGAAGTTAATTACTGCTGCTCAGCATCTCCTCTCTGACAATTCTCACTTGGAACATATTTTCTAGGCACAATCCATACTTCAAATCACTTTAGATTTGTAAACTAATGCCAATAGTGGAAAGAGAAACTTGGCATCTGGACATTTGAAGCTGCCAGGTGCATGGTGTATATGACCACTGCTTCACTATGGTAACTGCAGGGAAAAAAACAAGAAAAACAGAGATAGCCATTAAGAACTGCCAAGAGTCAGCACTAGCTTATAATTTTAATTACAAGGGGATGCTGATTTGCTTTGTAATTCCAAAGTGAATTTTCTGTTGAATGTCCAATATATGTCTGAAATCAGGCTTTCATGACAGTTTTCAACAAAAATAGAGGCTGCTATTAGGAACGCTGTGCAAGCATACTAAACAGAAAAAGAGAAAAGTAGAACTATGCCTTTTTGCCATAATTCTGGAAGACTCAGATTTGTGTCTATGTCCAGGAAGCCATAAGATTAATACAACACCGGAAAGGGAGCATAAATCTCAAAAATCACTGCTACAGTCTATGGCATAACAGAAAAGTATCACAGATCTTTCTCATAAAGATAATGCATTCATGTAGGGGCTCTTAAATGTAATTATTTGGACTTTGAGGTATTTTTTCCCAGCATGCTGTAGAGCAATACCTAGCACTGTATATGTATGCATTAGCCCAGCTTAAGACTTCTTCCCCTCAAAAGACCTAAAAAAAAGACGAATTTCCCATTCCCAAGCCGTGCCTCAGATAAGCTGTCCATCTGGGACCTGACCAAGAAGTTCTTGGATCTTGCTGAGCAGCATGGCAAGAGAATATCCCACAGGGTTGCTACAG
The DNA here is from genome assembly GCA_013397155.1 of Irena cyanogastra. NCBI lineage: Eukaryota > Metazoa > Chordata > Aves > Passeriformes > Irenidae > Irena > Irena cyanogastra. The sequence continues at coordinate 130,578 of VWZV01009815.1, read as the reverse complement.
TGGCCCTTTGGTGACTACACTGAATGGGTTCTTTCCCAACATTTCCTTTTTCAGATCTAGGTAGTGATGTGACTTCAGCGAACGACGGAAGTGCTGAATTAAAAGAATATGTGTATATTTGGAATGCACACTTTTTTTACAGAAGAGGATTTGCACTACTGTGGTTAGGCAGGACAGTCTTATGACTGAAATTTTAAAGATAAATATTCAAGTCCTAGGTCTGTGACTTCACATCTTGTCCTTGAGCAAGTCATCTGGTTTCTATGAATCAGATAGTCATTTGTTTTCTTTGTTCTGTCTGACAAAGAATACTTATTCCTGTGTGTTTGTACAGTGCTTATCATACAGGACTCCCAGTCTTTCAACAGGTTAATGAGGTGTAAGTTATAGTTTGAATTTATGATATCAGGTACTCTGCAATAACTGTCTGTACTTATGCCATGGTACATGTAGGTGGTTTTCTTCTTCAGTGAGGAATAAGCTGTCTCACTTTTACTGCAGAGTGAGAGCAAGCACTCAGACTGCTGTTAGAGAATAGCAAAAATTCTATAAATCTACATCCCACATTACCATGTAAAAACGTATGCGCGTAGCTGTCTTTCTGTGCAGGGATTTTTTTGAACACAGCTATAATCAGTACGTGTAGATAACACAACTCTGAAATTATCAAAACTTAAACAACAGATTTTTAAATGTAAAATATAGAAGGTTAAGGATTTTTTTTTAGAAAAATAACATCTTTAGGTTGTCATCTTATTTGCCTAGGAAATTTGTAACTGACTTTTCCTCTTACTTTGATAGTTCTCAAAAGACTTGTGGTAATTTTTCTTCATTGTCGTCCTCCTCATCATCCTCCAAATTTATGAATAACAAATACACCAGAAGGTGAACATTGTAGGTAACCTGTGCTTGCTTACAAATGAAAGTTTGGTTATTGGTGGTAGATGAAAGCAGTTAAATATTTCAAAAGTTAAGAACATTTAATGATAATTGAAGATGAACTTCTAAGATTTATTGTAATTATATACAAAATTGCATGTTTATATTTTTGATATTTCTACTATAGCTTCTGTCACTCAGGAATCAATATTTCTTCCTTGTAAATAGTTTTTTTTCATGTAGTTACTTGAAGTGGTGGAACATTTATTAGCCTATTGTGATTTCTGTCAGAAAATCATGGTGTGAAAAATTAAAATGATTCATAGAACATAGATTTTGACTGGTTTAACATCAGTATTTATCATTTCAGCAAAGTCAATTTTGTTGTGATGTGTCCAATACATCCAATTGAGTTAATCATTGCAATCACCATTTATTAAATGTCTAATATTTTCAGTATGTACTATTTCATGCAAAATGTAAGGACTTTCCAGACTGACTGGCAAACCCAGAGACCAAAACTCCAGAATTTTCTTGAAGAGAGAAGTTCCTGCTATTTGTCTATCAATCTAAACTATCCACTGAATTATGAGCCGTGTGATAATATCCCTGTAGGTTTGTATTACATCTTGTTTTCCAGGCCCCAGACCTGATATGCAGAAAGTTTGACCCACAGATCCATAGGAATATTGCATTGTTTTACAGAATCTTTAATCTTTTAATTCTTTACAGCCTTTTAATTTTCCTCCCCTGCTTTCATCAGTTCAAGAATTAGTGTTTGTCCTTAGGCTGACTTAAAAACTAATCTTCCTTCCCATCTTCATCATACAGAATGTTGAAAAAAGATTTGCAGATTTACTGTCTTGTATTTCCATTTAACCTAATTTGTACCTGGGTTTTGCTACCTTTTTTCTTTTTTCTTTAATCTTCAGACATTTGAAATCCAAAATAAATAAACACTGGCTGCTGTTACCAGCTGGGTGCTCTTCTACTGTGTCTGGCTTGTCACTTTCCTGATCAGGCTATTTCTTTTAATCTCCGTATTGACTGCTATTATGCTTTGTCACTCTTTCCATTCCCTCAGCCTCCAAATCTGCAATAGTTTCATCAATATAATTTCATCAGCTTGCATTTCTTTGCAACTTTACCTAAGGGACTTCATCTTGATTGCTGTGTTTGACAAAGTTCCCAAGGTGGTCTTCCTTCTAACACAACCTCTGTTTCCCTTTTAAAATGAAAGCAAAACTGAAGAATGCACCGATGCAAATTGCTGCTTTAAAGTTCATACCATTTGTTTTTCTAATAGGATCATTATTAAGATTGTTCCTCCTCAATGTGCATTGCCCCTCAATGTTTTCCATTATCCCAAATTAAGAGACAAGCGAAATTTGTTCCAAATGTGTTAGAAATCAGAACACTATGAAAAGCTCTGAGCAGCCCAAAGTCAAGAAAGGAAATTATATTTCCACATAATTTTCAGATATTACAAACACATGACATACAGCAGCATCTTCCAAAGGTTGTTCAATTGAATCTTTAGAAGCAAGATATGGTGACTGGCCAAGATCTGATTCACCATTACGCCACAACAATGCAAGCTGCTGAAGATAATCAGGGGTGTTATCAGCTCTGAATTTTATTTTTTCTGCATAGCAAACTAGGCAATAAAGAAAACTGTAAATGCAGGATTATTCTTTGCAGGGGTATACCTCATGCTTGGAAGATTAATGAAGAATTCCTGCTTCACTGTTTACTAAAGATACCTCTAGTCTATAGTATTTTAATTGTAAATCCCTCATTTGACATACTAACTAATAGCTCCTGCTGAATTAATAAAAGCAACATATTAACTTTAAATCCCAGATAAAGTAAAGATTGCTGTTTTAATATCCCATCCATATCCTTTATCTTTCTACAGGGGCTTTCAGGCCAGTAGTTTTAATAACATGCATGAATGAAGATGCTCTTTTTTAACACAAATGGTGGCAAAGAGTTTTTCCTTTATATTAGCAGGCAATCAATTCCAATAGCTTTTTAATGTTTTTTTAAAGAATCAATTTTAAAGCAGGAGCTCTTCAGGGGACCCTCTTAAACTTCTTCACAGCCAGTCTCCTAATTTTCTATTACAATACAATCTAAAGCAGCTACAAAAATAATACAGATAATGTTTGCTGGGTAATGATTTCCAATTTCCCCATTCCATGTACCCTGTTATTAGGAGGATCATCTTCACTGTGTAAATTAATTTTCAATTCACTTCAGGGGAACATTACAGTGATTTATTCAGCACTGATGCTGAAGAAAATGTTGGGAGGTTTTTAGCAATCTGAAAAAAAAAATCAATTTGTTTTGATTATTACCATGCTAAAAAATTTTAAGACAAAGGGTTCACAGGAATATTTTAGAGGTTTAACCTACACCTTATAGAAGAAGACAGTTTGATCCTAGGTGTAGTTACCTGACTAGTAAAGGGCAAGACAAATGTCTGAGACTTGCTGGTTTCTCCCCATGTTTCAACACTATGGAAGCACTGAGCATGTTCTAGAGGTTTTCGTGTAGAGAGAAAACAAAAAGTCAACTTTTCTGTCACTAAAACTGTCTCTGGTCAGAGAAGAAAATGCTTGCTTTAAGTCAGACAAGGAACAGATTCTAAGTCAACTGTGTTAGTGGTAAGGCTACCCAGGATTTGGGAGAGTTCCAGGCCAGGAAGAAGGCTTAGAAGAATTTTCACTTTCAGAAATAAAGGATTTGTAGAGCAAGCACCAGTTAACTAGTGCTCAGGGGGCTTACAGCAAAATGCTCACTCACTGTAAGCTCATACCAGGTAAAGCAGCGCCTGTAGCTGAATGTTTGGTTATTTTGATTTAGCTGTTGCATTTTAAAAAGTGAGATTTGTGTCCCTTGGCATTCAATGAGCACAAAAGAAAAAGCTGACCCACGTGAGAGTCTCTTTGGAGAAAAGAGAGACAAGTAGAAAATCTTCAAAGTCTATAACTCTGATTTCACAGAATTCGCAGAATGACTAGGTTGGAAGAGACCTTAAAGATCATGGAGTTCATAGATTTGTTTAGATGCCAGTTAGCCAGTCTCAGGCATGAATACTTCCCTCAAGTCACAGTGAAGAGGATCTGGAGTGATTATTTCAGACCAAGCTGTAGATTTTGATATAGAAGATATTTGCATTTTATTGACTGATGTGTTTTGCTGTGTTACCCATGATATTTCAACATTTTTCAATAGTTCAAAGATCAAAGGAAATATTTGTTTCATGTGAAAATTTTTGAGGGACCAGTTGAAATGCCCCAAGCCCATCTGCATCAAAATGGAAGAAATTTTTAAAATGAAAGCAAGTTTGTTAAAAAAATTCAAACCCCATTCACATAAAATTGAAACTTGAGAAATTGGTTGAAGGCTTTAGGGATGCCCATAGGAGAAAAAAATCCCATAATTTCTGATTTGCTGAACTGAAAATTGCTGGTTTCTCTGGTTACAGTGGTAAGAATACCCCAAACATAACCAATGGCATAAAATCCATTGGTCATAGTGCCAAAGGATTTTTTGGAACGGTAATCGTGAGCTGTCACTGTTGCAAGTGTTTCTACATATCATGCAATACAAAAAAAATATTATTGAACTACAGATGCATAGTTTGAAGCAGAAGGAAGCTTGATTTCATTGAGACTTGTGAAAGATTAAGACAAAACCTGTGTGATTCCATTGTGTCTTATGGGCTTTTTCTTACATATTGATACTATATTGGAAAACTGGAAAAGAATTGCCCTTTTTCTGTCATGTGGCTATAATCAGGCATTAAATATATCCCAGTTATCATGCTTCCAGCATGCTTGTAGCACAGTTGTCACATTGAGTTTTAACAGCATATTGGCAGGGAGCCAAACTGACAATATTTATTGAAAATAAAATGGTAAGGAAGAGCAAACACTTGTGACAAAACAGCAAGTGAAGGTACTCATAGGATATATATCTAGGTGGCCTGATTTGAAAGAAACTGAAGACTTTCCTGAGTAAATGGTTTTGAAAATAAACAAAATTAAAGAGAAAACGATATTATTTTTCACTGTGAGCCATAGTCAAATGCCTCATACCAGAGGAGTGAGACTTGTCTTCAAAATATTTTGTCAGCTTCAGTGAATTAACCTGGTAGTCCAAGTTTGTAATTATAACATACTCAAAATGTGACGGACCTGTACAGTTGACAGTCTAGAATTCTTTATGAATATTTTATGTAGAGGATCTTAGGAAACTACACATGAATAGAAAAAGCATGCTGTGATATGTTGCCTGAAATACCATGGAAGCTTTTGACAATGAGCTATTTGCAGTCTTCTTATTGAAGAAACTATATCTGATATACTTTGATAAAACTAAATGCTTTCTGAGTCTGCATAAACTACTGTCAACAGCAACATCTCACTGCAAAGAAGTCTACTGTTTCAAACAAGATGATATTAAATGATATTCCTTTTTCCTGTTTCAAACTTTTTTCCCTAATGATCCTGTTATATTCCTCCAAGTCATTTCAACACATATTTCGATGTGCAATTTCTCTTTTCCTACTTTTCCATACTTGTCATTTTTTTATTCTCCCTCATATTTCTCCCTCAGGTTTGAGAGTATGGAGTCCTTATCTCCCATAATATGTAAGCTATTCCAAATATTTTATCATCCCTATTGCTCTTTTTGATATAATTTCTATTAAAAATTTGATGCTATGTATGGGGGACCTTAGACAAAGAGAAATAAAACAACTTACTTTAGATCTCATGAAACCCATATCAGCGGGTATTGTGAATTGTGTTGTATTTTGGATTGTGTTTTTCTTACCTTACAGTTACTATCATTGTTTGCATTTTTAATAGACAGTTTTATGGTACATATTCTCACCTGTAATAGAGCTTTGAAAAGAATGTTTCTTCTGGGCCTGTAAATTAAAGTAATATATTAATTTAATTTTATTACCCTAACTTGTAAGTGTCAGTAATATGAGAAAATTAGAGGGAAATCCATTTTACCTGAATCTGTCTAAACATCCAGTGATTCGCACCAGTGCTAGGTGTCTACTGCTTTCTTTACAGTCAGTGAAGAGAAATAAGGGCATCTCTGGAGACCTATTCATCCCATTTTAAGAGAGATGTTTGTGTTACATGGCCTGAATTGGTCTCCAGAGGATGGGAATAATTGCGCTATGGAGGTCCCTCCCTTCTTTTCCTCTAGGCTCTTTCAATCCTGGATAGCAAGTAATAACTTTGATTAAAATGTGAACTTTCAGACAACTAATTAGATGAAATTACCCGTATTCTCAGAATCTAGGTTTGTAGGGGATAGACAGTAAGACAAATACTGTGATTTGGTGCTTCCATTCACAGCAAGATGCAGTTAAAGTAAAGGGATGTAGGAAGAGTCTCCTTCTCCCTCAGTTCCCACACCTGCCTCAGAGGATAAGGGGAGCCTTTCCCCTCTGTGCAGCATGGTCCTCTTCCAGCGTGCAGTCAATCTTTCCAGGCTGCTTTTAGAAACATATTTTAGCAACACATCCAGAGCAGATTGCTCCCCATCTCCTTGCAGTGGCAAAGGAGGTCCCCTAAATTGGTAGAAAGGTTATTGAGACATGTCCTGCCTCACCAGACACCACCGTTCCTTCCCCAGACTCCTGCAACTTCCTCTCTTTTCCTTTCAGGTCAGCAAAACAAATAAATCATTTTTAGCTAGGCTCAATCACAAATTTGTGAGGATAAAATTCTTAAATATCACTGTGCTATTATGATAAGCACAGCGTATTCCAGGCAGAAAAACTAGATTATGGCAACCTTCAATAAGTATGGATAGTATTAAAAGTTAGAATTTTCTTTTTTTTTTTAGCACCTGAAAAGTTATTAACAAGCTTGTAAAAAAAAAAAAAAAAGGAGAACCTATCAGGATTTCAAATAAAAGAAATGAAAAATTCATTTTTGAATACTTATCTCCCAGATCCTCTGTGCATCTTAAGCAGAAAATGACATATACTTCCTTCAGAAACATAGTTACTATAATTGAACATCTGAGCTACATGAAAATAACAGAAATATATATTCTTAAATTTTCTTCCAATTTTATTTGAGATTGCGAAGGTGTAAAAAAAAAAAAAGCATTAAAAATCTGTCGTGATATGTCCTCCTTTCCGAAAAAGAAATATGACCCCTTCACTACGCCAGTAAAGTCCTGTCTTATCATAAGCAAAAAACATTCATTCCATGCTCACTGCAAATAAAGAGACTTGTATAAAAGAGTCTAGTACAGTATTTATCAAAGAATATTCAGAAAAAAGAATTGCCACTTTGAGATTCTTTCTGAAGCTAACTGAAATCCTGTTATGGATGAAATTCTTGAGTCTCTTAAATTTTTTTATTTCTTCAATTATTACCCCCAAAAAGGAGCAGGTTAAACAAAGCATTATTAACAGACAATTGCTCGGTAATAAAAGCTGAGCTAATACTAGTTATGAATAATATTTTTATGTCTTTATAGCAGCTTGTGCATCAGTAGATACTGACATCTTTATCATGTGCAGACTACTTCATCTTGGTACCCAAGGCAATGCCAGATGAGTCAAGACTGGCCCCTTCTGCATAATTCCCCCCCATACTTTTCTAAGATTTCTCTGCAGCTCAAAGGTCTGCAGGACCCTATTCACAGAATTGCATAGGTTTGGATGAACTCTGGGAAACCATCAAGTCTGATCTCCTGCTCAGTACAGGGTGAGCTTTGAAACTGCATGAGGCTGCTCAGGGCCTTGGGCAAGAATTTTAGGTATTTCCGAGGATGGAAATTCCCTGCCTCCTTATGCAGTCTCTCCAGTTTTTGACCACTAACACTGTGAAGAGCTTTATACTGGATTTACTAGTAAATCTGAGCTCAGCTAAGTTCTGACAACCCAAAACCCCAGCTGTGCTGTGTGGTACTAGGGGATCTTCAGCCCAAGAACTTCAGGAAGCACCAGAATAACTCTGTCTTCTCTTTTCAGATTACAGGCCACTTGGTGACCATTCAGGCTACAGTCCCGAATCAAAATTCTGAAGGCCATTAAAACAGTTATCATATCAAGTAAAGCACAAATTCCAGACTACCTCTGTGTCTCCTTTACCCTCTTGGTAGAACCTGGATTATCTTATGGAAGATAGTAAGGCTGATGGACATTTCAAGAAGGATTGATGTTTCCACTTTTCTTAAAGCATCTAAAGATATCCTTAAAAACTTCCACCTCTGCAAATTAATTGAGAGATCTTGTAGCAGAGAAACCCACCCAGCTGGGTACTATAAAGAATATTAATGGTATAAGGTAAGGAGTCCATCAGTGTGAGGATATACTAAGACATTAGACAAATATGCTCCTAGGCCAATTCTAGAACAACGAGGGGAAATGGAATAAACCTAAAACTTCATCATGGTTTAAGGGTCCATCCTAATTTTTTCTAAATATAATTCTATTTAAGAAATTATACTCAATTTATGAAAAATAAGTGTAGATATAAAGGCACTGCAGATCCTAAAACCGATGAATTACCAATGCGACAAATAATATTTGCATTGCTTTTTGGTCACTAAGCAGTCCAGTGGGGTCTGCCTTCAGAAGTAATCATACGTGAGGAAAAATGACATCTGTTAGTCAAGAAGAGGATGTCAAGTTGCCCTCAAAGCAAGGTACATTTCAGTCAGAGGAAGAAGAGAAGCACATAGGAAAAGTGAAGCACAAAATTAAAGACTGTATCTAAAAATACATTTTCTTTTATATTCTGACTGGTAGGGCAATCTGCTGTTGAGTTGGATTTAGGCTTTCTTTTGTGTTTATTTTCTCACCCAGAACTGTTACCTGTTTTGATAGCACTTCTCTTTTTTTAATAGTAAAATTATATAGACAACATGAGTTATATTTTACTTATAGCAAAACAAACCACAACAAAATAAAATCTATTTTAACAACACTGTAACATTTTTAATTCTTTCCCTGAAATTTCGACATAACTCAGTAAAATAAACCCCTATGAAGATTGTCTCTGTGTAAAAGTTGTAACTGATTGACTGCATCTGCAAATCATGCAAGTCTGCATTATTTCAAAAAAGTAAAAAAAAAACCAAAATAAATATGATTTTCTTTAATTACAAGTCTCAGCAAAATCCAACTACTTACTCTATCCTCATTAGAATTTTGCTAAATTAGAAGGATAATATAGTCTGCAATTACGTTCCTTTTTTTAAATAAAAAAAAGTAGTTTTAGTTCTGGATTGAGAAAAAACTCAACAAAACTGTTTGTCAGCATAACTCAAAAAATGGCACCATTTTTGTTAACACTCCCATTAAATCTGGTTATTTTTCTTTTAGGAAATCAGTTTGCCACAGGTATTCAAATCTAATTGAAAAGGATAGACAGGCTGGCTTTATTTTCCTACTCTGTGCAATCTGAGAGCACAGCCTGCCGCTCTGAAGATGGTGGCCATGAGCTCCTGTTTAAGAAAATGTCAGAGGAACAGCAGCAGTGACATGTGTCCTCTCCACACTGGGCTTTTTATTTGTAATGAAATGATTTTTACTCAAGGGCTTTTGCCAGTCCAATGTGTGGATTAATTTTTTTGTTCTTCTATCCAAATCTGTTCCAAATAAAAGTGGGCCTATATTTTTGCAGTGCTCAGTGAACTAAGAGATGTGCAACTGCTGTGCAAATAGAATAGATTTAATAAGAGAAGCATATGTCCAGGGTTGACTGGCAGCTTCCTCCAGTTTGATGAGATCGAAATACTGAACATAACCATGTTTTTGTGCAAACTTTACACAACAGAAGCATTTTGTCATTAAAATTGCAGTTTGTTTTTGGCTCAAATTACTGCAATATCACAGCTGTGTTTTATGAGAACATGCATAAATTCTTTGCAACGATTTTGGGCTGGATTGACAAATGTCATATTTCCATTTCTCTTTAGAATGATGCCATTACAGTTGATTGTTGATTTTGCATTTTGATCTGAATGAGATTAAAAGAAAATAAAACCAACCAAATAAAACCAAATGGGAAAAGCCACTCAATATTAAAACGACATACTATGAAGAACAGTTTTAGTTTATTAGTCTTGGGTCTTATAGATTGTGTTTTCCATGGACCTTATTCAGTTATATCCTCTTTCCAAAAGTCATTTCTGATGCAGAGAATATGGAAGCTATTCTGTAGCACAAAGACCATTAATTTAGTATATATGCATTGTAAGTAGATTGTCTTGCTTTTCCTCTGTTTGTTACTATTGTCACTACCTTTTTTAGAAAAAAACAATCAACAAACCCAAAACCCTACACATAAGTCTTTGTGTTCTTGTATGGGAGACTTTGTGATAGTGTTTAGTGTCTAGAATATGGCACACTGAGAATGCTAGTGGTGAATTACCTTGACCTTTACAATGTTCTTGATTTTGGTTGGCTACTCATTCTACTCATCAACATTTATAGCCACACTCATTTCTGGGGAAGGCAGAGCTAGGTACTAAAACCGAAAATGTCAAACGCTCCTGTACTCCAAGTACGTGCTAGATATTCAAATTCTCATACTTTATTATCATAGCAAAAGACTTCAACAAGAGCAGGAAACAACCTTACATTCATCTACACACATGGCAGGTGGTAACAAAGAGGAGAAATGGCACAAGCCAGCCTATTACAACTCCAAGGTGTTCACTTTGTGGTTACCTATGGATGCTACTCATCCTTCCTGGGATGAGTCATAAATAGCGGAGTCACTGGACATGATTGCTGGTCTGTAGGTGCTGCTGGTTCTACTGCAGGCAAGCCTGGAGACCACAGCACAGTCTCCTGTAGAGCCTGCACCTGCTGCCTGCTGGTTACTCTGGCGCTTCGGGATCTGCTTTTCATTATAATCCATTTCAAATGCACTTTTCTATGCAATTGCCTATCTAATTCTAAGTTTTTGTTTTCTTAACTTCAGTCCTGTGTTTTAAAGCTCACTTGTTTATTTTCCTCCTGTCCTCACTCACATGCATTAATATGCACTATTTGCACTTAAATGCGCTAAAATTCTAGGAAAAAAAATAGCTTCAATGATATAATGACTGCATCACAAATTAGAGGGCAAAAAAGTGATGCAGAAATAACGAATGGCAGAAAACTTTATGCAAAATTATTTGAATTATGGATTTGATTTTAATACATTAATCAGCTAAACATTTAGGAAGATAGTAACATTGAGATAGTAACACAAATAGTAATTTAGACAACAATAGCTCTTCCTGCTTTCAAGAAGACACAGCAGAAAGTTTTTAAATTATGCTTGTATACATTACAAGTGAAACATTTTGGTGCACCTCCATTTTCCTCCCCAAGTGTAAAATACATGCGCCAAACTGTAACGTAGTCAGCACAGAAAGACAAAGGTACAAAAATGTATGTAATCCAGCCAAAAGGGAGTGGAGTTTGTAAATACCACTTTGATCTAGTTAATTATTTATTTTCAATGTCCCCTTGTTTGTGCTATCATGAAAAAGTGCTAAAGTGGAAATAAACCTCAGTAATTTATCTCACTGCATCAGAGAATGCAAACTCTATATCAAGGTACTCAGTCTCTGTCAGACCAGTACATTATTTCCCAGTCATCTTGATATTATTCCTTGGAGATAAAACTGGATGAATATACTGACTCTGTTATGAATTCATAAGATTTTCACGAAACAAAACCCCTCAAACAGCAGTGAAAAAATGTCAGCAACTGCCCACCTCAAATAATGCAATCTGTATTGTCACAGTAAGTGTTACTACATCCAATTATAAGTCAAAATGTCTTTGTAGTGCATTATACTGTATTTTGTGAAAAGTGTTGTGGGTTCATCAATGTATGCTTTATAGAAATACAAATACCCTTTGTATAGATACAGAGAGCATATATGGATCTTCATGTAACCTCGTGTGTACAGTGACAAAATCCCAGAACAGCTGAGGCTGGAAGGGGCCTCTGGAGGCCATTTAGTTCAACCTTGAATATTGCCAAGGATGATGATTCCACAGCTTCTCTGGGCACCCTGTGTCAGGGCTTGGTCACCCATTCTATAAAAAAGTGTATTCTTATGTTCAGAGGGAACATCACCCTTTGTTACATTTTGTGCTCATTGGTTCTAGTCTTGTCACTGGCACCACTGCAAAGACCCTGGTTCCATCCTTACCGTGCCATTGCACTCTCCTTTTAAGTATTTATGTACGTTGACAAGATCTTGGCTTTCTCTTCTCCAGGCTGAACCGTCCCAGCTTCCTTAGCCTTTATCACAGACAAGATACCCCAGTACCTTCAGCATCTTCATGGCCCTTTGCTGGGGTATCTCTAATATGCCCATGTCTCTCTTACACTGGGAAGCCCAAAACTCGACCCAGCATCCCAGATATAACATTGCCAGTGCTGAGTGGAGGGGAAAGATCATGTCCTTCAACGTTCTTGAAATATTTTTACTCATGAATCCCAGGGTAGTATTGGTCTTCTTTACAGTAAAGGCCCTTGCTGTTTCGTGTTCAACTTCATGGCCACTAGGATCCCATGTCCTTTTCTGCTAAGATCATTTCCAGCTGGGTGTTCTTCAGTATACATTTGTTCCTAGGGCTGTTTATCCCTCAGTGCAGAATTATGCCCTTCCTCTTGTTGAACTTCCTGAGGTTTTTTACATTGTCTGACTTCTTTATTGTAGTAATTACACATACAAGTAACCAAAAAATTTGAAATGTAAATTTTCTACAAACTAGGTTACTAACTACTAGAATAGTAGCTATGAAAGTGATGTCAAAATGTGATGAACATTTAATTGTCTAAATGGTACTTACTAGGTGCCTGCAGCCTGATCACCTTAGTTTATATTCTTAACAACATAAAAAAACTAAGTAAAGTTAAATTGTTGTTTTCCTATAAAAAACCTAGAGAGCTGTTTTATTTTAGCAGAGGATCGGAACTAAACAAAGCTTGGCAAGCAGTATGTTAGGCAATATGTTTCCCTTAAGTAAATGTTCAGATTTCTTTTTTTTTTGATAATTCTTTCCTTGTGCATCAGATGCTACCCATCTAGATAACCACTGATTCAATAGAACATTTGTGTAAAAGCAAGAGTAACCACTGGGAAATCAAGGCTTATGTGCCATTCTGTTAGAGAAGCTTTTTCTTACTTGTTACAGGGAAGTCACTTGCATAAAAATAGTTTTGCTACCATTAACTACTCAATAAAGCCTTTTACAACAGTACAGCTTTACTCAAATAGTCTTAACCCTGTCAAGTGTTTACATTAGATTTAGGAAAGTTTTTCTTTCATTCTGAATATTGTGTTAATCTTAATTTCTTCTCTGGCACCATTGTGTGCACGGCCAAATAACTGCTGTGTTACATTCCAGGAAGAGAAGTGAGTCTTGAAAAATCCCAAGGGGAAGGGTATTAGGATGTTCAAAATTTGTATGTCTTCTTTTCTACAATTAGCTCCGTGGATATTCTAGTTTTGCGAGGTTTTTTGTGGTATAGAATATGGTAAGTTGCTCAGTTCAGGTTGTCTCATTTAAACACAGGTCATAGCTGCATTGTATTACACTTCTATCTAGTTCTGTAATGTAATGAGAAAATCTTGGGTAGAGAAAATCTTGAATGGCCCAAATATTATTACACTTTTATAGCCATGTTTCTGCTGAGAATCAGTCATAAGCATTTCCTATTGAACAGAAGTGTTCTCTTCAGATGGCAAAGATGCAGATATTCAAGTAATGAAATATATTTCACACTTACCCATAACTTTTCTAAATAGTAAAATAAGCAACTTTTTAAATTCCGTCCTTGAATTAATATGAAAGTAAAGAAGAAAGAATGAACATAGGTTTGAAATGAGTTTTACATAGAAAGCAAAACAGACACCTGGCGTACAATACACATCAGGAAAACTATTAGATGGCCACTTCAGGAAGAGAGAACAGTCTTGTTAAACTGTCAAGGAGTAAGGCTGAGTCCTATATGAAATCATGGTTCTAACTACAGAGGGCTGGTTGAAGTATCTATGTCACACTTTCTGTAATAACTCTTCCTTTTAGACTTCCTCATAGAGGGGATTTATTTCCTTGACAATTATCTGTAAGGATAGTTACTTAAAAGAGCAGGTGAGTAGCTACAGTATTAATTTGGCAAACTATCCTATGTTAGAAGTTGTCTTCTAATGATGAAAGCAACTTCGTGCCCCTAAGTTCTATTAAAGAACTCCTTCCCCTTTCAGTTCTATTAAAGAATTTTTTTTTTGCTTGCATTCAGGAGAAAGACATTAATTCATAGTCTTTTGGTAAGCTCAGTTTCTCCACTGCAACTCTCCTCTGGGGCGTATAGGAACAGAAAAAGAGCTGCAACAAGAGATCTATTCTTTCATGATGTGTTCTGTGAAAAACCTTGGGCAAGAGTGAAGAATTTCCACATACACAGAAAGAGAAGTAGGATATTGAGAGAAAAATGATACACCAAGGTCTCCAAAGGTAAAATAAGGTGTTCAGTAGATGGTATGGGGAAAAACAAGGTCTGTGTTTTCCTCCAAGGCAGGCTTTAGTACTTAACAATACAGGTTGATCAGATATGAACAGTGAAGGGGAGGGAAAGAATTAAGGAACTAAAACTGAGGGACTGGAGACAAGTGGGAGGGAGCTTCTACCTAAAAATGGGTAATTCAGTCTCTTCTAGATCTTCCAGTAGTAGTCACCCTGAGAAAACCCAGGTTTTGAAACAGCAACAGGTTTGGAGAACACATTCCTACAGGGATGGAAGTGAAGTTACTAAAAATTCAAAGTCAAAGCAAGATATTATTTCTAATTTACTGTAAAGATTATTTTTGGCCATTTTCACACTTCCTGTGTCCTGAACCAAGCTTCTTTTTTTTTTTTTTAATTACTGAAATTTGTCAGCAAAGCTAAAGATCATGACTCTAGCCATAAGTTATTCATCTGATCAGCCCTCTAAGAATAACAGGACTAAGGTAGAATTGCCTTTATAAGAAGGCATGTTTCTATTCAGTTTGACCCAGATTTTTAATTTTTTTCATTTTATTCTTTACTTAGTGATGAATTAAAGAAAATTTCAGTAGATATATTTAATATTCTTCTTTAATATATTAACTTTTAAAAATTTATTGTTTTAATTTATGTCACCCTGATGTTTATTTCTTGCTTTATTTGACTTAGTTATGTCATTCAATTATTATAAATTTTGAATTTTAAGTGGCTGAATCAGCCTGATTTACTATTTCACCATCTGGATTTAATTTAATTGTTGGTAGGTTTCCCCTCTTTGTTGTAAAATCAATAAGTACAGGGACTTGCACTAGATCAGGCTCAGGAATACCTTATATTTTCCTGAAGGAAGCCAGCTACAAAATAAATTTTGAATATCGCATTCTATTTATTGATATTTTTATTTACTATAAGAACACCATAGCAATCTCAAACATACTATGTTCTTTCTTGTTTAAAAGGCATCTTAAACTCCTTCTTGGACTGTAATATGGCTGTTATGCAGCTGAACTACAGACTTAACTGTAGGGAGTGTTGTAGTCAATTTGGTGTACAGTATTACACAATTGAATTCAATATTGTTTTTCCTCAAGCAAAACAATTTTCATCCTTTCATTCAGGGATGATCAGGCTTGTTTAACTAACAGCATTAAGTGTGGACAGGGACTAGTCCTCGTTTTCTCCATGAGTGAGCTCACTGAAACTTGTCTTGATGCACAGGGAGTGTGAGCAAAACAGCCCTCCTTTGGTGCACCCCTTGGTGTTAACACTGATGTGTCCTGCAGTTTTTGCTGAGGACTCAGAATTAAGATAGGATGACTGCTGAAGCTGTGGCCAGTGAGCCTCGGAACAAGACTTCCCACCAGCGTGTGACCCATCACCTGTCAGGGCTAATGGTTTCTTGTTTCCCTTGGCTTGTGGAAGCAGACATCTCAAACAAGAATAGCTCAGTCTATGTCAACTAGCGCACACTCTTTCCTTGGAAAAACTTGGAAAAGAATTTAAAACTTCATACAGGAAAGTATCAAAGAAGTACTTCTTCCTGTAGAAGCAAGAGTATTTTCCCTTCCTTCAATCCACTAAATTTTTGGGACTCAAATGATATTATGGGAATAGTAATGTTGTATTATAGTGGGTTTTTACAACAACTAAAAATTACTTTAAAAATCAGCTGTCATTTCACTTATCTGGGGCTAAACTAGGCTGCTCCATTCGGTGAAAGGATCTAAGCCCCAGAGAGACTACCTTAGTGCACTGGTCTACTTCCTCTTCACTCCCTGCAATGGAGGAAAGAATATCAAAGTCCTATATTTGGCAGAGAAAGAGTGTCCCTATCCCCAGTTTAGTTCTTTGGAAACCTGAGACTGCCAACCAGAAAGTCTCTGGGGATCCCTGAGACCAAGTATAGGGATGTTGTTCCTATACGAACCTTGTGGTTTAAAACAGAAACTGAATTCCCCTTAGGCATTGAAGGGAGTAACTGGAACAGTCCCTAGGGTTATCTTAATATCAAAAGCTAACACCACCAACAAAAATCTTGACATTGAACAGGCAAGTTTCTGTCACAAAGATAGATATTAGAGATTCTGCACCTAAAATAAAATCAATGACACCCAAGGTGCAAATCTTCTAGGAACTGAGAAAAAACGAGAAAGGTAGAAGCACTTGATAAACTAACTGAAGCTGGAAACAGCTTAAGGTAACTCTCAGATGCACTAAGACACTGATACTTCCTTCATCTGTACAGCTAATATGGGTCCAGGGTCTATTTCTCAGAGTTCTGAAGAAACTAACAAAAGAAAAAAATGTGTATAAATTACAGAGAAAACTGAAAAACTTCTAAAAGAGTCACAGCTTCATGGGAATTAAAGGAAAAAAGAGATCTAATCCAAAGGTAGAAATCACCTGCATTAAGCAATTAGACCAGATGGAAATATAAATATTAGTTTTCTTAAAAAGCAATATGTGGGTAGCAGCAGGAAAATCCCAATTTAATTCTAAAGGGAATCCCAATTAAAATAAGTAAGGAATTCTCAGAAACTGAATATTTGAGATAAAAAAATAAAGAACCACACAGCAACAAAGAGAAAAGTACTAATTTTTGATATAAAATCATCTAGCATTTTCTTAAAGGAATATTAACTGCCTCCACAGCTGTGAAAATGTGGATGATCCTTTAATGAGAGGCATTAAGAAGTGAAAGGTTGTATTGTAAATGCAAAGATCAGTTATTTTTTAAGATTTTCCTCCATCATATTAAAAAGCAGTTAATTAAGTACTCAGCTAATTTAATAAAACCCATTGCTGGTGTTCCCTTACAGGTGATACGATAAAACCTGTAGTCTTATGATAAAGCTATGGCTTTGTGATACAAAGAAAACTATAGCACACAACTTTGTTCATAGGTAAAAATTCATGAGAGCCTGAAATTACACTTTGAGATAAAAGGTCCTAAAGAGATAAATGAACCCAGAATAGGATCTCTCCTGACTTGGCAATAGGTCATATTTCAGAAGCTTCACAACCCAAAAACTCTAAATGGCGTCTTCTGCAAGGAGCAAAAGGCACAGGCAGCGATGAGGACTAGCAACCAAATGGAAAGGAGAAAAGATAATTAAGGGGAAACATTAAAGGTCTTCTGGGATACTTAAAATTCTAAAACTTTTCTTTTTAAATTTTTTTTTATATATTGAGCAGTACCTCGATATATAAAATATATCGAGGAGTCTACAAGAGCTGTTTTATGTAGAATCTATGATAGCAGTTTTATGTAGAGTAAGTAAAAAAGCAGTATAAGGATTTGTCACATCTGACAACAAGGCAGATTCAGACTGAAGAGATAGCTGTGGGTAATGTTACTTAGTAGTATAATAGGAAGGGATGTACCAGGATAGCTTTTCTTTTCCTTATACATTAACCCACAGTGTTTTTTTCTCCTGCTAAGCTATGGTTGAATACATAAGGGAGAAATTGATTCCTATTTTTGAGTGGTGTTTAAACAGATCATGATTAAAAATATTTATTTACTATCTTTAGTATGGTACAAAAAACTCATAAGTCTATTTCAATCTAAGGATAATTATGATGTTTTAAAAAGATGTTCACAATTGTAACTATTAAATTTGTTAATTAAAAAAATCTCCAAATCTTTGGAAAATTAAAATTCCATGAAGGGTGATTAGTAGGAAAGGATGGTGAGTTTACTATCTGACACCCATTTTTCTCTGAAGAAGGAGCAGGTAAGAAAATTAAATGAAAAGGGAATGTTCAGCTAGCATACAATTGCTAAATATAGGGTTGGTCTGAATGTGAGAATGCTGTAAATGGGTTAGCACTAAGAGGAAAAACAAGCAGTGAACACAAAGCCTTTGATAAGGAAGCATTGCAGCATCTGAACAAAAATATTCTGAGATTAATGACCACCTATACTCCTGTTGTTCAGTGTATCAGTTCAAGCAACAGGGGCTCATTTTAAGAAAAACTATCAAAAATTCATTTTTACACAAAAACATTTTCATAAGAAAATAAAAGATACAGGAGATAATGGTTGGCACAAGAAGAAACTTTGTGTATTGCAAACTTAAAAAAAGTATTTAAAGAAGAGTTCTATTATATTCTTTTTTATAGTTTGTATTTGAGAAAAAAAGCAACCATATACACTTAAAAGAAAATGATGTTAAAATTTATATAGATGAGTGCAAAGGTAATAAAAAGAACCATTATCTTGGGAGAAATGCATAGATTTGCATTTGAAGACATACTTTTTGCTGATGAAATATATTAGACTATTAAAATAGGCTTATATACACTGCTGACAATAGAAGATAGCATAAAGTTTAGGATCAAAAATTCTACATCCTAGGAGTGAAAAATTAATCCTGTTTTAAAAGAGTTCTCCTTATTTTCTTACCCTGTTGTAAAAAATAAAAAGTTTTTATGAAGCAATACGCACACTCTTTCAAGGCCATGAAAACGTTAATATCCATAGAAGAAATAATTAATGCTCTTCTAAATGCTACACTACAACAAATACTGAATATACTACAATAAAATCTAGTTCTCTGATGAATAATTATATGACAGAGTCACGTTCTCGAAGTGCTTGATAGACAGTTTCTAGAAGATGTTTATATACTTATATGTTTCACGCACTATTTCAATGCATTTGGGGAGTTTTCTTTGAGGAGCTTTTTCTTTAGGATTTTTCTGGTTCAGAAGTCCAAGCTGGTGCAAAAACGCGTATCTCCACCTTGATAGCAAAACTGTACAATGCATCCCACATAAAGCTCAGAGAATGTGCCTTGGGTAAACCAACAGTGTAAATCCATGAAATTTGTCAAATAATTTTTTATACTTTAAAGGGGAAAATAACTGCATGTCCAAAACATAGGAAGAAAAATGTATTTTAAAACTGGTTTGATTTCTGGAATTCTAATGCACCAGGTAAGTCACTACACAATGCTAGAATAGCAAAATTTAAAAATAATAGCCTATCAATGGGAAAAAAAAATTGACCAAAAATAATCCGTACACGATATTTTCCTGCTGGTTTTTAATTCTAATTCATACCTAAAGGAGAAATTGCCTAAAGAATACAATTTACCATGGGCTAATATGTTATGAGGTGTAAGATCATGTGCACCAAGTGAGGCTTAAAAGGACCTTTGTGTAAACGGTTTGATATCTATTGTCTAGGCTGTCACTATATGTGTTATAAAATGGTTCCCAAAATTGCCCATTTGTTTAATAGTTTCCTAGAATCCTCTCAAATTCCAAAATCAATGAGCAATTCACTGAAGTTGAAATCCAACAAAGACAAAATTGATTGCACCTCTCATGCATGTGTGTCTGTAATAAATACTAATGCCCAGGTATTTGACAAAGGCTTGCTAATAGCTCCAACTCGCA
Source organism: Irena cyanogastra (assembly GCA_013397155.1). Lineage (NCBI taxonomy): Eukaryota > Metazoa > Chordata > Aves > Passeriformes > Irenidae > Irena > Irena cyanogastra. The sequence continues at coordinate 110,738 of VWZV01009815.1, read as the reverse complement.
GTTGCAGCAATTAATTGAGACTCAAATAATTTATTCCAGCAAATCCTGAGTGAAGGATAATAATAAAATCATACAAAGATAGAGATATAGTCAGGGAAAATTTGAGAACTTCAGTGGCCCATCTATACACCGTTTTAATAAGCCATCTCGGGGACAATAATTCTAGTTGGACATGCAGCAGGAAGATATTGGCTGTCAAGAGCAGATCATATCAGACTTCCTCAAAATGTATATGGAAATGACTTTGATCCCTCCAGCATAATCAGTAGCTTGGTACAATCCATTCTTCTGTTGGATAACAATATAGGCACATAATGAACTCAAGATAATTAGGCAGCAGAAAATATGTAACCTGGGATATTAAAAAAACTTTAAATGCAATTATGGTACCAATATAATAGATGCTTATTTAAAGGTGATTAAAACATTGTATATCGAGGAATGTGAGAGCGTAGGAAGACATTAATAGATTTTTTTTTAAAAAAGGAGTAATGAACTCTCACCATATTTTGATGCTTCTGTTTAATGTAAAATTAATGATTATTTTTTATGTTCCTCTTTAAAATAAGTTTGTATAGATGCATATTAAGACAGGATGGCCGCCTCACTTAGGACATAACAGGTGAAATATAAAGATTTATAGAAGCATAATTATGACATTGTGCCAGCCAAGACAATGACTGCCAAAACCACTTAGGTAGAAAGTTTCTTAATCAGTCTTTTGAGATAATAAAAAAGAGGGCAATTGCCTGCCCTCGTGAAAAGGTGGAGGAAAAGAACATCTGCTCTTCTTTACTAAATACATGAGACTCCTCCTACTCCTCTTCTTAGACCAAATATTTTGTATCTAGAATGATATTTCTCTTTATTGCATTTGCCTCTGGAAAATTAGTAGTAGTAGTAGTAGTACTACTAGTAGTAGTAGTAACAGCAGTGGTAGTTGTAGCAGTAATAGTGTTACGAGTATTACTAATAACAGTAGCAGTGTTACGACTGCTACTAATAACAACAGCAATTAATAATAATAGAATCAGAGAATGGGGGTTGGGTTGAAAGGCACCTTAAAATCATTTATTTCCAATCCCCTTGTCCATAGCAGAAATACCTCTCATTAGAACACGCTCTCCAGCACTCCATCCAACCTGGCCTTGAGCCCTGCCAGGGATGGGACTTATAGAACTCCTCTTGGCAACCTGTTCCTGTGCTTCATCACCCTAACATCTAATCTAAATCCACTATGTCTCAGTTTGAAGTCCTTCTCTCTTGTCCTATCACTACAGTTTCTGTGAGATGTCCCTCTCCAGCTTCCTTGTAGGCCCCTTTCAGATATTGGAAGGTTGCTATGATGTTTCCATGCATCCTTCTCATCTCCAAGCTAAACAGTCTCAACTTTTTCAACCTGTCAATATCATCATCATCATTATCACCAGAACAGCAACAATAACAACAACATAATAACAATTGAGTTAGAAGCTTTTTAATTCTGCTCATGTGGGCCTATTTCTAGAACCCAAACCCAACACCCTTTCCAGGCTACCCATTCTTTCAGATCCTCTCTTGCCCCAAAGAGTCTGTCAGAAGTTCTATCAGTGACTTATTTTGCGTTGGTTGATTTCACATCTTCCACTTGACCTTCCTGCCTTCCCATGGATGCCAGAGAAGGTCAAAAACAAAATACTGTACTTGATATATTTATGTTAACTCTTGTAACATCCACTATTGGTCTTTTCTGAAAGCCTAATTAAAAGCAGATAACCATTATGATAAAAACATATGGGTCTCCTGAACTAATTATTGTAATGACTGATAAGAAAATATCTGTCAATATCTTCAGATGGTAAAAGTGGATTGGGTCATTAAAGCTTTTTTTTTCATCTGATTGTTTTAATATTACTATTAGTATTGCTATCCTTATATTCTATTAAATGGAAAATTTGCTACATCTAAGGAAAATGATGAATAAAAGTCCATTTACCATAAAATCCCCTGTATTAGCTACAAAAGTCAATACTTTCAAATACTTTCAAATTTTCTGAACTACAAGTCTAGAATAATTCCATTTACTTAAGTAGGTCTAGTACACTATCACAAACACCACCAAAATCTAGTTCCTGATGATTGCATTTGTTTCAGTCATTAACTAGATGATTTTTAGATTCATCTTGTTGATGAACCTTGATTTTTACAGGGCTAGAAGTTTTATGTAGGCTATGTTTTCTTATCAGTATTAAATAAATAAAAAGCCCTCCTGCTTCAATACATCTAGTTTTAAAAGATGTGATAAAATATAAATGTTGTTTATCTAGAATTAATTTAGAGTTCCTAAAACGTTAATGCTTCCTAGAATCTGTATCCTTTTGGCTATTTTCCATACTTGGCATTGAAAAGTTCAATGGAGAAGAAAAACTTTGGGAAAGCATTATAGATTTTTATATTTGATTTCTTGAAATAAAAACCAGTCAGTTCGAAAAGAATATTGATTGCACGTGAGAGACCAAAACTTGATTCTGCTGTACTGTAAAACTGTTAGAGCAGATTTGATTCTACCATGCTTTAGTAAATACATCTTGGAGAAATGGTGGTTAGATTCCTGATGCAATTAGTGCCAATTGCCATTTACAATGCCAAGAAGTTTACATAAAAGAAAAATATAAATTAAAGAACCACCCTCCACCTTCCTCACCCCACCCCCCCCACACCCCCCAGTCTGATTTCAGTGCCAGTCCTTTTCCCTTATTTGCTTGGAATAACAGCCATTCCTATCTATCGTTTATCTCCCCACAGTTGACAGATGCTACAGATGCTTGCGAGGTCCGGGAAGAAATGAATTTTCCAATTGTGTCAAAAAGAACTTAATACAAACCCGAAGCAGTGAAGCACTGAGTAGATGCAAAAACAAAGGTTGCAAACGACTGATGTTCGTGGAGACATTTACTGTTTGAGGGCTAGGTGGCACAGTGAGCCAGACACACTGCTCACATGAGAAGACCCAGGTTCAGGTCAGATCGTTCTGGCCTGATGTGAAAATCAGAATGCTGACAAGAGAGTGCCTACTACCCCAGAATTTACATACAAAAGATGTGACTGGGCTCAGCTAATCAACTGTGCCTGTCATAACAACAGAAAAGGAACATATACATGCTGTTAGAGTGTATCAGCTGAGCAACATAAATCTTCAGCTGTAGGAGGTATTTTCATTAAACAAACCAAGTCACTCATCTGACATTACGTAAACATATCCACAGAAAGAAGTACAAAGAATTTGACTCAGACTCTGAGGAATTCGTCTAAGCTCTGATACTTGGTGTGACAATTAAGATGAACAGAGTAAAAGGGACTGAGAGTTTGGAATTAGAGATTCCAAGCACCTATGGAAGGACAATAGAAGAGGATGGGATGGGGAGGGACAAGAAATGCACAGCAGTGGTTAATTATGGAAAACAATGCTCTCCCTTCCACAGGCCTAAAATTTCATATTAAAATTTCTAAGAAAAATACAACTGCTTCCACAAACGCTGAAATCTTAAACCAGGAAATTCCTAGGTTTACCTAGATAATCTGAAAGCTGTCTAGTCTAAAGCAACCTGTATCTACGCAAGCAGAAGATTCACCATGGACATGAAAAATACAAATAAAATTGCATTAAAATTTTCTTTTAGGAAAATTTACATTACACAGTGTTGGAGAAAAACAGATCTGAAAACACCTTGCGATTAGATGGCAAATGTAGATGGGCTCCTAGAGAGGTCAAATGGGCTTTATAGGTCAAGATTTTGGGAACATACCCATAAAACAGCACATTGTTTACCATGGCAGTTTATTATTTAGATGTCACATATGCTTGCAGCTAAACTACACCTAATCAAGAAAGAGATAATTTTGCAACAAAGTTTATTTATAAGGAAGAAGACAGAGCACCCGAGAGTGCCTACTTCTGATATCCAGGATATTAAACAAAAGATATTTTCTCACATATCAGTCTAGCTTCCCATTTTAGACAGAATAGCAGATTAAAACTATTTTTTTTAAATTTCTGAGTTCACCAGAATCACCTTCAAAATTTCAACAGTCTGGCAAAGAAGGAAAAAAATACAAAAAGAGGGAAAAAAAGGAAAAACATGGATTCTGTCTAGAGAAGTTACAAGTAGAATTAGCATTTATTACTTCTTCTTTTCCCTACAACTAATCCCAATTCAACAGGCATTCTAGAATGTACTAATGCAAACAAAGGTAGGAGACAATCACAGAATCACAGAATGCTTGGGGTTGGAAGGGACCTCTGGAAATCATCTAGCTCAACCCTCTGCTAAATAAAATTCACCCAGATGGAGCTGCACAGGGTCTCATTCAGGTGGTTTTCAATATCGCCAGAAAAGGAGACCTCACCATTTCTCTGGGCAGCCTGTTCCAGTGCTCTGTCCCCCTCAAAGCAAAACAAAGATTTTTGTCCTCATATTCAGATGAAACTTCCTGTGTTTCAGTTTGTGTCCATTGACCCTAATCCGGTTGCTGCTCACAGCAGTTCATTTTGTCACATTTGTCCCAGAAGTTGACAAAACCACAAACAAATAATTTTTTTCTTGATTCCGTATCAACATGTGATGCTTTTAAGGAGGGGAGCACACCGAGCTTTGTGTTCGTGTATTCATTGGACTGACAATTTCCACAAGTAACTTCATGAAAATCCTCATTCAGAAAGTTGAACTTTTAACTCACAGAGCGCATTAATCTCCTTAATGCTGTTGCAGTCTATTGACTTCTACTCTAGGTACAAATCTGGCTGCTTTGTACTGTAATTAAATTTAATCTGGAGAGCTGGTAAGGAAAAAAGGGAAGAAAAGTATCCAGTGTAAATAGATGCCAATAATCACGGTCAAAAATATGTTTTGTTCAACAGCTTAGACAACAAAAAATTCCTTGGAGCCTGTCTGTTATTGCTTGCTGCTAATCATCATCAGTTTATGCTTGTTATCTTCCCCTTTGAAAATAATGAAGTGCTGCAAATTATTTTCATATTCTAAGTCTATGTCAGGATCATACCTTTTACCCCTGAGCTAAGACAATGTTTGTTTTTCTCTGACTCTTGAATAAAATGCTCCAAGATCTTTATTTGTACAGAAAGCTTCATATAAATCCAAGTTTTGTACTATGTGCTTTTTTTGGTCCGTTTTTGTTATCATTATCAAAGCAGCAGTGCTATGGATTAGCACACTATCACAAAGCAAATGAATCTGTGCTCTAGTGTTTGAAAATCCAGAGCTTTTGCATTCCTTTTTGCCACTAAATTGATAACCACTTTTAAAGAAAATAATTGATTTGTGGGGTTTTGCTGATGATCTTGAAATGGAGTAGGAATCAGAGGCCACACTCAGATATTTGTGCAGCATGGTCTGTGTATTTGTGAGAAATAAACAACAGCCCTGTGACTTCCTGCACATTGTCAAACTCAAGCACTCCAGAAATCCACCTTCTTCATGGAAATTTGCTTTCTAAACTTTTTATCTATGTCAAACTACTTCAGGCATATCTGACTTCTTTTTTTTTTTTGGAAATCTCTCCTTCTAGGATTTTCTTTCCCTCTTCTTCTCATTTCAACACCTAAGTTCTATTTCTTGGTGCTTGAAGTCAAGCAGAAGAGGAAGCCTAGTCAACTCCATGGACCAGACTCTGCTCCAGCTTGCAATAATTCTAATGATTTTAGCAGCCAGCTGTACAAAGAGATATAACTGCTCTTTTTATGTTGATACTGCAAAAAGATGTGTTCCATGGGGAGTGTTAAAGTGCTAACAACAAGAGGCAGAGAGATTATTGTCCTTGCTTTCAGTTAGAAGTGTAGCAGAAAATAAAGTGCTGAGAAAACTCACTTCCAAAGCAAATATTGAAGATGGTAAATGCTCTTTAACCTGTATTCAACTTGGTTTTGCTGTGACTTCAACAATTTTCGTTTGACATTGTATATAACAAGAAACAAAGCGTTTTAATATCCTACTATGTGGCATAAACCTATGCTCATAAATAGTTAGCTCTACAAATTTACAGCATACATGTAAATGAGCCCTGAAATGTACTGACAGAATTAGTAAAAACAAACAAAAAAGATCCAAGATGCATTAAAGAAGATAACCTAACTAAATCACATCTGCACTGAGTAAATTTTGTCACTGATTTAAACAGCACTGAGATTACGACCATTTTCAGTGATTTTGAGCTGCAATTGACCACAGAAAGGAAACCATTTGTTCTCACCATGTCTTTCAGAAACAAAAATGTTATGTTTTTTTAAAACCTGCATAAGTTTTACTATCAGAATATCATATCTCAGAATATAAAAACCCAATTCACAAAGTTATTTTCATCGTTCATTTATTAATTTAGTTGTTCTCATACATTTGTTTGTAGTTTGATTTTATCCTTTTCTTTTACATTTGATTACATAATCCTTTAAGTAGATGTAAAAAAAAAAAAAAAAAACCCCAAAATCAAGCTAACATGTTCTACTTCAACACATGTTTTTTTCCAAAAGATGTTTTGGTGTTTCTGGGATTTTAAAACAAAAATCGTATTATGATTTAGTTAACTACTAAGATTAAATAAAACTAAAAATCTGATATAATTTTAAAAGACACAAGATTGGTGATATCTTTTTTGCAAAAGACATGATGATAGAATATAAAACATTCTCAGCATATCATTTCAATAGGAATTTTAATTGGAAGGCACTGGTGTTGCAAAACCTAAATATGGGTTTCAAGGTGAACTCAACACCTCTCTGAACACTGGGGTGACATCTTGTTTAGAAATCAGACTCAAACTTCAAAAACTTTTGCAAATGGGGCCAGCTAGTTCAAGTTAGGTGTGGCTGCCTTTGTCAGATCTTTTTCTCTCTTTTGGCAACAATAATGCTTCCTAAGAAAATCAGGCCTAGAGACACAAGGATGTTTCTGTGCCCAGGAAAATGTGGATGCTGGAGAAAAGTCGGGCTTCTGATTCCATCAGAATTTAATTTTAAAGCTAACTTTTCTCACATCTGGGATCTGCAGGCACAGTGCCTGTCAGAAGAAAAAAGGAAAAGAAACAGTAAGAACATGATCTATTTTATAGTGCTCACATTTAAAGAATATGGAATGGGGGCTTTTGACAGATTCATCCAGAACTCAGGTAACTTATGTTGCAAAAGGAAAGAGAACATTATCTACTTCCAACAGAAAGAAGTGGGGAGTAGGGTTTCTTTCACTTTTGCTTTTTTGGTTAGTTTGAGTGGGGGTTTTTGTTTGCTTGGTTTGGTTTGTTTTCTGGGGTTTTTAAGGAGTAGGGGGATTGCACTGAGTTACAAAACCAAAGTAGATTTCATGATGTCCACTTACATTTGCAACACCAAGCATTTTCATACAAATGTAGATCTTAAGAAAATCCCGTCAGAGGCATTCCAACATTACACATCAATAAGAATTTCTGTAAGATCCACAATTTCTTGTGAACTTTTCATGTGCTTAAAGAATCCTATTTTTTCACTCTGCAATAGATGCATTTTACATCTGCCACCAGCTTTCTAGCTCTAGCTCACATACTTACAGAACAGCATATTCCCCTTGGAGGTGGCCCAGGAGATAGAGTCCCACTCCCTGATTCTTCCCTGGCAAGTAAACCAACCACCCAGGGAAAGATCACCAGATGCCAAACACACATGCATTACTGTACTGTACACCCACTCATGTAGTGATGACTGGTGCAAGGAATCTTAAATGCTAGGTCTAAGGACAACTGAATCTAATGTATTAATACAAGTAGCAAAAAACTCCAGCTTGTCCAGAACCTTTTTCCTCCATATTGATATTTGACAATACCTGTAAAAACAATTTCTCCTTGCAAGAAAATTAAAACCATAAGAGAAAAAAATAATTAAAAAAAAAAGTGGAAGCAGTCTGTCTGCAACAGATTTCACATTGTGTTATTAAAATTCAGGAATATGCACATGAAGGAAAGAAGGAATTCAGAGAAATAATGAGCGATATCTCAGAAAAAGCTTCTTAAGGTTTAATCAAAGTGCTGTATATTGCAACATTGCCTCAGAGACAACACACTTTTAAAACACCAATGGAAATAATCTCTTGCTTGACTCATTTGTGAAAATAAATAATGACTTTCAGCATTTTTTTAGGCAGGTATAATGATTCTGAAGGCATTTTGAGCAATTCTGTGCAGCATCAGTAATGACTAAGTGACCTTTAAAGGTCCCTTCCAACCCAAAGTATTCTATGAAAAACCATAGTGACAGACATTGCTATTTCATAATTTCTACTGGGTTTTGCCTTTCTTTATATCACAGACCCAAAAATAATAGAAAAAATGAGCACACTGCATACAATTGCAATAGGAACCACGTCCTGACTCAGCACTGTTGCAGAACATAAAAATTTAAAGAGAGACTTGGTTGTAACACTTCTCATTTGTGCAGACACAGCACAAGGTCATGAGTCAAGCAAAATGGCTGTCAGGGTTATTCCCACCAAGATAATTAATTATTCAGGCTGTGATGGCTGCAGAAGAGCTGTGCTTTGTCTTCTGCATGGGCAGGCTTTTCATAGTAAGGAGTAAGGAAACTTCCTGCGACTTTGTATCATATACAGAAGGGTCAGGCACAGTTCTAGGAACCAATTACAAGAAGGAGGGAAAAGATGTTATAGAAGAAATTTTATGACTATGTGGTGGCACTGCCTAGTAAGGTATTCAGTTACGTGTCTAACCTAAATTGTGGATTAAAATCAGACCAAGATAACAGTTCAATTACTGTAAATGAACAATAATAGAGGCAGTAATAGTTTAGTCAGTTTCCATTAGTAAAAAATATATTCATTTTATTTAGAGTTCATTTAGAACTGACAAATACAACAAAAGCTTTTGTGAAAACTTAATCTTGTGCTCTGTGAAAACTTAATCTTGTAGTCTTATTGGCATTTCATCAGTGCTTTTTATGAAAGAGAAAATCTGATTTTTCCAGTGCCATTATTTATTAAGAGTTTCAAAATTAATTTTTTTAATGAGAAATGATTTTTTCATAAAAATGTTATTGGAAATAATGATCATTATGTCAAGTAGAAGTACAGTGCAGGCTTTCCATTTTCAGGATTGGAACTTAAGACTTATTGGTAAAATGCAAAAGTGAGATATGACTTTATAGAAATGCGATATGAGCGTCTGCGTTGGGTGTCAGTAGGGGAAGATCGTCAGCTGCCTTTTTGCACTCTTACATCAAGTACCAATAGCATGGCCCAGCTACTCCAGTGTGGGCTGAACACAGGCTGCAGGTCAGAGGTGGCTGTACCTTTGCCTCTGTGCCCCAAACTAGGGTGCTGCCACCCACAGAAGTGATTCAGAATGTACAGCCAACAGGAGCTGCTCTGCTGGTGTGCCAAGGGAGAGGATTGCCACATCTGGGATCTGATCCTGTCGATTTGATCATGCTGACTAAAACACAGCATCTGCTCATTCCTTATGAATTTTTAACACACTGACTCTACATTAACATTTAATTAGAGCTTGATTATATTTACTAGACTTTAGGGTAAAGCTTTCAAGCAATGAAAAGTTAATGTTTAATAACAGGAACATGGAAAAATAAACCTGCTTTTTTAATACAGTTTTGTCTTTTTGCTTCATTATCTTTTTCCAGAGTCGTAATTTTTCACCGAAGAGAGAGGAGGAGTCCTAGGATTGCATCCTGTGAGGTTACATACATCAACCCCAAATTATCACAGATAAATGCAGAGTGGAGGAATGCACTTAGAGAAGATAGATCTTTGAGTCCTTCTAGAAATGATTTGTAAGAGTCACGTCTCAGCATCAAAACAAGTATTCACATCTCACCTGATCTCAGAAATTCATATAGGAATGATGGTGTCTCCCTACTAGCTTTCTCATTTTGTTGGGATTTTTTATCTCTTAGGATCTCTTTTTAATTTATTCAAATCACTGAGTGGAAGGTTATGATTTCTTCCCTCTGTATACTGGCTACGATCCTTGTGTTAAAACTCAGGATGCTCTTAGCCTTCTCTGCTGCCAGGGGCAAGAAGCTTTACATGGCTGGACCAGCTGCTTCATGGCTTGTTGGGATCAAGGGCCATTGACACAGTTCCTTGCCAGACAGGCTGCAGAAAGGACTTAAATTAAGTGTGCAACCTCCTCATTTAATTTCTTGAAAATTCTATTATTTTCTATGTACTGAAAGCTGCTGATATCACCACCTGCATTCTTTCACTTCTCAAAACTCATGCAGTTATTTTGTTTTTGGTCAGAGATGTATTCTGACAGAATATGAACTTGCTGTGTTTGGATGCTGGCATGCAGCCACAAGACTTAACAGGTACTTCACTGTCTATCACACCAGGAGGAGCATCGGGGGATGTGCTGACACTGCTGCTCCGGGTGGGGAGCTCTGAGTTCTGTGCTCATTAATAGGAGATGCGACAGGCAGCTTCCCAAAGCAGTAGTACTGCTTGGCAGGTACAGAGGCTAAACATGATTTACCCTCTCCCTTTAGCTACTGGAGGGAGGCAGAGATGAGCAATAACTCAAGTAGCACAATGTTTTCTGTTGGGAGCTACTCTGGAGTACCTGGGCAAATGTGCTGTTCAGTGCTCTGGATGGGGCCAAGGGAAGGTTCTGTACAATTCATCTGCAGGTCAGCACAGCTCTGCTGTCTTGTAGCTCCATTAAGGATTCAAATTGCACTGTGTGTTACAGTTTTTATCTGTATGACAGATTTCTGTTACTGGTTATCCTCCACAAGCAATCCCAATGAAGACTGTGAGATTGTTTGTGTGGGAGTCCAAGAACTGCCTCTTACTTCCCCAGCTGCAGAACGTGCCTGTCTCTTTGACTCCTATTGTGGTTTTTTTCCCCCTCTCATTGTGTCTGACATTGAGGTGCTTCTCAGCCCCATCTGTTCATCCTCAACACTCAATGGAAAATAGGCAACAAAGTTGATCAACTAAGAATGGATACAGAAGTCTGTATTTCCAGCAGAAAGTGAAGTTGTTGCATTAATCATAAGAACAAGGAGCAGCATAAAAGTGCTAACAGTGTGAAAATGGCAATCATGTGAACAGTGTAACCAGGTAGATGAGGCAAGAAAGGGCACTTCCTATTGACTGTGATGTCTGCTTTGCTCTCAAACTGATCTGTAAACCTGATCATTGTACAGGTAGAGTGATGACACCCATTAACCTTCTCATTATCGTGAGGTAATGAACCACTCTTGGATTTTATCATCTCCTATGGAAACACTCAAGTTACTGCAGATTGAGTCTGAGTGCAGTGTTGTGAAAGATCTCGATCTGTATTGCAGTCTGGGGAGATTGAGTGTGACAACACAAGAAGATTGTCACTAATTTGTATAAATATGAGGCACCCTACTCTATTTTTCTGATAAAAGTCTGTTTTTATGATCAGCACTCTGAATAAGGAAAAATGATATTTCCTCTACTGCAACAAGTTACTCTTTCATATTGCAACAAAGCTAAATTTTCAAGAAGGATTTTTCATGCTTCTATAAGGTTTTGTGAAACTTGTATATACACTGTATGTGGAGAACTACTGCCAACCTAGAATATTTCTTTTCCCTAAGGGCAAAGAAACCCACTTTTATAAAAGATCAAAATTTCAATTTTTTAGTATGAGAATGTATAGAAATGACAGCCAGTAATCAGGACTCCACAAGAAATATCTGTAGATAGACACAGTAATTTAGATAGAGTCTCTAGATTTACATACTCAGACGAATGGTATTAACAGCTGGATTAAAAACTAGTGCAGCCTAGTTTGTATAGTAAGCAAGCTCTAATACCATAGATTATTCAGTCTCCTTTCTGAATTACACTCTTTCTCTCATGATCTCCCCTTTCTCACACTTCTTAAACCTTAAAAAAGTTACTCCAAATCACTCAACTGCCATATTTTTCAGTTAATCCCTTTAAATATTAAGATACTAACTACATACTACTGTAAAAATTAGATGCAATGGGGTGATATGATTAATGTTTCTGGTGGTCTTGTTAAGCTGTGGGACATATGGAAACCCAGTGAAACTCTGTTCATAAGGTTAATAAAAAATGCCCTGTTTTCACTTCTAACAGCCTAGTGTCTGAAGACTTACTAAACTTTGTATCTTCTGCATCTCTGTGTGATAAAGAGGTGAGCTGCTGAACAGATGGTGAATAAATGACTCTCACTTTTGCTGCTTTCACACTTCCCAGAAGCAAAGCTGACAAATTGTATTTGAAGCCTGGAATGTGATTTCTTTATTTAAACTATATGCTTAGCACTAACAAGGGAGCACTCAGGAACATTAATTCAAACATGCAGAGTGTCTCACTCTGGGAACTGTTGTTCAGCCTTTTTGAGAATTTATTATTTCCAGAAAATAATCTTCGTTGTATCTGTGTGCTAAAAACATATTCATGATCTCTTCATTCTGGTGTCAAAAATTACTAAAGTCATTGTTTATATCTATACACATATGCAAAAATAAATAAACATATCTATGTGCTCTGTATGTAGCAGATAACTCTTGAAATAAATGGTATTTCTGTGCTTGAAAATGCTGCAATACATTCATCCAAACAAATAACCTAATCCTTCAGGGAAATGCATTCCAACCTCTTCCTTTTTCTTTATCATAGTGTTCTGTTTCATACTGTGCATATTTGTACTGCCTCCATCCACAGCGAAGTCAGTATTCTAATGCTTCAAACCATTAGCTTAATAATGTTATGTTCTGCCTCACTTCTCTTTACAGTGCTGTTGTTTTTGCATTGTTTCATTCCTCTTTGCTCCTCGATCACATTCCTCAAAGCACATTGCCCTGTCACCAAATCCTACTGCATCCATCACCTCTCTGTTTTCTATTTCCTATCTGCTGCAGATAACATTTTCCTCACCTTTGTTAACTTTGTTACCAGCAGAGCTGATTGTTTAGATTTCAGAAGTGCTTGGCATCATGTAAGGCAGACGACTGAATTAGGAACAGAACTTCTGCCGCACTTCTCTTTGTGGTACACCTCTGAACATTGAATTATTCATGCTGGAAAGGTATTGGGCCACAAGGAAAAGAAACAAAACTTGTGCTGTGGATATTTACTGGCCTTGCCAGTTCTCTCAGAAGGTAGTTATTGTAAGGTGCTGTAATTCTGGTTGTAGTCTATTCTCCATTCTTCTCAAACACAGATACTCCTGGATACAACTTCAGAAGCCCATGTAGAGTTATTCTCTGCTAGAACATCTTGCTGCCATCAAGGCTTGGGCTATTAACAGCGGTGCAAAAGTAGAATGACACGTTGTATTAATAATTAATCAAAACAATCTCTGTGACCATGACTTTTTTTACCAAGAGGGAAAAATATATTACTTTACAAATGACAGTTCCTTGTTCACTTTTTCTACAAAACCATCACATAAAGTGATTGAAGTTCAGACTTCTCAAAACAGATTATATTCAGGCTTCTTTGTGATAGCCATCATTCAAAGTAACCTGGTTTTGATATATTCTCTTTCACTTTCTTTATTCTGTTCTGGTTTACTCAATCGTTTAAAATTCCCACAGGTGTAGCATTTTGAAAGCCCTTCACTAAAAGCATATGTTGAAAATTATACTTGCTTTACTTGATCATGTGGTAATTTAGCCTGTTTTTTTTTTTCCGTCTGGTGATGGTCAAAACAGTCAAGGGATTATCTAAAGGCCAAAACAAGGCATAAGTAAAGAAAATTCCTGCAACTGGCCATTACAGGAAGTAAATAAAGCATTTGCAGCTGCTGCATGTATATACCTGGAAAATGTAATAATACCAGGCTTAAGGGATAAGTTGCATGAACTCTCTCCTAAGCAAGAAAAAATCAAAAATCTTCATCAGTGACTTGGCTACAGGGATGATCAATTACAGTCTATTAAATCTTCTGCTAGGCTGGACAAACATGGACCTTCAAAGACAAAGGAGGAGGAAAACAATGTCCTGCACAGTCCAGCTATTCCCAGAGAAATGCTACTTTTTCTGCCATTCCACTCACCTTCCTTAAGGTCACTATGATAGTATTTTCCTCTCTCTTTTAAAGGCTGGCAGAGTGATGCTGCAGAGTGCTGTCAAATACTCAACTATAATAGTTTTTTGTTGTTGTTATCAGTGCCATATAATTAGAGATAAACAATAATTTCTTTTCCCCCCTGCATCCCCCACTCAAAGCCCCCCCACTCCCCCCAGTTCGCTTGTTGAGGCACTGGATCAGAATTTCAGATGACTTAAATAAATGTAAATATTCTGCTTTTTAGCTATTATATAACAAACTCTCTTATGTGGCTTCTCATTAGTTAGATCTAGGTGGTATTTGCAGTTACAGGACAGATACAGTATAAAACTGTTCATTACAGTGAGTGGTGATTATATGCAGTTTGCAGCTCAAAAAATGGTACCTGTGTAGGAGCATGTTAAGACCTGACATGAAAAATCTCTTGCATGGAAAACTTGCAAAATAGCTGAAACCTCTGAATCAACATGGTAAATTCACTTTACTAAACAGGTTGCCTACTGCAAGTGCTACCTAAAACTCAGCATTTTTAACGTAGAAAAAGATGAGGGCTGAATATTCTATTTAAAAAATGTCCATAGGTGAAGAGAAGCAGGCTATTAAAGAAAGATTTCTATGGTTTTTTGTGCTTTGATGTTCCACATATGCTGCACTCTATGATCGATGGCGGTATTCTCAATTTTGAAAAAAGAGTTTGTGCTCTAATAAACCCTGTAAAGAGTCATCCTGAAAGAGAAAAATACATAGCTGTTAGTTTTCACTAGCATGTACCTGTTAACCATTATTGATTCTGGCACCTGGGAATGCTATAGTTTATTAAAAGAATCAATTTTTTTTGTTTAGTTGGTTGCTTTTTGTTTTTATTTTACGTATTTTTTGGTTTTGGCTTTTTTTTCAGGTTTTTGGCTTCCTCTTTTGTACTGTCATTTTGCACAGGACCTTCTCCAACAATGAGATGTTATCTCTTTCAGGCACAGTGGCATATGGAAGAAGTCCAGCATGTTGGTCCTCATCTCTCTTGCCTTCTCTCCTTCTCCTCAGCTGTCTTCTCATAAACACTGCCAGGATAAGGCTTAAAGCCCTTCAAGCAGTATCACCCCAGGAAACTGTCCAGAATGCAATAGGAAAGATAAAAGCTCTTTTTCTCTTACCCTGCTTCCAATAACCATCCTGGACAATAAAATTTCCCTGGATGTTTCATTTCAATTGTATTTGTGTGGGCAGCCTTAATGATATCTCAGATAGGATATGTAGTGTGTTTTCCTAAACTAGAGTATAAAGTTCTTTCTTCACTGCTTTTTGCGAATCAGAGTTAGGGTTTTTTTAGGTTAGAGATCTTAAAGAAAAGAGGAAATATCTCCTGAAAGATACTATTGAAGAGAGGGACAATAAAACCTGCAGATATTTAAAGGCAGGGACATTATAGTGATGATTATAGCAAAGTTTATCAATATATCATCTATGGAGCTAAGGAGATTCTGTTGGTTAGTATGCATAATTCAAAAAAGTGCATGTGTAGTTTTCTCCCTTGGCACAGGTTTCCTGCATCAAATGCACAGGTTTACAAATATGTCTTGGATAACGTATATGAAAATAATGCTTCATAGAAGATCTCTCTACCATAAGAAACATGGAAGAGCATAACATTTGATGAATTTAGTAGATGGTAAATTAAATTTGACCTTCAAGTGCAATACCGTGTAAAAGCCTGTGATTTTGCATGCAAGGCAGAGAGATTTCACAGCCTGAATAGCCAAGAAAAATGATCACACTGGTGTAACTTGTCTAACTCAGCAAGCATCTGAGAAGTACAAGTAAAAGGGGAAAGAAGACTGTGAAAGTTGTTGCAAAGTATGCTATTATAGGAACAAAATTAAATAAAGCACAATAAAATCCAAGCTACATTATAAAATGACCCAGTATGTCTAAGGATATAATGGAAACAGTAACAGGTCAGATGAATAATTTAGGGTTAGACTGGACATCACACTTAAAAACACAGTATATCATAGAGAAGCAATCTTGCTTTGGCAGAGGACTGGACAAATGACTTTGTAGGTCTCTTCCATTACTAATTCTTTTCATTCAATGCTCTTTGTAGACCAATGTTAAGTACCTCTAAAAGGCACTAGAAAGATTAGACCTCCATTTATTTCTTGTCCTAAAAGCTAGCCTTCGATCACAGAGCAGTGAGATACCACGTCTATTAGCTGCTGTTGTTTACTCTGGAATGAAAAAATATTTAAGCACAATGGATAAAATAAGAGGTTTTACTCAATCAAGGTGAATTACTCAAGGAGTTTATGCCAACACAATAACATTCTGTCTTTTAAGATGAGTAATGTTTTAGAAATGGTCATGGTTGCCAAGTTATAATTTCATTACAGAGCATCAACTGAAAAATAATTTGTCTTGGCTTCAGGAAAAGTTAAAATAGAAAACTTGGGGTTAATCCATTAATCCTTTAGCAAAATTATAGTCATCTCAAGATAACTGTAAGTATACACATATACTCTCTGTACTTTGTGTACAAAGTATACTTTTTATACTACTCTTTCAGGCAGTATACAAAATCACCTAAGGAGAACTCCATGAAAGTGTGTATTTGGAACATTCCACAAGGCTTTTTCCAGGAGACAGAGTAATTAGGTACCTCTGACATCCCAAAATTCAGGTTAGGAGAATATATTTACCCATGTTCCGCAATCTCTCAAAATTTACTCTCTTCATCTTTTATCAACCAACCTTATGATTTATGTAAAATCTGTAAATTTTGTAAAGTTTTACATTTATTTTGCTGAAGGAGATATTTGGAAAACACTCAGAGATATTGTGTTTTGTTTTTAATATAGCAGATTTTGTTCTGGTTAAATTATTAACTAATGTGTTAAATGCTTTGTTATTTGATGTATTTTTTTCCTTCTTTAAACACAAGAATTTGAAAATCCTATGGGTTTTTTTAATGTGGTATTAAATATCTGTTCCTGTTTGTCTTCATGATGAAGCCTTGTTTTTGAGTGTGAAGACAAACGTAAGTGATAGCTTGATTTTTTTTTGTTTTTTAATTATTAATGAGAATTAATTATACCCCTATTTCCTGAGGCAGGATTCAAGTTTAGTAGAAATTTCATAAATACAATGAAGCAGAGGGTACCTTCTCTGTCCAGGTGCCTCCTGAAAATTTAAAAATCATCATTTTAGTTTGAAAAAGAAAATGGTGAATTCCACAATTCACACCATGTGTTCACTCATCTGAGGACCAAGTGTTTAAATAAACAAATTATGTTCTCCTGTCCTGCAGCTTGCAGCTGAAATACACATATTTTTCCTCACATTAGAGGAAGAATCCCGTTTCAGGATTCCTTCCAGTGCTAAGGTTTGTCTTATTTATTGCCTTACAGTGCCTTACTCCTCGTGGTAGGTGAAAAGGCTCTTAGGGACTCTCTGTCAAAAATTTTTATAGCATCCAAGGGGAATTCGCTGCTTAGGGTAATTATTGATACAAAAGTCAAAATGCCATCTCTGTCTGTTTGGTTTGATAGGAACAGTAAGGCAGAGAAGATTTAGCACTAAATAGTAATGGTAAAAAAAAAGGCAAGTTTTTAACAGAATTCTGTCTTTTGAGCTAAGAAAACCAAGAGCCTGAGACTGGAAGTATTTAATTTACATGCAGGTCACATAATGCAGAGGGTCAATTAATGTCAAGTTATATGACTACTGATTGGATTTTCATCTCTGCTCTGTAGGCTATAGTTTTAAAGTGGAAAAAAAAAAGACTGAAAACAAGAAAAAATTGCTTTGGAGAGCATTTTAAATCTGCAGTATGTTTTTGTGTCAGGGCAGATAAGCATCCATAAAATTTTATAGGTCTGATTTTGTATACCTAATACTTTAATGTCTTACTTCATCAAACCAAACGTAATTTCTTTTTTTTCAGTCCCTAATAGATTCTCTTTGAAAGTTATCTAAAGTCTGAATGTCATGGACTTTATATCAGTTCTTAAGAATTCTTTTGTGAGTCTCCAAAAATCCATGAGTTAAAATGTGTGTTACCTACTATATACACACAAATACACATGCAGATACACAGACATTTGCAAAATCAGAAGTTTTCTTAATAGAAGAAAATTAAAGCAGTACAGACTTGAAAGTATAATGGACTTTTATAATCAATAAGCAAAATAGACAAATTGCAGCATTTTTTGCAAATTCCAGGTTGGTTTTTTTTCTATTATTTTTTAGGGAATCTCAATTTCAAAGACTGAATTAATTATATGAATAATACATTTTAGTGAACAGCTACTACAGAACATCTCCTGGCATGAGATGATCCAGTGAAATATCAGACCAATAAAGAAATCTGGTGTATATATAAAGATTAATTCAACTTGAAGAATATTAAAAATGAAAAAAAAAAGAAAAAGAAAGGCCTAATTTCTTTGGAAGGTGGGAATAGAAAATATCTTCTTTTCAGATATGACCAATATTATTGCATTAAGAAGGGTAACACCTACAGTCACTGACAAAAAAAATGCAAGAACTTGACAAGAGACTATTGCTTATAAACAGAGTAAATCTAGATGTAAGGAAGGATAATCATTACTCACAAAACAGAATATTGGCCATTTCCAGGAAAGAAAAGGTTTGATCTTCTAAGAAGTTATAAAAAGAGTACAGATTCTTCAAAAAGAGAAGCAAGTCCAGGGAAGAATATAAAGTTTTTAAGATTCCTGAGCAAATCAGTGACTGTCCCTGAGAGAGCAAGAGCAAAAATAGTAGCCGTTGCCAAAGGGTTTAAATTGTTATCTTTTAATCTTGCTAAAGAATGCAAAGGAAAGAAACCCTTGAAATCAGAAGAATTCTTTCTGGAAAAATTCAGATTTGAAATGCGCTCTGCAAGCAGAGTAAAACATTGTTGGGTTTTGGAGAAAGTCACAAGAATAGCCATCACTGTTTCTGTGATACTCTGTGCTCTGCCCATTTGGGAAACTTTCCTCATGCTTCTTCAGCTTTGATAAAATAGTATTTCAGATATTTTGGGACCTATTTTTTCTCCTTTCTGCATCCTGAATACATGTAGATGCTAGCGGGAGCGTTACCCTTCATGAATGAAATATTTCTGGTATTGAAGCTAACACTCGGCTCAGCTGCAAGCTGAAATTTGATCATATGGTATTTACTAATGTATTATTAATGGGCAGCTGAATGGCTTCAATAATATTTCTTAGTATTTATCATTCCCTACAAGGGTAAAAAAGACAGGTCCCCATTAATCTGGGTTGTTTTAAATGAGCTACACGAGAGAGCTAAGTGGCCCCCTTATTTCCCCCACATCATCCCACAGCAAGAAAATATGATGTGACAGGGATTTGTCTTGACTTATATCATATGAAGAATGGGCCCGAAGTAGACATAAAGATGCCTTTCTTTAATGTCTTCTGATTGTTTCACTGAATTTATGTGTCTTTGGTGCATTAATAATCAGTCTTTGAGAATTCCCTGATATATCAGCTAGTTATCTCCAAGGGACTTCTGTTTGCCTGTAGTAACATTTGTGCACTTGGCTTAGAACACTAGTCCTAATTTTTGATGTATTTACTAAGTGTGTGTCTAGACTACATCATAATCCTCCATATAAAATAAATATAAAGTGTTGTTATTTTTATTATTATATTACGTGATCAGGGTAGAATAATCAGACTTGCCAGACTGGCTGAAAGCTTGGATGTCTGAGAGACAAAATCTGTGAATTACCTGACCATGAAACTTCTGCTCCTTTATAACAAACTTCAGTGTAAAGTGCTTGGTTACGCCATAGATGCACTCATCGCTTTTTAAAGTAATACCCTCACCACTTTTTTAAGTAATACAGATAAAGGAATAAATTACAGGAATGTGCTAGCCTTGATACTGGTTGTGTTGAATAGAGGCTCCACTAGAAGCTGCCCAAGACACCAGAATCCCACAGTATGAGATTCTCTGCCCACGGAATTTTGTCAACTCTACAACTGTGCATTCAAGTGGATTTCTAGAAGGATTAGAATGATTTAGGATTCCTGTTCACACACAATGTCTTGAAGGGTCACTATGCATCTGCATAGGTTTTCAAATACCACTTCAGTGCATCTTTGGCTTTATCTGCACTTTAGCTTTTGATCATACAACTATCAATTAAGAATGAGTAAGAAGATATTTAGACTAGTCTCCAGAAAAAGACTTTGATCTTAAAATTTCACAGACTTATGAGAAGATTTTCAAAGATGCTTAACCCCTTTGAAGATTTGTTCTTAAAGTAAAGAAGCAAACTGGAAACCCAAGCACAAGGCACAAAGAGAAAAGGCACACTTAGAGAAACACACAGAAAAGTCAGAACTCACTTCTGAGTCATAAAATGTTAAGAACAAGGCAGGTTGCTTTGCCCCCACACATGCTTTCCAGCTCAATGAGATTAATAAAAGTCTAGCATGTACTCAGAGGCTGTAAGAAGAGTAGAATTTGTTGTATATCCTTGTGGTATTCTGTAAGCTACAGCTAACTGCAGACTACAATGGATTGCTGAGATGAAACAGGATGAAGTATTGAATTTCACCATTTAATACCCAGAAAGAGGTTTTCCATGGATTTTAAAGTCAGCCCGGATTTATCAATACTTCTCTGCATAACCATTTCATTGTTCTGAATGATCCTGTGAAGGACACTTCATTCCTGGTGAGTCTGACCTGATTCTACAAAATTACAAGATCCATGGCAACAGGGCAGATGAGAATGCAGTGCCTGATTGCGGGGACCCTGAGAGTGTCTTAAGGCCATTCTGTGATGTGTCATCACTGGTATTGACTGAAAAACCCACCACATGCCAGTGTGTTTGAGGACACTCTAGATTGATAACTCCTGCTTGCTGGGAAGTTAAATACTTTTTTTTTTTTTAATTAAAAAAAGTTTCCTATAAGACATTTAGTTTGCTGTTTTCCCCACTCTAGTTATTAAATATACAAGGTTTCAAAATTCAATAAAATCTTATTTTGAAGAGACAATGAGCTGGACAAATCTTCAAAAAACAGTACATAAATCTCTAAGTACATATTTTTGTGCCTGAAAAACAATAAACAAACAAAAACCAAACAAACTAACACATACATAAAATAAGGAGACTGTTACCAGTTTTGCTAGCAAAAGGTCAAAGTCTTCCAAATGAAAAGCACTGATGCATCAAGGACAGAGAAACACACTGCCTTGTAAACTATGTGGATTTCTATGGGAGTTTATTTGTGTATATCCTGGGGGATCTACAGCACATTAAAAGAATGCATTTGAACTTGTATCCTAAATAGATGTTTCTGTTGCTAGGTGATGTAATATCCTTGTAACCCTAAGAACTCCAAGGACAATTGCATTCAGTGATATTTCTGCTGCCAGCAGTAAGCTACTGGAAAAGTGTAATGGAAGAATTTTTTTAGTTGATGTTTGCTCTGGAAAACTTTTCAGTTCAATACACTCGAACTAATGCAGTAGATTTTCAATAGTATTTTTCTCATAAAAGCATAGCTATACTGTTTTCACTCTTGAATTACTAGTCTTATCAGATGGCCTTTGGAAAGATTCAGCATTTATTTTTAAACCAAACTCTCTATTTAATACCATATTGGAGGGAAAACAGTCTTTTGAGATACAGGAATTACACTGGGAGGAGTTATTAAATTCTTGACTGTGCAGCGAGCCATCCACTACAGGTCCTGATTATTCTCCAATGTGTGCGCTGGGAGAAGAAAGTAGAAGGAAGAAGAAAATGTTACAGATGGAATGATAAAAACAGAAAATAAATGTTGGCCAGAGAGCCAAACTTAGTTTAAACTTGTCTAGCCATGGAATTAAATAAAAGTGTATTCATTGGTTTTGAACTTAATGCTTCACAAGAAGAAAGACCAAATATATTCAAAACTACAGTATGCTATTGAAGACGTCAAGTCCAACATCCATATTATAGTATCACAAGTGGGCAGAGTGCTGAGTGAAAAACACTAAAATTAGTCTAGTAAGTGGGTCATGCCACATCGACAACCTCATAAAAAAAGAAACAAATCTACAAAATAATTTTTAAAATTTCAATCAAACAACAGCACCACAACTTTCCTGCAATCTACCAGAGTTCCACTGATGCTATAGTTCTAAATGAAAAGGTCTTGTTATGAATATGAGAGGAAAATGTAATAGTGTTAATGGTTGGATACAGCTTATTTTACCTGTTTTATGTTATTATAATATTAAAAGCAAAGGTAATATCAATTAATGACAAGTGAAACGTGCAATTCAAACAGAAGGAACACTATTTTTAGGATACTTACTTAAAATTTTTATGGGTTGTGATGGTTAAAAAACTTCAAAAGTCCCTGGTAGAAGTCTCTGACTGCTCTGTGTGTTTCTCTGTGTCTGAGCTAGCTCCAGGTGAAAAGCAGAAGAACAAAAAGTAAGGGAGGAAATTTTTGCTTCAAAATATTTAGAAATTTTCTGTTGATTTTGATCAATCTTCCAAGACTTTTTTATTTTACTAAGCCAGTTGATTCATTTACTGAAGAAAAAAAATCCAGACTGAGCTATTGTCTTGCATGTCACAGAGCCCTCAGGATAATTTTAGATTTTTAAGCAAATGGCTTGTTCATGATCAAATTAGCAAAGGGTTTGTTCATAGTCAAATTATTAGATCTACAGTAGATTATAGAAATCAATGAGAAAATATCAAATGGCACTCAAAGTTCTATTTTCAGGGTTGCTGGCTCATTTTTATAATGCTGCTGTAACATATGGTTTATTTTAACAGTTTATGACTACTACCAACAGCTGCTTATTTTATGATATTCATGAACTGTTTTCTTCTTTCTTGCAAAGCATATTTCATAATTTATTGAAACATTTGTCTCTTTGGATCAATAATAATTTGTTCACAATAAATTTAAAAATGTAAAAATCTGAAGTTTTCTTATACAACTACAGATTCAGCTGTCTGTCCTGTTTTATTTACGTAATAATTGCAGCAGATTTCCTTAGTTTGCTTTCTATATTGTTTCCAAAACAATTGTTATCACATCCTTCAGTAGATGTCTGGCTGTGTAGGACTGTACTCAAGACTGTTCATAAGAGAACATGGTTTAAAAAAAAAGTCCATATTTGTTACAGATGTTAGAACATGACCTGAAAGAAGAGCATGATGCCCCTCTGCCCAATCTTGATATCTGGCATGGCAAACCCTGAAGTTTCAGACCCATGACTCTCTGGTTAAATGGTCATGAAAAAACAAACAGCAACACTAATACTAAGTAGAATATGAAATAACTGTGTAAAATTCAATGAATATGTAAGGTTTGTCCGTACACTGGAAGCCAATCTGTGATGAGGAGCATGATTATTTAATGGATTTGTTTATAGTTTATTGTGGCTTCCTGCACTCTGTTGCCAACTGCATTCTGGTGCAATTATATCCACTTGGGATAATTGCCCTTTCTCTGAGAACTGCTCTTCCATTTTGAAAAAACATCCAGGTTCTAAGAGGACAGGCAGAGCAAGATACACATGGAAAGCAGAAAACTGCAGTACTGGAAATAGAGAGGTGGTGTGAGGGAGAATAGATGTATTAGCTCCAGAGGCTGTCTCTGAAACAGTCTGAAGAGGTGGCGGAAAGATTTAGACTTTCCTGGAAAATCAGCTCAGCCTTTCTGCAGGACACAGTGTAAAGCTGGTAAGCTTGTCTGGTGACAACTGAATACTGCTTGACTGAAAAGTAAGTCCAAACAACAGAAATGCCTTTGCAGAAGAATCTAACTGTAGTTAGGAAGGAAAGAATTGATTTACGGCTTTTTGTGGTTTTTTTTTCAAGTTGATGTACATCATATCTGGTTGCTTAACAATATCTTTAGATTAAAAGTTGACTTACTTCAATTAATAATAAACACTACTTTTAGAGACTTCTAGAGAGAATATACCAGAAGACTCCAGAAAGTGCCTAAGCAAATTGTACCTTATATCTGTCACACAGTCCAGTGTGACCACACCATGAAATCAGTCTGATAAATAAGCAGTCCAGACTTTGAAGTCTGCTAATAACCTGAAGGCAGAACCAACCACAGGCTTTTTGAAAAAGCATTTTTTTTGTTAACTTTTTGTCACATGAAGACCCACGTTTATGTGTCCCTCTTCCGAGGTAGATCTGATGGTAGAGGAAATCTGCTGGATAATAAAAAATGGCTTTTCATATTTACTCAGCACACAGGTAGCACTCCTACCTGCTCTAATAGCAACTGTGCTACATCCACATCTCAGATAATCAGTGCTGCCTTCAGCAGCACTTTCCTCTGTGCCAAGCTATTTCTTAGCACAGCTTTTGACAAAGCAACGCTGGAGGTACATGGATCCATTTATCATGCTCCACCTAATGTTGTATAATCTTTACACACAAGCACAGGAGCTTTGCTACCTGAGTTCAGCAGTTTTCAAATCAGAATTTCTCTCACTGGCAGGTAAACTGCAGCAGCAGACGTGCCAGAGCTTGTGTTGCACAACTCACAGAGGGCGTTGTGCACACCCATGGGAATCCTTCAAGGAGGCTGGATGCAGGCATCAGACAGACATAAAAAGGTGCCCTTGATAGAACATAAACAGATGGATTCAGCAGTAGCAGTTCATCAATTGCACTGTACAGTTATGTTTGCATATCCATCACATAATGTGAAAACCCTTCCATTTTCCTCTGGCTGCTAAGTTTGTAATTCTATTAAATTAAATACTCTCAGAAATAAGTTTTTTGTGTAGAACTAAGCTGGCATTATATGAAGAAGCATTTTCTGTCCTCCAGTTTATTAATGTTTTATTCAAATATGCAGGGTAAATTCTCTATTTAATCACCACTACATTGTTAAAAGACTTCCAGTTCTATTATTCCACCTCCTGTTCTTGTAAAATTTTCAACTGGACTTTGGAGAAAAGTGGTGGCACAGATATTGTTTTCATTAATATTATAATTTTTCAATTACTGTAATTCAGTTAAAAGAAATTATTGTCTCAAATGGAATTTGGGACGTTATTACAACACAAAATTTAGGATTTTGACATCTGCAAAAGAACAACTTTATAAAAGCCTTGAGAAAGGTGTTTTCTACATGCCATTTAATAACCAGTAAAAATTCTCACTTTACTTAGTTCTCTGTGATTCCTATTTATCCTTGACATATTCATAGTGAAATCATTTTATATAAGAGAAATCTGAACTGTCACACACTAAGAATTTTCTGAACTAACTTCTTTCTTAATACAAAAGTGTTGTTATCGTGTTGGAGGGGAAAACCAGTGCCTTCAGGTTTTCCCTTCCATGAGAAGATTGTACTTCTCATGTATGCCCACAAACAGATTTGGGATTTGAAGTACCAATTACTTTTTGGTGAACATTGCTCACCTTTGCTGCCAAGGCAAGGTAGAATGCTCTGACATTTGTTTTCACTGATTCTTCCTTACTTTGAAATGAGAAGTCTTTTCGAATTCTTGAAAACCTAGCAATTGATTTTTTTGTGGTTTATCATATTTGAGGCAGAAGCACAGAAAACCTTACAAGCTCAAGCTTCCTTCTTCTGACAGGTATCTGAATTCTCTTATTTTAGACTGTGCCATGTTTCACTTGAATCTTAGGATAATAATCAAGTTTATCAGGCATTGATCTTGCCTTCCACATATGAGTTATTGTGCATTAGTATGATAATTCTGTGCTTTTGATATAATCTGTTTTATAGCTGTATTTCATTTTCCCTCCCAGACAATCATAGGATGACAGCATTCCAAACAAGCACCTTAAATATTTACAAGATGAGTTGAAACACTTTGTTATATCTTCTGGAAAATAACACAGACACAATTATGCTCTTATGTGCTGCCTTCTCAAACTCTACAATCCATGTTTGTGTTACAAAAATAGTGTGTTGCATTATACACACTGTGATAATGATTGACACAGTTCAACCTTTTTTACACGTTTTGCTAACTAGTTAGTTACAAGGGGCGCTTTAGGTTTCTACTCGTGAGTTTCTGAATAATACAAATATTGAAACATCACCACTGTTTTGGACTCATAGCTTTGTGTTTAGAATGTTCAGCAGGTTCAAAAATTATTATCATAAATGAAGTTCAGCACAATTCAGCTCAAGTAACAAACCACCATGCACATCTTCAAGTCTCTTTTTAGAAAAAAATTCCAGAAGTCCTGACCATAAACACGAACATTATACTGTTTAATACCTTTATCAATGATCTGGACGAGGAGATCAAAGGTACTGAAAGCATTGTCAAGCATTGAAACATGCTACATAGGGAAATGCTGGAGTCACCATCCCTGGAAATGCTCAAGACATGACTGGACCTGCAACTTAGTGCTATGCTGAGGTTGATACAGTGGTGTTCAGTCAAAGGTTGGATTTGGTGATCTGGGAGGTCTTTCCTAGCCATAATGATTTTGTGATTCTAAGTCCAGAAAGACTAGAGGAAATATACAGAGCAGTCAAACACAAAAGTCTAAGAGACAGGAAAAAAATCCAGCTGTGCCAACTGTAAGAATCTAGGTCATTATCTCAGGAATTATGTTTTGAATTTTTTCAAGTGTTTGATGCATAGTTTCCAATAAGCAGTCCAGGGGAACATTATCACCCTTCATTCTCAGCCAGGTTCTTTCTAGAGTGTTCACACTCTAGAAATAGTTGGTTGAAATAGTGTTTAATGGATGACTGTTTAAGCACATTCCGAAAGTTGTACAAATCTTTTTTTAGCTATGAAGAAATGAAGTGCAATATCGTTACCTTGTGTGTAAATGACACCTGATCCTATCACAAATACTTTGTAAATTTCCAATGCATTGATCATATATTGCTGATAAATAAATGATCTAAACAAACCCCTTCCTGCAGTCATCCCTTAATGAAGTAATAGCAAGACAATATTGGTTACTTTCTAAATTCTTAGATTTCTGCTGGCTAGGATCCACACTTTACTAGGACAGTAATGGACTGATACCATTATCCATCACCAACCCTTAATGTCAGAAATTATGGTTTATGGCATGAAAGGCTACAAGGGGAAGATACTCCAATTATTTTTCCATTTTTTAGCAGCTAATGTTCTGTGTAGATGAATTGAGGTCAGTTCTCATGAAGCGATTTTGTTTAACAGAAACTACAGTCTTTGGCAGCAGGAAATACTTGGATGGACTAGAAAGAAAAATGAATGTCCTCCTCTACTAAAAACCTGGGACAAAGGCCAAACTCGCCTTGACTGGAAAGTTAGCAGGTGCTTGGAATTTTATCCTAGTACAGAATTCTGTCTTTTTGGTTTACAAAGCCCAGGCAGATTCCAGGCACCACCTCTGTTTTTGGGTGTATCATCAAGTTAGTAAGAGAGCTTGACTTCACAGCACAGCTATCACTGGCTGAAATAAATTCAATAATCCCTAAGTTCTCGAGTGGTTTTTTTGTTGCTTTGTTGTTTTTTTGGTTTTTTTTTAATAACACCAAAATACAAAACCTTTTTACAGCTTCAGTACTGTGATGGATATAGTCAGTCCTTCAGATATATATGATAGATTTTCCATAGCATTTTAAACACAATTATTGCTCATTTAGCAAAGTAGCACAAATTACACTATAGGAACTGTATCTGTAGAAAGCCCTGCTTTGGAGATCAATACCAAACAGGTCAGCTGGTTTGTATTTTTGAAGGGGAACTTGTGTATGTTTTGTTACAGCTCTTGAATACTACTTTGGATTTTCACTCCCGTAGTTCAGGCTCG
Source organism: Irena cyanogastra (assembly GCA_013397155.1). NCBI lineage: Eukaryota > Metazoa > Chordata > Aves > Passeriformes > Irenidae > Irena > Irena cyanogastra. The sequence continues at coordinate 82,852 of VWZV01009815.1, read as the reverse complement.
TCTTCTGAACCATCAACCCATCCTTGAGCCAGCAGTCTATGTCCCACAGCCTGACTGACTTATCTGACTTTTTTGTCAGTCCCAGAAGTTTACTTTAACCCAGTATCTGTCTTTTTGGTCCTCTTGGCCTCCTCTTGAAGTACATCAATATTTCTCCAGCCTTAAGCATGAGAACCAGCAGTGCTCCTGTGGAAACAATTCTGCTCCAGATCCCTGAAGGAGAAAGAAACATCTCCCCAGTATTTCAGCCACTCTATTCTCCTAAGGCACTTTCAGATGAGAGACAGGCATTTATGTTGGTGACTTCAAAGGCTCCTTTGTCCCCAAGGAACACAATCCCAGCCATGCTGGCTGATTGCTGACTCTGTACTGTGAGACATTAGGTGGCCTCACAAAACCCAGCTGCAATTCAAAAGCTGTTTGTTTGCAGCTACATGTCCTCAGGTTTCCATGCTGCACACAGCCACCACAATTCATGTCAAGCTGTTACATAATCCTGGACACTTCCCAGCTCTTCTTTAGTGAAAACAAATGGAAAGAAATTATCTCCTCTTCTTTGTTTTCCAAAACAATGTGTCCTTTCATTTCAAGTTCAGCTTGCAGAATGATTGTCAATGCTTTTGATGTGTCCAGGTTGGGACTTTGTCTCTGACTTTCTCAGACTTTCACCAGTAGTTCAACATAAAATATAGTGAAAGCTTATTCTCCAGAGGCTTGGAAAGTACGATAACATAATAATTGATCTCCAATGGGTTTTATTGGGTTTTAATTTATGATAACCAGTTCTCGTCCATCAGTGTCTTTTCACAGCATCTAGAACCATTGGACTATCTTTGAAAACTCCTAGGGGTTCAAATATTATTCCCATTTGGATGTTCTGGCCTTTGTGCCTATCACTGTATTGTTTTATAAATTTCTGTGAAGCTCTATGTTTACAAGAGATTCAGCTTTTACCCCTCCAACAGAAAGGGCTACCCTCCGTTCTTTTGAAAAGCCTTTGCAATGGTCTTTGAATGTATTATGACCTTTTAGAATATTTTTTCCTTACTCTTCATAAAGATAAGTGCTCTGCTTCCTTTTTTCCTGACAATGAGATTGATTATTTTTGGTTTTTCCTGGGTCATTAATAATGCAATTATGAAATATGCTATGTGGGAAACAATAAATATAAGGGTAGTGTTCACTTGGAAAAAACCATCAGATTTAACCCTAGGCTATTCAATATACATCAGCTACATAGTGAATGGAACCACAGAAGGCACGCTTTAGTGCATAACATATCATCTCTTTCCTTCCTAATGTGCTCTACAGTTCTGGTGTTAGCAGAAGGAGAATATGCAGTCTTTGATGTTGCTGAGCCAGCCGGCTGCCTGGCTTTTCCATCTTTTTTCTTCTGATGTTTGTATTAGGCCTGTGTTGCAGAACCAAGGAGAGTTTTAAATACCCTTGCCTACCCAATTTTTATTAGATTATCAGACATTTGAATCTGAAATTGAAACCCAAAGTGATCTTATACAGCTAAGATATTGAACTTTCAAAATAAAGATTACAAATGCATAGTCAAGAAGTAATGTGGTAATATGCTTCATGAAATATTATTCTAAAAAGAGGATAGAACACATGATCAAAACCAATTTTTCAAATCTTAAATACCAAATTGCAGTCATTTCTAAATTGAAACATTCCAAAGCTGCTCAGTAAGAACCTATTAACCAGAAACTGTGTTTGCATATCAGCTGAATGTTTCTTTCATGATGAGGGAAAGGCAATGTATTTAAAAAAATATCAAGCTACACTACTCACTTCTGAAAATATAGATTGACCAGGAAAGCTGACAGAAATTTTGCCCCAGGACAGCCAAGTGCTGCTGTACATCTCTATAAAATCACTAAAGGCATTATTTAAAGAACATTAAGAAAGGGAACCAGGATACTACTAAATGGTGCTGTATCCTGAACAAATCACCATTTTAATTATGTTAACCATTAAAATGGCCAGTCTTAATTCAAGTCCAAACTAGGTAGTATAAAAGTAAGAGCCTAATCATAGTTATTTTTAGAATGGAGACTGGAAGTACTTTTGCCCAGTCACAGAAAGATGAAACATGTCCTAAAACAAGCCACATACTTGCCTCCAAGTTTGGTTTATTCCATTATTTAGAGGAAACACTGGGTTACCATTTGTGCTTGACATCTTGTGGAGACCATGCAGCAGAAAACTGCTCCAAGATCATTTGTTCTTAATGAAAGCAATTTGTTACTAGCTGAAGCAAAATGTTCTTTGTCCTTGTGCCAAAACTGCCTTGTCTATCCTTCATGTTTGCTGCGTTTACGCACAATAAGGGAAATATTATGAGATGTGCTTAGAACAGCAGCATAACAAGCACGACACACTTCATTGTTCTAAAACAATAGGAATGAGTGTGTTGTTCTTCATCACGCTTTTTTATCTACCATGGAAGCTCATTGACACGATGGAGGTTCAGCATTTCTTAATTGCCTTTTTAATTTAGTCCACTTTTTTTCCCCCCAGGGCTGATGCACTGATTTCGCTCATTCCTCCTTCATCCCTCTCTCAATAGACCCGCTTTTATGAGATACATATTAAAACATCTGCATTTTTTTATTATGCTCACATATTTTTATGTAACTATATTTTCTTTCCTTTATGAATTTAATAACCTCTTTGAGGCAAGTGTTAAGAACACTTAAGAGAAATACAGATATCTTGGAGTAGAATGTTTTTAAAAGGAGGTAGGACTGAAACTTAAGAAAATAAAAAGAAAGAACTTAGGGAAACAAGAAACAACATCAAAAAATACAGATAGCAAAATGATTCTCAGTTAATCCCATTACCCCAGATAGCTGCAGGAGAAAATTCACATAATTTCATATACATGGCCTTTGTTCATACAGAGACAGCACTTTGCAGTGGCAGCCCAGAAAAAAACCAACATTTGTAGATATAAGAATATTTAAAGAACAGATGAAGTACCTAATTTCCTTTTCTATGTAAGTTTTTGTGTGCCCTAACAGAGGTCATTAAAATTACAGAAAACTCTTCAGAAATCATTAAGTACCCATAGGACACATGAAAGTATATATGAAGGAGTTCAGCATGGTAGAATTATACTCATGTCTTTCCATTAAAAAGAAAAGGAAAAAAGGAAAAAAAAAAGACATCATATGTTGTAGAAAAGGGACTGCACAAGAATATGAAATATTTATGACTGATTCTTTGAAAAAGTGAGGTTGAACTAGTGGGTACACAGATCACATACAAAATGTTACACACTACTGAAAATTAAAAATATATGGTGCAGTATGTATGAGTCATATCAAAACTCATAGCTTGTGCTGCAGAAGAGTATCCGTTTTTTCTGCCTACAGTGTGTTTGAGTCATAGAACCATAAAATCCTTAAGGTTGGAAAAGACCACCAAGATCAGAGCCCAACCTTTGACCAATCACTACTTTGTCAACTAGTCCCCAGCGCTAAGGGCCACATCCAGTCTTTATTTGAACATCCTGGGCAGTCCATTCCAGTGCTTGATGATCCTTTCCATGAGGAAATTCTTCCTTATATCTAACCTGAACCTTTCGTGGTGCAGCTTGAGGCTCTGTCTTCTTGTCCTGTTAACTGTTGCCTAGGAGAAGGGGCCAACTCCTTCCACTCTCCGCTCTTCTTTTGGGTAGTTATAGAGAGTGATAAGCCCTCCCTCGAGCCTCCTTTCCTCCAGGCAAAAAACTCCAGCTGCCTCAGGAGCCACTCCTCATAGGACTTGCTCTAGAGACCCTTCACCACCTTTATTGCTATCCCCTGGACACGCTCTGGCACCCCAATGTTCCTTTTGTACTGAGGAACCCAGAAATGTACACAGGATTTATAGCGCGTCCTCACTTGTACATGAAGACAATCACTGCCCTGGTCCTGCTGGCCACCTGGTCCTGGACCTGCCCCGGTCCTGCTATTTTTTATACAAGCCAGGATGCCACTGACCTTCTTGGTCACCTGGGCACACTGACTCAATTTCTGCTGGATGCCGACCAGAAATCCCAAGTCTTTTTCCTCTGGAACATTTTCCAGCCTGTAGTGCTGCCTGGGGTTGTTGTAACTGAAGGGCAGGACTTGTCACTTGGCCTTGTTGAACTGCATACAGCTGGCCTTGGCCCCTTAATCCAGCCTGTCCAAGTCCCTCTGCAGAGCCTTCCTGCCTTCCAGCAGATCAAGACTCCTGCCCAACCTGGTGTCATTTGTGACCTTACTGACAGTGCACTTAATCCCCTTATCCACACCATCAGTAAAGGTATTGAACAAAACTTGCCCCAGAAGTGCACCTCAGGGAACCCCAGTAGTGGCTGGAGGCATATTTGCCAGGAATTGAAGGAATTTATCTAGATGTTGACAATTGAGCAAGAGTAGCACTGTGAACATCTCATTAAAAGTATCCTCAGTGTATCAGTTCTTTCCTTTTATGCAAACTATCTCACAATCTTCAACACATTATTCAAGTTACCTTCTTTAGAAACGTTTTTCTGAGTTAATAATGATTTTTAAATATCCATAAAATATGGAGTAAAAGGTTATAAAATGAACTGTTAAATTGCATTTTAGGGCATGATGAAGTGCTTTGCATGTTCATAATTGAACAAAGATAAGAACCACCATCTTCCCTTGTTGTTATACACCATGTGCCATATTTGATTACTCCTCTCTCCTTCTTCTTCAGCAGTCATTCACTCAAATATCTACACAGGCATCTTTTATTTCCTTGACCCTATCTGGCGACTTATTTAGAAAGTATAAATCACCAAGGCAGTAATGCAGTCGGGTGCATTTTCAATGCTGCAGTTCTGATGCTTACAACTTTAGGTGAATATGGCATAACTCAGGAAGGAACAGAGCAGTGTGAGTGAAGGTACAAATATCCTACACAAAAAAAAAAAAAAAAAAAAAAAAAAAAAAAAAAAAAAAAAAAAAAAAAAAAAAAAAAGAAAAAGTATTATTACTTCAGTTCAGGTAAGCGGTAGCTGAGGAGGAATATGAGAAAGTTAATTAAATCCTTTGCAGCATAGAGAAGGAGATAATAAATAAATTGTAAAACTGGCTGCTCTAGGATGTTGTGAGGGCCAAAGGGATAATTAGTTTCGGAAAGAGATTTCAGAGCTACATGGAAGATATACACATAATTTACATCAATATATATACTGGTGGATGTGAAACATCATGATAAAGATATACTGGTGATAAAATGCTGATTGCTGGAAACAGGCAAGGTGTGCCAACAGTGAGATTGTTCTTGTCTTCATTATTATATTGTTTTCTGAGACCATATTGTGCCCAGTCAAGCCAGAAGGTTAGGTTGGGTGGACCTTTGGCTTAACTCAGTTAGGTCAGTTGCAAATCATGTACCTTTTTTCTCCACAGAGTCTCTATTTTTAATGTCTGTGCCAGGCTGTATTCAGTCCTTTCCAAACTGTTTGGCTCAGTCCTCAATTCCAGCAGCATTTCTCTTTGGGCCCTTTAGGAATACTGCTTCTACTAGTTTTTTGTGGCGTTAGGTTTTTTGTTTCTTGGTTTTGTTTTTGTTGGTTTTTGTTTGTTTGGTTGGTTGGCTGGTTGGTTTTGGTTTTTTGGTCTTTTTTTCCTTTTTTTTTCTTTTTCTTGCTCCTCCTTCATCCATGCTAAAGTTAATTTATGCTCACTAAAATAATACTAGCATTTTAAAAGTATGTGAACTATGTTATGTAAACATGTGGAAATGGCCCTGTTTGTGGTCCCCTGACACCTGACCTGCTTGTAACAGCAAAACAGGCAGAGTAAAATTTGCATCCTGATTCATCTGTGCTACTTTTTACTCGGGTTTATTTTTAGATTTTTAATTTATTTTACTTTAGTCCGCAGTAAGAACTGTATTTTTTGTAGCCTTGCAAAAAAGGACACATATTTTTATATGTGTGTTTGGATGTTTGCAAGAGAATAACCATGTTGCTAAAAGTTTATACCAGTCCTAGTTACACTCACAAAGAAAGAAACATTGTTTTGATTATGTGATACTATCTGCAAGATATTAGAATAAAAATAGAGATAGGAAGGATTTTTGGTTTTCACTTTTTTTTTTTATTTGCAGTACTCTATTTACTTAGTCCAGGCAGAAATGGGAGCGCTTATGCAAAGGTTTCCTGTGGTTTCAAAAGTGGAATTCAATATACTCTAATGTACATCTCTATTGGAACTTCTGTCATAATAAGGTTGATTCACTTATTCAAACCAGCCTTATTCCCAACAGTACCCTCACAAGAAATAGATTCTAATCGTTGTCAGTGCCCTTGGGACTTAAAAAGCTGAAGCAATACAAAAGTGTGTATAAGTTTAAGATAATGTAGTCACATTTTTCTAATCATACTTCTAATTTCACTAGCTTGTTACACAAAAGCACTGATTGGGGAACAAGATCATAAAAGCCTAAGAGATAATACTGAATCTCTCAAAACCCAGAATGTAATAATTGTAGAGTTGCTTAAAGAGTTGCCATAAAAATACGATGAATCCCCAAAGCTACATTTGCAGGGTACTTTTAAAGAAGAACAAATAATGCCCAAGGGTGGGGCATGGAGAAGCTTGTACAAACACAATGATTTCTATAATAATTAAAATTTTAATCAAGCCACTGATTCCCTTTCCCATCCTCCAATACATACAACATTTCTGTTCAAACAGGGAAAAGGCCACTTGTCAGGAAGCAGCGCACAAACATTTTCTCACATATATTTGAAATAAAAAACCGTGAGTGTACTGTAGCTGGAAAACAGATGCCTTATGTTGAAGACAATACCTTTGTAGCTCTTCTTTTTACATGTGTCTTATAAGAATTGGAGTCACTTTGAAGTTTAAAAAAATCACTTCATTCGAATTTCTGAAGACTGCCTAAAAGAATAAAATGCCATCTTTGTTATTCTGTATGTATTTTTTCACACCAGTAGTGAAGGGCACTCTTACAGCTTGAGAAGGGTGTTGGAGACTGCTTTTGTGTCTCATTGTCAGCATAAGACTGTGAAATATTTACCTGTTCTTGATTTTCCTCCATTTCTGAGGATGTGGCTGTGTGACGAGGCGTGCATTAAAGGATGTGATGGATCTAGCATGCCAAGCTATACAGCAATAAGGATGCACAGATGTGGATGTGGCATCTGGAGGATGTCCCTTGGGTTCTTTCTAGTGAGAAATCCCTGAAGAAGCTGCGAGGCTCAGGAGCAATACAGGGCAATGAACACTCCTCTCTTTCACCAACCCTCCTCTTCCAGGGAGAGTCAATCACCAGATTAGGAGGTTTAATGGCATTTGGACATGCTAAAGAGGTATAGCCACTGCAGCACAGTGCTGAAAACGTGCAGCTAAGACCCTGGTTCTGGGAGAGTCTGAGGAAGGGCCATGTGCATGACAGCACGAAGCTTGCATTGAGTGCACAAGCAGAGGAGGTTCATCCTCAGAGCCAAATTCCTGAGCCCAAGCTCTCGCAGCAGCAGGATAGGTAGGATTAGAGTGTCAGCAGCCTTTTGCCACAGAAAGAAAAATTCTTCTGCCTTTCTATGTAGCAAAGCAAAGCCTGAAAATACAACTTGAGTGTGTCTGTCTGGAGCTGCTGATACCATTAACGTGATTATTAAAAGTCTCAAAGCCTGGGCTGATTACTTACAGCAGTTGAAGGTGTTATCACTTGGGGCAGACTTGTAGCAGTACAGCCTGACGGACACAGGTGAGAATTCTGAGGTTAATGCAGAAACTCTAGTAATGCCTTTTTGTACAGCTGGTACATTTCCAACAACTAAATCTTCTGGGACTTATCAGCCAAAACTCTTTACTTCAATTAATCAGTGCAACTACATCAGAGGAGAGAGAGGCTATAGCTAAGTGCCTCCTAAAAACTCATGGTGTAAAGTCAAGCATTTCTAGGAGGTAGTTTGAACCAAGTGGCTAGCCTGAATCAGGAGACTTGATGAGGTGTCATGCTTCTGGTCTGTGTATTCTGATGTGGGGCTTCTTGCATAGAAGAGCAGTAAAAATAAAAGAACTGGAGACAGAAACATAAGGTGTTGTATTAATATCTTTACATAGTGTCTGTCTACAAGTTAAATATTCTTTTTCTTAAAATTCAGGCTGTTATTTCTCTGTCTAGTGGATAAAGGAATTATTAATTTCCATCTTTTTATTTAAAAACAGCTGTTGTGCTCAGTTTCACTGGACAAAGGGATGCTTTTTCATCACCTCTCAACTGCTTGGCTGAGTTCTGCAGTTAGCTGCCACTCTATGAACAGCAAATATCTTCAATAATCAAAAAGTGAAGTCATGAGATGCACATGTCATAGTCTGCTGTGTCTTATTACAGTCACAACATGACTCTGTTAGTGAACCTTTGCCTATACAAATACTACATGGACCCGCTGGTGTATGCAAAACTTGCTATTGTGAAGCAAATAATGACATAATGTGCGAGGGTTTTGTTTGTGGTTTGGTGGTGGTGGTGATTTGGGTTTTTTTCCCAAATATGACTTGTCCTTTAAACCACAGTGCTTTACGGCAGACCTACTGGTGAGTTTGGAGTCTTCCTTAAATGAGTATTTGCTGCTCCAAAATGAGATTGACTGCTCAGACTTTTTGCTACAGTCTGGTGAGCTAAAAGACATATGTTTCAAAATCAAACTAAAGATTCACATATAATTATTAGACTGTAGGAGTTGGTTTAGAAAATAGATGACAAATACCACAATGCTCCTGATAGAATTGCAGGAGGTGACCAACCTTGAAACTCAATTCATGGTGTGTAATTGCTTTGGCAAGGCACAAAGTAGTAAGAATGCACATTTTCTTGTACCATATGGGAATGCCTTGAATTCTTGATTTTCCTCCATCTACACAAGCTGCACACTGTATGGAATTGTTAGGTGAAGTTCCTTTGAAAAAGTAAAAAGAAATCCTTTCAATGTGCTTTTGTCTCCACATATAGCCTTTACAACCTACTTGCACATCACAAATGTCAAAAAATCAAAATCTTCACAGATAAAGTGCTGGCCGGTCCCTTTCATAGTGCGATGAAAGAAATAATCAGTAATTTTACTGTGAACCTTCATTACACTGTGTATATGGATCTCTCCTAGGCAGCAGCCAGACTAATTGCCATACATTTTTCAGACAATTGGTTTACATCACCTTCTGTATACAATGTAAAGGGAACAAACAGATTGCATCTATACAGATAGGATAAAGGCTATTATTTCTGTAGCTTCAACAAGATTTGAAAAATGTATGATGCCTCTCATAGATAGATAAGGTGAACAGCTGAACTCAAACCCAAGGTCTGTTTCTCTAAGGGGCTACTATGCAGAATTTTCATCAGCTGGGCTGAAGATGTATCCCTAAGGATCTGTTCACAACCTCTAGGTTTCCTAGGTGCAGTGAATTGTTAGGGCTCAAGAAGTCTTGCTATTTCATGCCAAAAAGTGATGGATGTACTCAGAAATCCACATCCCTTTCCCGACATTGCTGCTTCTCATTTGTGACTATGCATTCATATAGATACTGTGAGGGCTTGCCAAATCCAGAACCCTGACAGGGGTTAGGAAGCTACAGTTCTAAATATCCAGCTCCAAATATCCAGTTCCAACCAATAGCATGGCTAAGGTTATATTGCCCAGAGGCACAGACACTTAAACACAAATACAGCACATACATACAGTGTGGATCCTCCAGCAACTGGGCTAACACTATCTGCCCAGTAGCTGTCTGTGGATCCCAGTATTCCCAGTTGCTGACATCTGGACAGGACAGTTCCTGAGTTCACAGGCTGCAGCCACTAGTGCAGACCCACACATGCACTGTGTCTAATCAGATACCTAGATCATCCAGCAGCTGCCCTGGATCCTCAGCCATGAGCTCCCACAAAGATGTGCATGTGCACACACACACACACACACACACAAAACGAGACACAGATGTATGCTAAAGCGTCTCATAGTCAACACCCCAGACCCCATGGTCTCCTTGTCAGACAGCCAGAGTGCCCTGGTCCCTCCGGCATCCAGTTCCTCCAATTGTCTCTCTCCCAGAGACAGGGTCATACACAGCCACAGGGTGGACCACAAAATGGATGCTCCCCAGTCACTCCATGTGCTGATGCACTGCTGGTTTGAGCCTGGTCCCGCTCCAGCGGCTGCACCCAGCCCCCTATGCACATAGTCACCCCCACAAATATTCACACAGAACCACTCACATAGGAAGAGAGGTAAGAATGGATTTTAGAGAGAATCCAGGACTGACAGCAGACATCAGGCACAAGGCATCACCAGATATGTGTATTGACCTGCCAGCTGTTCACAGCCAACCTTCTATTTTTCCACATTCAATTCTTCCCATCCTTTCTTTTTTCCCTTGAATCTTCCCTAAATACCCCATAAATGAGTCTTATGATATCTTCTTAAACACCTCTTAATGAGTCTACTGAGTCTTAATGAGTGACTCTCAGCCTGTAAGTGCTCAGGAAGACCCTCCCAAGGACTCTCAGTGGTGGGTCTCCCCTCTCAGTACATGATGGTCACCAAATACGTCCTGGGGTGGCCAGGGCAGGAGCTTGTGTCCCTGACTGGGTTATCTGGTTTCCCCCAGATGGCACTGTGCCTCTGCCCTTTATGTCTGGGCAGATGAGCTTTAAATCATACATTTAAAAGGTACAACATCAGCCATCAGTGACTGTGTCATGGAGGAAACTGTGTCTCACATCTTCTGTGGGTGCTCTAGGAGAGTTTGAGGAGGAGTGTGGACCCACCCAGACCATCTCCTTCAGCATACAAAAAAACAGGTATTCCTAGCCCATGTTGAACCTCTCACTGATTCCAGCTTTCTGCTTTATCGGGCCTGAACCTTAATCAACATTAGGGACAGTGGAAACCGCTTCTAAAACCTCTACAAGCTGTCAACTGCTTCAAGAAATTGTTAGGGCCAGTCATGAGTCTCTAGGAAACAAGTAAACATGACACTTGAAAAGAAATGAAGCCGAGTATTTTTACTCTCACTTTATTCTGTGAGCACATCAGTTACGCTTCAGTCCCTCTCCTAGAGACTCTCACCAGACTCTGTGCAGTCAGTTATTGAGAAACCCTCTCTCGTCCCACGAGGCAGAAGAGAGCCTTTGCAAATCACCTAATATCTCTCTACCTATTGCATCAGATGCAAAATACAAAGAACATTTGGCCTGCTGCCATAAATGTTACTGGAGTGTCTTCTGAGGAACAGCCTGCCAGAAACTCCATCAAACTAAAGAATCACAGAATGGTTTGGGTTGAATGGTTTGGTCATCTAGTTTTAACATCCTGTCATGGGCAGGGACACCTTCCACCAGACTGAGTTGCCCAAAACTCCATTCAATCTGGCCTTGAACGCTTCCAGGGATGAGGCATCCACATCTTCCCTGGGCAATCTGTTCCTTTGTGTCACCACCCTTACCATAGATAAAAGGTGTTTCATCCTTATATCTAATCTAAACCTACCGTCTTTTGGTTTGAAACCATAATTCCATGTGCTATTGCAACATACCCTTGTAAAAAGTCACAGGGGAGAACATCCTTAGGGATGATGTTCATTAATGGGAAGAGTATAGACCAAATCATGATGATAAAAATAGTGGCTGTGTTGATCACTATTTTCATCAGCAAGGATTGAGTTGTACTCATGCTAAAAGTGAGTTTCACCAAGATAGGACAAGTAGTTTCACCTACTGCTTTATGTGCACTTCAAGTTTTCTGACGATAGAGTCCCTGCACAAAAAATTGGATTTGGTCTCTCACCTGGAGGCAGGTTTTTTACTCAGCTTCCATTTGTTTGAATATAAACATGTCTGCATAACTATGTGATCATTATTGTGGTCCCAGTGCAGCCAGAGCATGTCTGACAATGACACACATTTTTCACTTCTCTCTTGATATGTTAAGACCACTAAACCCAGCTCTAGATATTCTTCAGTAAATGGTTATGAAATGAGACACAGTAACTAACAGGAGAGAAATAATGAAAGCCTGGTTCTTGGGTCTTTTTGCTATTGTCACTGGCTCTTTAAACATTCCCAATCCATTTCAGACCAAAACTAAACAACTAAGAAAATGTTAAGGGTAATTATAGTAATCAAATTTATGCTTGTGATGTGAAGTGATGCTGAATAATGTTCAGTAAGTGCTTTGCCTCCAACAGTTACTAACATCCACAGCAGATCTGGGCTCAGAAGTCAGGGACCATTTGTTAAGGCATGGGACAATGAGACATTCACCATGGTAGACAAAAATGTATTAGCAGTTACAATTGAAATAAAATAAGCACTTTTTGTTAGGGAAACATTTTGTAAAATTTCAGATAGATGTTATCAGTATAAACCTGGCAGTTTCCACAGAGAATAAATATCCTAGTTCTCTAACAACAAACAAAAATAAATATCCTAAGACTGTCATTAGGAAATAATTGACAGAAACATATGGGTATTATATATGACTCCATATAAATGTCCTCCATTGTTGCTTTGAATATTTGGGGATTGGACTATTTTTTTTTCCTAAATATGATATAAAAACCACAGGGAACAATAAAGTCTTGAGCATTGTAAATTAGCCTGTTTTGATCTGCATTTGAACAGGAGTATACACATGGAATTTAACAAACCTGATTCACTCTCTCAGGACAGAATGCAAATTTAATTCATTAATTGCTTTTCGCTTTATTTACAGGTTAAAACTCCATGGAGACACATCATTTCACATTTAGGAGATCCTGGTTGCATGGCTATCAATCAATGTTACAAATTAGTTAAGCATATAAAGATTACTCTGACATTGTTTTTACCAGCTTGCTGAAAATATTCAGCCACAATAAATAAATCAAAGCATCCATGTTCTGCTCTGCACAGTGTGACTCACAGATGTCAGTGGCCTCCAAACAACCAGGACACCCAGTTAAAGATAAATTAGTCTTCAATCAAGTGCCAATGAATGTCTGGCACTTTTCAGTAGCTGTGTGCACTCTGTAGAGAGCTGTACCTGAGTGAGAAGGTTGACAAGTCATCCTGATTTTCTGTTTAAAAACATACAGTTTTGTTCTGTAGGGGTGGGCTCATTTGCAGCTGACATTCAGTTTTGCTTAGACTTCAGCAGAACAAATTCTGCCCCCACCCATATTGAACTATGATATTGATTTTATGATCCACGAAAATATGAACAAAATATGAATTTTGGCTTTGTTAGCTTTAAGCCAACCAAAGTTCAGAAGTTCATAGGACTACAATGGAATAGTAGTAACAGAAATGGAGGAGCAATGAAAAGATGGCAATCTCTTAATGAAAGGATCTATTTGCAGATGTAGTCTGTGTCCTTTCAAATGTAATGATACTTGAGATTTAGTTTGCAGGCAACTTGGATCTTTGTATAACTCACACCGACCAGCAACAGGACCAGAAATGTATCAGTGAGAAAAACACTTTGGACAAAAGAAATGAGATTGAGAGAAATGGGAGAAGACAGGGAAATAGAAACTCAACTTTCTGATGACCACAGCTGCTTGTCTGTTCAGTTTTATTTTACAACAGTGCATGTGAATGTGTGATACAAAAAAAAAAGGTGCAAAGAGGAGAATCACTATATTCCTGCAATCATGTAGTAGGCCACAGGCAGACAGAGCACACGAAAAAAAGCACACATCAAGTAGATCTGCACACAAACAAAGCTCAGGATATAGTGCAAGAAGGAAAGCTTCCACAAGAGGTTCTTCAGGAAAGAATGCAGGAATCATCACATGTGTAAAATTCTTCTTGTATGTAATGATGAGGAATGGGTATACCATAGAAACCAATGAAATTATGAATCATGTTAAAAGTACAAATATTATGTTTACATTCAATGGTTTGTAATAGAAGACTGGAAAAGGAAACAGAAGTAATTAAGGCACAAGAGGATTAAAAGAATTGAAAAGTAGGTCTTTTATTGACATGTAACTGCATTTTGGATTTAATTAGCAAAAAAAAGTTATGAAGGCCAAAACTTAAACAATTCAAAAAACAACTAAGCAAATTTATGAAAAATATTTCCATAGGAAGAGCAGAGTTCCAGATGCAGCTTCCAGTTCTTGAAAACTTTTAAGCTGTAGCATTTAATTCATATCCTGTTTTAACTCTAGAAATTTCCTGTTATGTACTGAGAGACATGGAGTTTTGGTTCAACTCTAAGATACAGGGTAATACATATCTTATACACTAGGACTGCAAGAAGTAGTTTGAACATGTCATTCTAGACTCTGTAAGAAAATGCTTTTACTATCAGTAAGAACACTACTGCAGCATTTAAAAAATTATCTCATAATTCAGTGCCTCTATGCCAAAGAAGTGAAGAAATCTCCACTTAAACCACAGATCTTCGGCTTATTTTTTTTAGCAATGGGCTGTATATTTTAATTAAGCATGTACAAATATGGCAGGGAGAGTTATCCAAAAATTTAATCACAAATAATTTGTCATTCTGGATTTGTAGTTTCACACTTCCAGTGTGAGAACAGAGCCGTAGGGATGAGAAAATAGCCGGCATAGTTTCGATGTTACAGGCATCTAAAATGGGAGTAACAAGTCATACAACTGCTGAGGACACCAAAATTAGGTGCTTGAATTTATTTCAGTTTTAATAAATCAAAGTTCTTGCTAGCAGCTCTGAGACAGAATTTTAAAAAGTGTATTATTCCTTTCTCAACGTCAACTCCCTCCCTTTCTGAAATAAGAATGAATAAATTACAAGCAGAGGTCTTCTGGGGCAACGCTGACTGTTATACTAAAAGCACATTTTAACCAGACTTGTCAACAGGTTAAGATCAGCATTTTTTACAGGCATATCACTTCTCTTGCTATAAAGCTGGCATAATAATTTCCTTCACAGTTGGAAAAGTATTTAATATTTATTTCCCTGAACCAAAATATACCTATTTGAAATGAAACTCTAGGTGTCCTTAATAATATGACCTTTAAATTGCAGTTCCTTTTTGGCTACGCAGCTAGTCTTAAATAGAAGATGAATTCTACTACATTTCAGGAGATGAATACAGAGATGCTAATTGTAAACTTTTCCCTTATTGTAAGAGTTATGTGTTAGGAAATATTAGCATTAGATTAGCATTTTTTTCAGTATCAGACCAGATCACTTGCATAAATACCACATTACTCCATTGCGCTGAGGTGGCTGAATACCAGGTTACGGAGTCCAGAGGAAATATTATAAGCCTGCCTTAGGACTGTATATATCTCAGATGTGGAAACAGTACCAGTAGATGGTGCTCAAGAACACATTGCATAAACGTGCCTTGATGGAAAATAGGGAGAGGGAGTAATGGGTAACGCCATTCTATAAGCAACCTTCCAAGGGAGCTGTAGAAGCAAGTAAGCTTAGATATTCCAAAATGTAAATGGGTAACAATAAGGAGGGTACTGTGTGACAAAGGGTACTTGTGGTACAAGGCTTCAGCTGTAAAATTTTCCTAACCTATTTTAACCACGGCGTTTGGGCAAGAGGTTTTTGTACAAACTGCCTTTATACACAATGTAGAAAAATAAGCAATACTAGCAAAATTTGGGTCTGTGGGCTCCATCAAACTATGTTGTATGTCATGTCAAATACTTGAGAAAGTCTGCACTGGCTTTCCTCCCCAGAAAGACCACATACAGAACTGGAATGGCCTCTTGTGTCTAAATCTTGGCTTCTCTAACGCCTCTTGTGTTTGATAGGCAGTGATCACTACAGCAATTCCGAAACCTCTATGAGCATAAAAGAGAACGTGCAACACAAAGATGCCTAAGGATCCAGGAAGCACAAAAGACCGTATTATCATATTTCTGACTCCAGACTTCATTAATTCCACCTGCTATTTGGACATACATGAGCTCTGATGTCCACATTCTTTTAGAAAAAAAAAAAAAGGAAACAAACAAACCATTGAACAGTAAATGGAAACTTCAAATATTTCCTCACATTTTCAGTTTTGAACAAGTAAAATTAACCTTTAAGTGAGTACTTGTCTTTTTTAGAAGTTTTTATGTTTATATATACATATATAAAATGTAAAACCACAAACATATGTATATATATATGTGTACATTTAAAGTTCCTTCACGTTATGGATTATATCATTTAAAATAAATAAGAAATTGTAACCCAAACATTTCTAATAAGAAAATAGAATGAATTTTTTTACTTGATTAGTCTCTTTTGCTTGGTATTGCCATGGGAGATTTGACACCTGGAGCAAGATGCTGGTTTCACATTCTTCCCTATTGTTATAAGGGGTGGGGAGCAGCATTGTGTTCAAAGGAAAATCACATTGGGAATAATTCATAGCTAGCCTCTTGTGGAATAGAAATTAAATTGGAATTCTGTGTCTGTCAGTATATTTGTCTCCTTTTTCAGAGTGCTTTCACTTGAGCCTTGCTGCAGCCTGATGAGATTCATGAGGGAAATCCCTAGAACAATGTTTACAGTGACCTATTTATGGTTTCTTTCTATACCTCTGAATTGAATGCTACAAGGTGTTTTTCCTGCCTTCCAATGACTTGAAACACAAAAGTGATTCTTGCCCCCATAATTTTAGATATGTTTCATAAGGAATACTACTACTGTTGGGATTTCATTAAATGCACGGGTCTGTGTATTCCTTGCATATTGTTCTGAATCATTATCTGGTAGTCCCCATAGTAAATATGCAAACAGTATTGTAACCTTTGCAACTGAAAATCTCTCTCTTGATAGGTCCACCCTGTCAGAGTCTTCCAACAAAGCATTACTGATGGGAATTTAAAGATAGAAATTAATTACAAGCTTCAATTGTTTTACCACAGTGTGCTGCCATGTTTGTCACATCACTTTAAGCTTCAGTGCTTGCTGTCAGTTGTCTCTCAAGAAATATTAGATTCTAGTAATTTTTAAAATATATAAAAAGGATGTATTTGGAGATGCATTTTGGGAAATTAGAATTCTGCTGGTCGGTCATGGCCAGGGAACATTTATTCAGTTTTTCAAGTATTTGAATTATAATAATTCCTTTGAAATGTAATGCTGTCAACAGACAATGAGACAGAAGCAGGAAAGGGAGAGAGAAAGGCCAGCTGGCCTGTTGCAATATGTGCTGATATCACCGTGTTATTCTTCTTTTTGAACATTCTGTGAAATTTAGGTCTGTTATTTTCTAAACACATGGCTGCCAGAGACTTTAAATGTCCAAGTCCACAATGTTGTGAAGTTATGTGTAAACATATGGCTTGCTTAGCCTCTGCTCATCAGGTGAACCTCAGCATTGTCATTTATTCTGAAGTAATTAATTTTTATGGCACTCCTAGTAAGGGTACTTGAATTCTTATCCCAAACCAAAAAGTGATGTTTGAGGAAACAGCTTTGTGGAGCTTTAGGTTAATTTCTGACCCAGCAATTTGTGACCCAAAGCTCAAAACTCCTCTAATATGTGTTTCAGAACAAGAGCCTTTTCCTCTCCACTGCCCCCTGATAATTTCTTTTTCCTGTTTTTCTTATATTTCTTTTTGCATAGATTCCACAGACTCAGCCTGGAGTCTAGAAGAGAACTTCTTTCTTCCTCACAGCTAGTTGAATAGGATTCACCAAAACAAAATTTAGATTAGTTTAAAACATTTTTGAGTTTAGTTTGCAAATCACTGATTATATTTGACATTTTAAATATAAATTTTTTCATCCTTGTTTGGATGAACTTTCAATTTCAGGATCCTTTCGTTGTGATTATTTACTATTTTTGATTGTGAGTTGCAGTGGTTTAGACACTGTTCCAGAATCTCATGTCTAACATTATTTTATGGACATAAGCACAGTAATAAATTATTCTATGACAAATTATTAGCACTTGACTTCATGAGACCTCATCTGAAGCACTATATCCAGCTTTGGTCCCAGCAGGAAAGAGAGATAATGCAAATACAGCAAAAGGATCTTGAGATGCTTAAAGAGCTTGAGCACATGGTATTAGAAGAGAGGAGAGGAAAGGGGATAAATGTCCTCTGCCTATAAGGGATTTAGATGAAAAAAAAAAAAGCACATCTATTCCAGAGGTCCCTTATACATGCAAGGACAAGAAGCAAAGGGAATTCCCCAAAAGAAATTCTTGCTGGATATAAAGAAAAAGATATTTTCTTACTGAGCATGGTTATGTATAGAAACAGGCTCCTAGAGAGATTTTGGGCTTTCATTTCTGGAGATTTAAAAACCTTGACTAGACACAGCACTGAGTAACCTGCTATAAATTCAAAGTTGTCCTTGCTTTCAGCAGAGGTAATCTTCAAAATTCCTTTCCAACCTAAATAATTATGTCACTCTTATGACTACTCTTTCAATTTTTCCTCTTCAGATTTCCTTTTTCAGTCTTATCTTCCTCTCTCCTTTTCCTTTCTTTGTTTGTTCCCTTCTTTTTTCACTCCTTCAATTTTTCTTCTATAGAGTTAGTTCAGATTTTATTTTTCTGTTGCTTCTCTAATCTTTCTGCAACACTCCAATTACCTGTAAAACCTCTATAACACAGGCAGGAAAGAAAACCTTTGAGAGAAAAAACACATAACGAAAATACAGGGAGATTGATTAAAAGGATGTACAGGTCTCTTATTCCCTTCAGTTATTTTTAGCTAACTTCTGCAATAGACTTTGGGTCTGGTTACTTCTCTTCCAATTTTTTTTTCCCTCCTCTACTTAACAGGTGCCCTCTTCCTACCTTTGGTACCCTGAACCTCTCTGTCCCATAGTCTCAATACTGTTATACCTTCCTCTCACTCAGCTTTTGTCTCTCTCACCCTTTCCACTCATTGTATATGCCCTTTCAGATCCTTCTTTTAAAGGCTCTCATTTTCAGTTTTCTGGCTCATCAAGTCTTATCCAGTTTTAGATATTCCTTTTCACTCAGTAGTCAGAAATTCCAGTCATGTTTTGCAATTTTTAAACTAAATTTACTGTACCAGATTTCTCTTGTGAGTCATTGTTTTTACAACAATTCCAGAAATTTATGGCAAGTCCAAATATGATCTTTTCTTTCACAGCAAAAAAAGAAAGTGACCATATCACTTGCAGAAAAACATTTTTGCAAAATTTCAGTGCATAACGCGGAAGATAAGAGCTTGAAAAAGTGAACCTTTTTCAATAAATAATCATAAAAAATTGTTATCAATAGCGAAGCAACATATTTTCTTATTCTCAGAAATGGTCAGAGTGTATTTTTGGAAACCTCATGAAGTAAGGTTGCCTCAAGGCAGACACCTGGCAGGGGAAATTGGAGCAAGGATAGTTAACCTCTGTAGAGTCTACAAATAATTGAAAAATGCGTGTAGAATATGAAGAAATTTAATAGAGGAGAGACATTTCTAATTTGGCTTATAATACATTGTTGTACAATTTTATTTTTGTTCAAGCATAATGTGTTTTGAGACCCTATTCCTTCTCCCATTTCCAACCAATTTCATACTGGACACCTGCCAATATTAAGTCTTGATCAATGTCTGAATACAATTTCCCTTTTCTCGGTATTCTGACACAATTTCAAACTCTATTTTTTTTTCTTTTATCTCATATGATAATCACATTTTTCTTTTTTGTCCAATTGACTAAATTCCATCACCTGTCCTTTTTCTAATTAATTTGTTTGGTGACCTCAATTTTTCATTCCTGAAATAAAATCATAGCATTATAAAGGTTGAAAAAGATCTCCAAGATGGATGCCAACATTTGACTGAACACCTCAATGTCCACAAAATTGTAGCACCAAGTGCCACGTCCAGACATTTCTTGAACACTTCCAGGCATGGTGACTCCACCTCCACCCAGGGCAGTCTGTTCTAACGCTTAACCACCTCTTCAGTGAAAAAAATATTTCTGATGTCCAGTTCAAACTTCCTCTGGCACAGCTCGTGGCCATGTCTTCTTGTCCTCCCATTGGGTGAAGGGGCTGATTTCCACCTGGCTGTAACCTCCTTTCAGGTCATTTTGGAGAGTGATATGGTCACCCCTGGGCCTCCTTTTTCCCAGGCTAAACACCCCCTGCTCCCCCAGCTCCCTCTCAAAAGCCCCACAACAAGAGCATCTCTCATTGTTTCTGCAGTTATTTTCTTTCAGATAAGGTCTAACGATTAACATTTACATTTTAAACGGCTTAAACCAGGCCTTACTGTTCAAGCTTCTTCTATTAGCAACCTACCACTCTGTCTATTATCTTCTTGAAATTAGTGTCCTGACAAAATAAATCAAAAAAATATATTATTAGATTTCTTTTGCACTCTCATCTCTCTCTTGACAGCACTGAGGATTTCTCTTTTCAACACACTGCCAAGTGCTTTAAAGCATTTCCTGGGAATTTCTTGTTCTGGTCTCAATCTGAGTTATGTCTCTAAAGTGAATTAAACCTCAAATTCAAAACAAAGCATTTACACAATTGCTAGATTTACCAAATCCAGGTTATCTTCTTCTAAATCTATCCAAGTATTCTCTGTATCTTAATATTTGCAAGGCAGCCAAAGGACAAAAGGTCGTCTCAATTAAAAAAAAAAATTGGTGAGTAATAATATTACATTAGTTAAGAGTGTGCATGAAGGAATATCCCAGCTATGATTGGTTTTATAGAGACTTAGTGAAGCAAAATAAACACTGAAGTCAATTGAACAAACCCTGAAAATAGCTTAGTCACAGAACTTTTATTCTACACTATTATTTTTTTCAGAGTAAATGAATGTGATAAAAATAAATATACTGTATCATTTAACCAGGAATAAACAAAAATGGTTAATCCTGACTGAAAACAATGTTTATGTACAGATAAAAATGCAGACAAACATACAGACATATTTTATATGTAAATAGGCAGGTATACTAAATGGTCATTTTAAGTACCTTCCAACTAGTCTATAAATAAAATAGTCTTTCTATTCTATTCTATTCTATTCTATTCTATTCTATTCTATTCTATTCTATTCTATTCTATTCATATATTAAAAAATAATTCTTATTTTTACATTTAAATATCACTTATGAAAATATATAAAAGAATAGAAACTGTTTTAATCACTCTTAAAATCATAAAACATAAGTATGAAACAAAGAGTGGAAATCTGCAATAGCCTTGTCTTTGGAAGTATTCAAGAAAACCTTCAAAATCAGAAAACCACAGACACATGTCATTTTGTGCTTTTTTCAGGGCACAGGTATTACATGGGCCTTGAATGGTGACCATTGCCCTGAAATAGAGTGACCCTTCCTAAAAAGTGATAATTGTACACATTTTAGAGACTTTCTTTTTATGCGTAATGTCACATCTACAGTATTAGAACCGATAAGTCAATCTATATCTTGCTGGCATGTTAAAGATCTCAGATCCATGTGAAAGCAGATTTCTGGGAGTGGTAAGGCCCAGAGGACAAGGATAGGGTAAATAATGCCAGTAATCCCAAAGATACTCAAGAAATATTTCCCAAGTTCGAAAGGTGTAATTTATGTAAAGCTGATCAGCTGGAATATGGCTAGTGAAATATAGAGAAATTATTCAGTTTTCAGTGTTTTTAAAATCCTATAAAAATATTAAGAGTAAAATTTGAGCAAGGTTTCATAATTTTTTTTCCTCCAAATAGCCCCTCATAGGATATCGGCACAAATACAACTGATTTGCCTCACCTTTTCCCTCTGATATTAAAAAAAAAATCTCTTAAAAAAAGACTGGCCCATGAAGTGCAACCAGAAAATAATTAATGCCAGATGACACCTTTTAAATAAAAGAATGGAAGCATAAATACATGTCAAGTCCAGCTAAAATCTCTGAAAACCTTAACAAGACACCAGTGTCTCTAATGAACACCCAGTCTGTTCAGTATACAGGAATAGAGGAAAAATAAGTAAGAAAAAAAAGAGAGTTTCTGATTCCCACAGCAGTTGAGAATATTAACTTAACAATGTCTCTTGGGGGCAGTTGTCTGCATGATATATCTTTTGCAAGTAGAAGAAAAAACATGGTTATTGGAGGGAGCCCTGGAAACAGACATGAACTGTTCCATCCTACAATGGGGACTACAATATATTTTTAATGTGTTTATTTAAAGCAATTGTAAATTCCAACATTACTATTTCCATATATGGATTTTTCAAGCTCTGTAATTTGCTAATATTAATCTTTCATATTCTAAAAAATATGGCAAATTCCAGGGTTACCAAAATATGCTTAATATTACTACGTTTTTTGTAACCTCTGCTTCCAGTTGATGCAGAACCCCTCAAAGCTACGAAGTCTGTTGTGCCTTCAAAGCATAGAATAACAGAAATACAAACTATCCAGACAAAATACCCTGACTCTGACTTAAAATCAGAAAACAATGCAACAGAAGCAGTTGATTTGAAAGGAAGAAAGAAGCCATGAGTATTGAATAACACTGCGATCTGCAATGCTGGTAGCTTTTTTGGTGTTTTTTTTCATTATGCACTTGCTAAACTCCCTAATGCATACAGTCAGAGATGGCAAGGCTTACTCTCTTCAGCTGCATTGCTATCCACACTCCCAAAGTGAAGGTGTGCCCATTTCAAGGGATGGGACTAGAAAGGAGATCAGAGACTAATTCTTCTGGATCTCAGAAGTCAATACAGATACATGTAAACTGACTGTTGCATGCTAGGCCAAAACCTACACTGAACTGTACGATGGGTAGATATTGTCTATATTTCATACATTTTCATAAAAAAAATTATACCTATATATTTATGTTTAATATATTGATTTTCATTTTGTATGCTTCCAGAGTCTAAACACTTCTCACCTCATTTCAGTTGGTCAGTCTTTTTTGTTTTATTTTAAATGGTACATGATTAAGTAATGAACACCTTAAAGGACAAATGGAAATGTCATGTGTAGTAGTCAAATCTGAGTCTACAATGTGTGGTTAACCACAGGCATAACTGTTTCTGCTAGACTGTAGATTTTCTACAAGACAAAATGAGCATTAGCTGAGATCATCTATGTAAATTTGGTCCATTATGTGCTCTTTCTTACAGATCAGTGTACTCCTTATGTACATAATCCCCTAAGTAAATATCCTCTCAGTCACCACTTCCCTGTAGTCTAGACAAGAGAAGGATCTACTTCATTTGTGAGTCAGCTGTGTTTTCCCGTTTACTCTGCAGGTTTAGATATTTTTTGTATTATCTTTGTAAAATATGGGACCAGTTTAATTTCATGCAACACTACATGCAAAACAGCTCCAGACTGTTACAGCATTGCAATTCCATCGTTCCTTTCAGAATTTTGTTCCCTTATAATGTCATGAGATATTTTGTTAGCATAGGTTTAATTAGGTGAGTGATTTAGATGTCTTACCATGACAATCTAATGTATAAAAGCTATAATAAAATATATAAAATTGTGATATTCTGGGCATATTGCATATCAAAACCAGTTGCATTAGTAAGAAATAGGTACTAGGATGCTTTTCTGAAAAGAAGAACTGTATATTGCAGAAAGCAAAGTAGTCCCTATTGGAGTATTAGGAAGTCTGGGATTTTATGTTTGGTTCTTACGACTAAAGCATTTATGGTATCATAAGAGCTGTTTAATGAATGTACTGCCTAGTAATACTCCACAGGGCATACTATATTCTCTTCCTATTACTGCTTTTGTCTCTGCAGATAATTCTACAAGCTCACTGCTAAGAAAGCAGAACAGCTCCTGATCATGTATGTTTATTAAGAATGGTTGATCATGGACAACATCGGTGGCTTGAATGATTCAAATTTATCCGTATATTTTACAGGTAATTATACACAAATGAGAATTAGTGACTACTGGGGTTTTCTGCATTTTTATAAATTATTCTTGATAATATGTTCGTGTGCATTGAAGCAGCATTATACCTACTCCTACAGTGTTCCTGGAGGTGATCTGATGCATGGGCTCATGTCCTTAGATTTTCCACAGGTTAGTAATTCATGATGACTTGTTCTTTTCAACCTCACAGGAATTTGGGGGGTTTTTTTGTTGTTTTTGTGGGGTTTTTTTTGTTTGCTTGGTTGGTTGGTTGGGTTTTTTTGGTAGTTCAGTTGCTATATGCAGTATTGCAAAACAGTTAAGAATCTCTTATACTCTCTTTCTTGATTTAGGTTTTATGCCTAGGATTTTAATTTCTTTTTTGTTCTAATATATTGCTTGCCAGTTTAACACTTTAAAGTAAGCCTAATTATGGACTGATTTACTATATATGTGTTACCATCTACGACAGAACAACACTTCATATGTACATGATATTCGAGGGGGGATTTTTTAATCAATGTGAGGTGTTTTATTTTTTTTTAATTTATTTTCAGGCAAGCACTAATCTGGTCTAATAAACTGACACACCAGTGGGGGTATCATATATACTTTTTAAGCAGATATTCCCATTTGCTTGTCATCAGAAACATATCGAGTTCATTAGATTGGTTCACAATGTGGAGACAGAGGAAACACAGGAAGAAGAAATTATCAAGGCGCTTGCTTTGAAAATGCATGCAGGATCCAAGCTCTAATACTAGAGTAGCTGCATCTGTGTAGAACTAATTCACATTTTTTAAAAAGTGTGTTCTGATATGATGTGAAAAAAATTACTGAATAGCTCATCTCAGTCACAGTACCTGGAGGAAGAGTTATATTTGCTCATCCAGGATCATATTGCAAACCACAGGAAAAGGTTCTAACTTTGGAATCTAGGTCCCCCCTTGATAAGATTCAAAAGGGAGCTCTGACAACATGCAACGAATGGAGAGTCATTTATACTGAATAAATCTGCCTTGCCCTCCTCTTCCTGTGGAAATGTTTCCCAGCTCTTTCGCCTAGAAATTGAACTATGCAGAAAATTGCAGAGCTCTTTTCATAGAGATTTTGTTGTTAAAAATAAATTCACCAATTTTTTGTAAGGCACTTTAAACTTCCTTTGTGGTGTATAGGCGTGGTGAGTTGACCCTGGCTGGATGACAGGTGCCCACCAAAGCCACCCTATCACTCCCCTTGTCAGGTGGACCAGAGAGAAAAAATATATCAGAAGGCTTGTGTGTCGAGATGAGGACAGGGACAGATCACCCACCAGTTACCATCATAAGAAAAACAGACTCAACTTAGGCATATTAATTTACTACCAAGAAAATCAGAGGAGGATAATGAGAAATAAAGCCAAATCTTAAAATACCTTTCACCTCCCTTCTCTTCTTCCCAGGCTTAACTTGACTCCTGAATTGTCTGCCTCCTCCCCACATGTGGGGCAGGTGAATGGGAAATGGAGGCTGCAGTCAGTTCATCACTCATTGTCTTTGTCACTCCTTCCACCTTAGACAGAGGACTCTTCACACTCTTCCCCTGCTCTGGCTGCAGTCATTATTTTCCAGGGTTTTTTTCCACCTTCTTAAATACATTATCCCAGAGGTGCTACCACTGTTGCTGACAGGCTTGGCCTTGGCCAGTGATGAGTTTGTCTTAGGGCTGGCTGGATTGGGATTCTACCTCTTTTTTCTGCTACTTGACCTTGTAGCCACAGGCTCATGCAAGTGTATTGTCCCTTTCCCATCTAAAATGACTGCAAAAGTAGTCATCCTCCTCTAAAAATTTAAAAATTTTTAATTCCCACAATTAAGTCATAGGTAAACTTTTGTGTATTTCTGCTGCTTATTAACTAATTTGTTAATGTAATTTTCATTTTGATTTTTCCACTGAACATTTATTTTTCCTTTTTTGTTTTAGTGAAAGTGTGGCCCAGGACTCAAACATAGTGCTTCCTTTCTCCTATCCTTAACAGAAAAGTTTTTTCCTGATTCTCCTACTAGATTGTCCCTTCTTTCATGTCTTGTGTTCATTTCAGTTATTGTCCTATAACTTTCTTAATTCAGTTTTACTCTAACTTGTTAATTTACTAGCCATGAAAGCCTTTCCACAATTATTTTCATAATATTCCGATACATGTAAAAGTGCAGAAGATTAGGTAGAAAACAAGAAAGAGTTGTATCTTAGCAAACCAGAAATTCAGAAAACCATCATCTTATTTGGACGGTACATGTGGGACTTTCTGCTGTAGTCTCCTGCTCACAGCTAGGTGGACATTCAGTTCAGACACCTGGACTTGGCTGTCTCCAGTCTTCACGGATGGAGATTTTCCAGGCTGCATTGGAAACCTATTGCAATACTTGATTACTCTCATGGTGAAAATTATTTCTCTCTCTCTTTTTTTTTTTTTTAAATATATGCAATTTGAGCATACTCTGGCTTTTTTATGATCATTGTCTTTTGTTCTCCTCTGTTGATTTCTGTGGATAACCTGGCTCTGTCTTGTCTGTTGCTTCCTGTAGATATGGGAAAACTGCTTCTAAGTGCCAGTGAGGCCAGCTCTTCTTGAGGCTGAACCATCACAGCTGACCCTCACAGGGCTTGTACTCCATCCTCATCTTGTTCAATGCTCTAGGATTTAAAGGGAAGCCCTACCTCTTGTTGAGGGTTAAGGCTTTCTATGATTTGTAGTCACGGAAGTCACATCTTCTGTTTGTAGAAGATATTTTTGTTTCAAAACAAGGCCCTACTGACTCCAGAGCAGTCTTAAACGCAAGGTGTTGTGCTGGCGATCACTTCTCCTCCACTGATACCCGACTTCAGGTGCATGACCTGGAGATGCTTCTCACTGGAGGTGCTTGCTGCAGGCAACAACTTGGGAGCTGGGAACTAGAAGTCTTTTCTGTCTCTTCTGGGGCAAGGCATTCTACAAACAATTCTAGAATTTGACTATTAGAGGAATATAACTTTAAAGCATAACAGTAAAATGTCAGATGGGACAATGGATGATTTCCTTTTTTAACATGTTAAAAAAACTATTATGTGATTTGTTTAATAGATGTGTGTCTTGTGAAAAGGCATTAGATAACAGACATTATATCTAGAACATGGAGGGAACTCTTCTAAATTTTCTTGTTTATTTAGTTTTTCTTCTTGTTCCCTGAGGCAGTAGAAACCTCTATAGTTTTTCATGACTATTTATTTAGCTATGTGCACAGAATAAATTTATAAATAGCTTGGAAATAGGACTCCCATCCTTTTTTAATTTTCCTTTCTGAAACTCCTCTAGACTTTCTCATCATTCTCTGTCTCCTACAATTTATGTTAAACATAATTTCTTATTTTTCACACTGTGTTATAAACAGTAGTGCTGGCTCCTGAGTGTAAAACTTCTACCAGCAGTAATGTGGAAAATTCTTCTTTTCTTGTGTAAGAGAAGTGAATATGAAGTGTCAACAGAGTCTCAGCTGAGGTCATATCCATGGCAGGCCACAGGGCACACAGTGTAATTGGGAAAACAGCAGCAGCAGTGTTTCTGTTCCTTTGTAGATAGGAAGAACATTTCTTTTTTTTTCTCCTCAGTAACAGCAAGAGTTCATTTAGCAGCTTTGCTGTAAAAACATAAATAATACCTTCCTGCTCCAAAATTTGATCATTTTAAAAAATATATTTTGGAATAGGAGATTACAGATATGTTCTTTAAAATTTACTGATTGAAGGACACTTACTAACAGCAAGCTTCTCTCATTGCCAAGGAGAGCCAGCATTTCCAGGTGTTAACCAGCTACTTGTCAACACGGCACAGCTGAGTTTAGTTAGGTGCTAAAATAGTCAGCTGTGTAATGAGAGATGTGTGGTATTCTGGCCAAGGTTGGAAGAAAACCACTGAGGAGTTCAGGACATATATGTAGTTTGTGATCATTTCATTAATCCTTTCTTTTTTTTTGTCCTCCTCTTTTTTGATGGCTCTTTCAGGAGCACATAATTCATACAAAACACACACATGCATACACATGTATATGTGTATATGTATTGACATATAAATATTTGTTTGTATACATCTAATTTAAAGGGTTTGAAAAGCTGTTGAAAAGTACTAAGAGTATCTCTAGAACATTACTGTGAATATCAATTAGAAAGACAGTACAGTATTCCGACTTATAAAAGCATAAATAATAGTTACTGTGTGAACAATTTGCAAAGACTGAAATGCAAAGACTGAAATGCAAAGACTGAAATATACCCTATTAAACAGTTTCTTCATAGGCCTGTATAGGTTATAGCCTCTTTGAGTGTAGATTGATGAGAATAAATGTCTAAATTTGCTGTATAAACTGTCAGCTGTCCACTCCATTTTCCTGAGTCAGTGTTCCACACTGACTGTCGAACTATTTTCTTCCATGGTCCTCTTGTGACTCTTTGGTGCCTGAGGTAGTGAATTATACCTGTTTGTCCTTCTCTACAATAATATAACTTGCTGGAAGACTGCATTCCCCTAGCCAGTCTTCCACCTCTTCTGTCTCAGACAAATTATACCTACCTCAGAGGAGACTGTATTTAAGTGAAATACTCCCAAAAGTTTTTGGATTACAGTGGCCTCTAAGAAAACAGAGAATATTTGTCAAGATTTACAGATTTCTCCCTGCATTTCTCATTGCTAGTTTTCAGTGAGTGTTTTTCATGTTTTCAGGAGTTCACTGTTGTAAATATGCTGATTGGTGGGTATTAGGCACACAGCTACTCTGTGCTGGTGCTTTTCCTTTTCACTAGTGCTTCCTGCCCTCTGTTGATCTCTCATCCTGGGAGGCTGATGAACACCAGCAGGTGTAGGAGCACAGAATGAGAGTGGAGTTTATGGAGGTCATGTTGCCTTAGCAAAGGGAAGCTCTTTTGTATGTAATGACACCCAAGGAGCATGTGTATGAGCTAGCATAAATTATGGCAGACCTTATTAATGAGGACACAGTGCACAGTAACCATATCCTGCACTGGGAGGATCCTCATACCTCGTGTTCTCTCCAGGAGGCTGCGGCAAGGCTGCCACAAGATCGTTCAATTGTTCTTTACTGTAAGGCACAGAATTTGGATGTTCCAGCTTAAGCATCCTGTGCACCAGAGCATCATGGATTTGAACAAGTGAGCTAAAAGCCATCTCCAGCACAGAGTAACTTTACAACACAAAAATCCCACACAAAGCGTAAACAAGGCAAAACAAGCAAAAACCCAAAACAAACAAACAAAAAACCACAAAATAAACCCAAAATAAACAAACAAACAGACACCCCCCCCCAAAAAAAACCAAACAAACAAAAAAAACACCAGACAAACAGAACCTCCCTGGCACCATCCCCTACACTCTGAAAAAAAAAAAAATTACAAAACACCAGCACAAATTTGGAGCAAAAGTTTAGAATGCTTTAATTCTGAAAGGATTTTTGCTCTAAGTGTGGACTTGGATTCATATCCGGACATGATGTGTGCACAAATCCAACTAATAAGCTGGTACAATGTGTTCAGACATGAAGAGAGGAAGACCTTAGTATTTAAGCTAAAACATACATAAAAGAAATTAAAGAAAAATTTAATTTTTTTTTTAAACTTGTAAAAATTTTTATTTTCAAATCAGCAAGGCAACAGGGCAACATCTTATTGATCAACATGGGCCATCCTATAAGACCTAGATGTACAATAGCAAAGTTTGCATTTGGTGTTTAAGCTTCCCTGTAGTTGTTGATCAAGGATCACATCTCTGGATGCCTGACAGGTAAGACCTTTGCCAACAGAAGTCAGCAGTTTAGACCTGGCCATAATTACCTGATGGTATCCCTATTAAACAGAATTACCAACCCTATTAAACAGCAGTTATTGCTATTAGGTATCATTAGTCTTAAATTGCTTTCTTGGGACACATCTCAATTAAGCAAATTTCCATGTTAAGTGCATCCTGATTAACTGAATTGCACTGTGCTGCTTTGTTTCTTCATGCATCCACTCCAGTAGCCTTCATCCCCCATTTACAACTCTCTCAAAGTCAGGTCTTTCTAAGACTTACTAAAAAAGTACACCCAACTGAAGCAAGGACTGCAAATGACCTTAATTTTTTGGTGTCTTTCCACATTTCATTAGTTGTATTTCAAATTCAATTTCCACTCTTGCAAGGTTTTATTTTTTTTCTTTTTCTTGGAATAGTGTATTCATTTTAGTTTGTAATCCTCCTGTTACAGGGCATTTTCCAGCTTCTGTAAAAGGTTGTGAATTACACATGCAAAAAAGCGATGTGATTTTATTATCTAACATATTTTTAGAGAAAGGTATAAAAATAATTCTACTGCTAAAATGATGTCATTTTTCTTTCTCTGGAATGTTTGTGCTTCAGAGATCTGAGGCAGTGGTTTTAAAAACAACACAGCAATGAATCTCATCACTTTTATTTGTTGAAAGAGCAGTTTTATTACAAGCAGGTTAGAGGTGAAAATTAAGCCAGATGTATTTAATGTGGTTTTTAATTCAGAGTTCAGATTGTAATAGTTAGGATAGCCTTGAGCGATGCTGGGGTGAGGAGCCCAAAAAAACCCTTAAATCACATCAAGCCTTTCAGTCAAATCCAAATCATGAATATTAATGTGTCTTCAAGACAAATTAAAACAAAACCAGCATTTTTTAAGAAGTTATGACATGTTTTTAAAGTTGAAATGGTTTTCTTATAAAGAAACTTTTTATAAATAACAATTACACTGAAATAATATGAATAATAAAATTAAAGCCCATTATTGAAAGCACATCCACTCTTGTTCTGCTTATAAGAATAGCCTTCCAAAGTAGTTGAAATTCTTTTCTAACTCTAAATAAAATTTTGATTATAATTTCTGGTTATCCATCTTTTTACTGAATACAATTCAAAGGTACCATACCTATACAACTTCTCAGATGTAGTCATGCAGAAGAAAAAAAAGTCAATTCAATTCTTTCAGCAATTCTTTGGGATTCTGCATGTCAACTCAGAACTACTAAGTAATTTTATCATCTTGCCTTCTGAACTTTTGCAGTGGTGAGTGCACACAAAAGCACAAAATTATTTCTGAGGATATTTGGAAATGCTATCTATTAAGCATCCCCTTCCTCCTTGCTGAGAGGATGACAAGGCAGTAAAACAATATCTTTCATGAGAAGACTTTTCAGAAGAGTGATTTTCATATTTTTGTTACTGTACTCTATTTTATCTGGGTGTTTTCATAAATCTTCCTAGACATGCCTAATGCAGTCTAATATGATTTTAAAGTGTGTTTCACCCTAAAAGTCAAGAGGTACCACTACAGTCATCTCTTTTCCTTCTCAATAAAACAGATGTTAGGATGTCCATAAAAATAAATTCCTTTATTAAGAGAAATAGATTTCAAAGTAAAACAGACACATCTGGTATCAAAATTTCAAGTGATGGAGAACTCATTGCAAAACTAGCTAAAATGTGCAGATGGTCTCATGCTTCTGGGAGAGGGAAAAGACATGAATACATTTTTGCACGGAATTTATTTCCCTTCCATTTCATGTCCCTGTGTTTTCTTTACTAAACTGAAGAAGATGTTATTGACTATATTTAAATACTGTACAAACACTCCCTGATTTCTCTCATATAAAGTAATCTGCTTGATCTCGTTTAGTCCTAAAAGTTGCAAGGAACTGAGGAGTTAAGCTTTGCTTTTCAGCTGCTGCCTCAGACACCCATCACTTACCTCTCTAGATCTGGCCAGCACGTCATATGGAAATCCTGCAATGCCTGTGGCCACTGAACTTTCACCTCATGTGCTTCTCTTGCCCACTGCTGCTACATTTAAGGCAAAATGTTTACACAAGCCATAACTAACCTCCTACTGGTGCTGTGACACTATTTTCAGCATGAGTTATCTGAGAAATAGCCTACTTTGTCTCTGGATGTGGTCAACCAAATTATGTTATTTGCTTGCTCTCAGTTCATGTGCCTATTAAAATGTGCCACATTTTGCAAACTTGGGCAGTACTGACATTTTTTTGTTGTTTGTTTTGTTTTGTTATTTTTTGGGGCTTTTTTTTGAGGTTACTGAAGAAAAATAGATGGTGCATAGCAAATGAATATACTGGACTATAGTAGACCTTTCCCAAATAAATCATGTCATGATAAATGACTTGAAATTGCTTGCAAGGGACCATCCAGATAGGATCCACTTGTGTCATGTTGAAGATGTGTATCTTTATGCTTTATTTATCAAAATGACATGTGTTAATTTACATTTAGCTACCACCTGTGTGAGAAAAAAGTTTAATCAAGAAATTACATCAGCTTAGTTTTTTCCAAAGCACATTAATTGTATTTCAATTTTAATTATTTATGATTTTCAGATTGACCATTCTGCTAATTCTGACAGCTGGAAGACATTAATATTTACACAGGTTTCTTCTTTCATTTTTAATTAAGAAATTATGTTGTATCCTATTTTGAAAGTTCATGGATGCTTTGATGGTGGCAGCCTGAAATGCCTAATACATATCACAGAATCACAGGTAAGGCTGGAAGGGACTGCTGTGGGTCATCTGGTCCAACCTCTCTGCTCAAGCAGGGTCAGCCCAGAGCACATGGCACAGGATTGTGTCCAGAAGGTTCTTGAAGATAAGGGAGACTCCCTCAGTAAAGGAGACTCCATAACATCACCGAGCGACCTGTTCCAGTGCTCAGTCACTGCACAGTGAAGTTGTTCCTCAGCATCAGATGGAACTTCCTGTGCATCAGTTTCTGCCCGTTGCCTCTTGTCCTATTGTTTGGCACCACTTAGCAGAGCCTGGATCCAACTTCTCAACACCCTCCCTTTAGATATCCCTGGACTAAAATTCCCTTTGGGAGGTAACTTCTTTGCAGATATAATTTTCTGCTTTGAGCTGGCAGTTTCATGCATACTTTATACATTAAGACGTGGATCCGTAAACATTAATTGTCACATTTTCCCCACTCAACCACAGTGTAAAAAATAATACCTTTTCTTGAAAGAGTTTTATTCTCCTTAAATACAACTTAACAATTCCCAGTAGTGTCAGTTATATTGAATACTGCAAGGTTATTCTATATTTTGTGTAATAAGAGAATGGATTTTTTTCCTTGCATCTGCAACATATTGATATGAGACTTAGTGGATTTTATGCCTAATTTGTACCTCTCAGTTTTTATTCATTTTCTTACTACTCTTTTTGTTGTGTTGGTTTTTTAAAGCCTCCAATTAAGGCAATAGCATTTGAATAGTGAAGTCAATCCCCATGGAAGGTATACTCTGCATAAAAATGACATGTGTAAATCAGACTGTTTTGATTGCCTGTCTTCTACTGCCATGGAAGAAGATCCCAGAAGAATCCCCTGGCATTTACTTCTTTGCAACATCTTTGAGTATTTTGAATTTGTATGAAACTTGTAAGCCATGCCATTGTGTGTGTATACATCTCTCTGTGAGTTTTTGACAAAATTCTTCGTCAAAATTCTGCCTTGGTTCAGTACGGTCATGTTGTGATAGAGTCATCAGTTAAAACAAGTTATTTGAGGCACATCAAACACTGTTACTTATCACAAAGCACCTCAATTTCATGTTTTAAAAGCTTAACTTAGGACACAGCATTTAATTACATTGTACAAACACAAGAATTTTTAGTTTTGATTTCCTGGACAACTAGCCTTACTCTAATACTCTAATACTCAATTTTTTTGGCTAAGACTTCTATTAAGTCTGCAGTTATAGGACCTAATTGGAAAAATGCTATAATCAGAAAAAAACATATCATTCTGTAAAAGAGGAAAAATGGAACACAGTTAAATGACCTTTAGTGGTAGCTGTCAATCTTGTTTCTGTACCCCAGAAAAGGGATAGGAGCTGAGCAATGGTGAAACATCAAACTTCAAGGCAAAGGAAGAAACGCTCCTCCTGTAGCTTACACATTTAGTCCTTCTATTTTTGTGCACAGTACACACATTTTCCTGGGTAAAAGCTTTTCTGCTTGAGTAAAAGAGAAGAATGGATGTACTATGTAAAGAGTTGTGGAAGATATTGTAAAAGATACAAAAAAGCGCCCATATTTCACTCTTCTCCCAGACAAATGAAAATCCAGAGATTTCCTATAAATAGCGACATAATTCTATCGATTGTTAGGAGAGTACACAGCTATCACTGAGTTGGGACTAAAAAATTTTTGTGTTACTTACACCATTACTCTTAGAGAAAATATTTGAAAAGCTGGAAAGCATTTGAATTAAATTTTGAGAGAAAAAAATATATGTGATCAAGGATAGAAGCTAGATAAAAACAGAAACTTGTATTTCCACACTGAAGGTTGGAAGTTGTTGTGTGTCAACTTTAGGACAGTACAAACCCTAAAAGCTTTTTACAAAATACATTAGACATTTGCCCTCGTGTTCTGTGATGAGCACCATGTAGATCACCATGTCTAATATGTATTTGCCTTCTGGTGCCAGTGTCATCACAGCTGCCTAGTTGATCTCTATCCACTTTGCAGGGACATGTGCCTGATGTTCATGTATGTTGCCTTCTTTTACCAGTAC
Organism: Irena cyanogastra; assembly: GCA_013397155.1. Lineage (NCBI taxonomy): Eukaryota > Metazoa > Chordata > Aves > Passeriformes > Irenidae > Irena > Irena cyanogastra. The sequence continues at coordinate 48,400 of VWZV01009815.1, read as the reverse complement.
TAGGAAAGATTGCTTTCTCTTTCTTCACATTTCAGTCAGATGTAGTTGGGCAATGATGTGGTACACTCAAGAAAAATGGAAAGAAAGAGGCAAGTTTGGGAAGCAAAGGTGCTGATGAAAATTGAGTGCATCCTTGCATCTGTTAGGCTATAAATGTCATTTTAAAGTTGAATTTGTTTTCCCCAGAGCTAGGGAGAAATTATACCTTTCCTCATTTTTACGGTGATACCTGGACTTGTGGATGATTTTATCCCCTGAAAATTAGCTCCAATTTCTAACCAGATGGTTGTTAACAGCAAAACTACTTGTTTATTTTATTTGTTTCTTTTTTGTCAGTTTTAGTTGCTTTGACTGAACTTTAAAAATATAAACAAGTATAAATATAAATTATATTTGTATTTATAAATATGTACGTATAGATATATTAAGATATATATTTTATTTAAAAAGTATAAATATTTAATTGAGTCTTGACAACGTGGAGGGGAATAAAAAAGAAATATTGTATGCTTTATTTTTGCGAAACAAGTCAATACTATATCTTACACGTTTTGTTTAGAAAACTATAGAAGACATATTTTTGCTTAATATTATTATCCTGAGTGGGCCCTGTATTTGTGGCTGCTGCAGTAGTCAAGTTCACACAGACTAAATTCTACTTAAACTTTAACATCTAAAAGTTTGCTATTTGGCTGACTTGAAGATATCTCCATGGTCATTGGCAGTATCTTTTGGGAGTGAAAAAATAAGTTTTGTTAAAGAAAAGCCTGACGAGGTCTTAAGAACAGCTCACTGCAGGATCCACTCCTGATCAACTGTATGGGTGCAGAGCATCAAAGAGATGAGTGATTTCCCCAGAGAGTAAAATTAACTGCCTACATACTTGGATAAAATTTAAGCAATAAAATAAAATAAAATGTAAGCAATCTGAATGTGGCATTATTTGTTCAGTTAAAAGACATGGCAATTGATGTTGTTCATATAGTTCTTGAAAAAAACACCAAGATCCTTGCGAAAATGTCATTTAGCTATGTGTTATTTTTTGTCTAATCTTACATAGTTTTGTTTAGATGGAAATAAGTCTCATGACTGGAAAATACAAAAGTATATAAATGAGGGTTGCCAAACAGACTGGCATTTCAAGAAGGCAACATTCACATTTTGAATATGCTATGGCATCTCTCCATAGACTTCTTAACTTCGGTTAGCTGCCAACAAGTGGGACTTGATTCTGGACCCAGCTCCTTCTTACATTTGCAGCAGTGGCAGAGAGATCAGACAACAGACTTTTACATGTTTTCTGTTCCTGGTTTCCTGACAAAAGAAGTAGTGGTGAAGAAATTAAACCTTATCAGTATTTGCAAGAAATGAATTTGCAGAAGGAAAAGCAATTCGCTTTTTGACTGTTGTTGCGCTGTATTTTGCTCAAGTACTTGCAAGAGATCATAATATTTTTGTAGTGCATCAGACACAAATACAATTTTTCCTTTCCATAAAGGAAGAAATTTGAGGCTTATCTGGAATTTTAAGAATTTAATTTCCTTTAAATCTCTGCTTTGTTACTGAAGAACTACATTATTCTTGTCAGTATGCTGAGCACTGTAAGCAAAAAGCTCATTAGTAATGTTTAATAACAATTTTATTGAGTGCAATAATTTATAGATACGGCTTATTAGATTTACATGTCATTAGATAGGTACTTATACCACTTCTTTCTTTATAAACTTTCTTCAGTGTATAGGAATATTTTATTTATTTATTTATTACATTTTCACATATTGGCTTGTCAAATGAGGGAAATCACAGATTGAATATTAAATTTTCTACTTTTCTCTCACAATTTGCCCTCTCCAAAAAACTTTAAAACTGCATAGATGTGATGGAAAATTTGGGAGTTCTGTATTTGAAACTGTTAGTCTACTGCCCTACAGTAAAATTACCATGACTATGTGTCCGGTATATATTTAAGATGTATTTTGCTCTCCTTAATTATTTGGAATATTGAACTTGCTTTGCAGCTGATCTCATACAAGGTAATGGGGCTTGTTGTAGAATTAGACACTGCTTAACGGAATGTGATCCAAATTTCATGGTTATTGAGGTGAATGAAAAATTAATTAGTCATGGAATAGAAAATAAAATACTGGCAGAGATTAGAAACTTGGTAAAACAGAAAGCTGAGACTGGAAAAAAAAAAGAAAAAAACTTAACACCCCAATAAAAACAACAACAACAGCAAATCAAAGTAAAAATTGGAAAATGTTGGTAAAAGAATTTCCTGCTGGAACAGTTTAGAAGGCAGAAGTTTTACATAAGAAAAATCCTCCAAATTTTGTGTGCCGTAAAAAATCTGCCTCATTACCTCAACAACAGTGTAGATCACACAGTCAAAATATTAGCTCACTGTGGGACAATAGTTCAACAAGTTAGAAAAATTGTGAAACATTAATAGTGTGCATGAAAACTACTGAGAAGTGCAATCTTAGAAATCTCTGATGCATGACTATTTGTAATTGTGTGTTCAGTACTCTTCACTTAAACTTGGATTGCTAGAAGTGTTTAATCATTGTCCAAAACTGTTTAAGAATCTGGGATATTATCTCCATAGAGATAATACAGTAATAGTAGAAATCACTGTTTGAGGATAACATAAAAAGCAGAAGCTATAACAGAGAATTTGTCATAATCTCTCACCTGATGAGTTTAAACCAAGGGAGGTGAAAAGCAAAGGCTGCTGCTAATTAGCTGTGTGAATACACTCTCTGTGACACCGAGGTAACTTACAGTGGATTCATACCCTCTAACTTGAGAATCTGGATTCAGGGGCTGTTTGAGCAACCTGGACTTGTGAAAAGTGTCCCTAAAACTAGGTAATCTTCAATCCCTTCCAACCACAACCACTCTATGTTTCTATGATTCTATAATTACAGACAGAGCCACTGCAGACACTCCACAACACCAGAGATCAGCAGAGGTCATGTAGGTTTGCTGTAGGAACCAGGAACCCCTGGAGTGGCAGCTAGAAGCTAAGCAAGGTGTCTCACACTATCCAAATTGACAATAAATATTCATGGCCCCAGACTAAATGTAACTGAGTGCAGTAATTTCTTGTTGGGAAATGGTCCCTTTTGTTTCGAAAATCAGCCTCATCTGTAAGACATTTAAGTGAAAAATATACCCCAACATATGGTTTACAGTTAAAATGTGTCTCTATCTTTACTAAGGCTATACAGTTTTGTCTTCTAATGCACTAATAAATTAGACAACAGGCCAATTCACTTTTTAAATTTAGTCTACAACTTGAGAAAGAAATTACTTGCTTTATGTGTTAATCAGGAGAAAAATAAACAACACATGAAGAACACTTTTAGATTTTTGGCATGAGTGAATCATTATGTTAGTCTAAGCTTGACCTTTATTTCAAAACTCAAGAAAATACTTTGGGATCTCAACTTTCTAGGTGATTGTGAAATGTGCATAAATATTAGCCCATTCATCTGGAGTCTGACATTTACTTGTTGACAAATAAAAAAAAATTAAAAAAGCAAGCTAGGATGTCCATTTTCTTCCTACTTATTTATTTTTCATTCCAGACACACGGAGACATACTCATGAGAAATTAAAAAGCAGGAAGGAGTAGGATTTACAGAAAAAAATTGTTCCAGCTAAATATTGCTCATGTGTGAAGTACATATTTAGAGACTTAATATATGTAGTTTTGGGGGTTTTTCCCCCACATAAACTTATGTTACAAGTTTGAAATATTGAAGAATCAAGGGGCCATAATTATTCCAAAAGAGGAATTTTAATATGTAACTAACTGTATCATGGAACTTGTCACACTTACAAAGCCATTCTCAAACCTTTTCATCTAAAATGTAATCCTAAACTGCTGAAGAACAGACAGCTCTCCCTTGAGCACTCTCTTCTAGTTACATTTCTGAAGGTATAATGTTTCTTAAAAGACAGCAAAATAACTTCTGGTTTCAGGTGACAGAAAAGGAACCTGCTGCTCCTGCTTTGTTATCTTACTCTTATTCAAATTTCAAACCAGTATTTTTATTGACATACTTATTTTTGAGATGAACAGGCATTTATTTCCTAAGCCTTTTGGGGTGAATTTATGGTCTCCCTTCAGTTAAAAATATTTTTGGAGGAAAAATGAATATTCATGCTTTGTAATTTGGTACTATACTCCAGATTGTTACAAAACGAGAAAAATGTTTGATACTGGATTTTTTCTTTATTAGATGAGACAGTACAATATTGATAGGACAAGTAATGCGTTTCACATTTTAAATACTGTGTGAGTAGGTCCTCTGGGAAATCTCTACTTATTTACAGTTGAAATGATCTGCAAATAAACTCACTAGGACACTTCAATATATTAAATAGAGAGAGAACATTGAAATGGCAGCCTCAGAACCATGTAGAGTTTTTTAATTTAATCTCTCAGGTCTATAAAACAAATAGAAAAACAGTGATGTGGGTCTCGCTTTATACTAATGGGAACAGCTGCACTACCATCACTGAGATATTTTGAGTTTACAGGAGCTGCGATTCTGGGTTATTTATTTACTTGTATTGCAAGTCTGAGATAGCTGCATCTAAGGCAAAAAACCTCAACCCTCTGAATTCTCTAATAGGTGATAAGGGAAATGGGACATGAGTTAATGTGCACCAAAGGCAGAGTTTTCTATGTTTAAGATTGCTTAAGAAGACTTAATATTGAAGATCAAGCTGCTAATAATTTTGCAAGAGTTTAATTTCCTGAGTCAGGTATTCCCTGATAAATTTGTATTTAAATTCAAGAAAACCCCCAGACAAAACAAACAAACAAACAAACAATCCCATCAGTTTGGGGGACAGGAGCGGGGAGGAGCACATGTTTGGGGAGTATACAATGGATAGAAACAGTAATTGGACAGGGTAATGATGTCAGGGAGCAATTAGAGTGTGAAAGCAACAGATACAGAGCTTAAGATCAGCATCAGGATGGTGCTATGCAGAAATTGAATGACTACACTAAAATAAAATCAGACAAAAGTATCATTTGACTCTGAAAACTGAGTAAAACACAGTGATTTTTTAATTAAGAAAACATTCCTTTGTATTTGTACCTACAACAGAAAGTAAACTCCAGTGGAGCTAAGGAGCTGTGTTGGACTGAAGCCGAGACATGATTCTCAGTGGCTCTCCACCCTATGAACTAGCTCAAGAAGTGATGATGGTTTTGCCAGTGTAGACAGTTACTGGCAGCAGAGCAATGGTGAATCTTGGCAACCTTGACTTCCAGAGGCAAAGAAGCTCTGCTGAACTTGCTTTCTGTCTACACATGCATAGAATTTCTTTAACTTAACAAGGTGCAAGTAGTCACAGTTGTTCTCCATTCCACTCAGAATGAAGATTTGTGGTATCGACTCTGAAAACACAATTAATTAATTAATTAATCCACAAATAAAGTGTGGAGCAGATCCTCAGTGCAAAGTGTACCATTCCCTTCAGGTTTGCAGATGCAAGACGTGTGCTGCAGCCACCACCACTAAGCCATCACTAAGTGTGATTTTGGGACATAGGGCAGACTGTAGGTCACACAAACTGGTGGTAGGGAGGGAAGAGAGGAGGAAGGACTAATGTCCTGTTTTGAGAACTAGGAGGAGGTGGAGTGGGGAAGTCACAAACAGAAGAGGGACGTGGTGTTGAAGGCCTGATTTGTATGGTGATAACAATATTGAAAATAGGATTTTAACAAACTTTAATGGTAACAAAAGGAAAAGTAAGGTTATCCATAAAATAAAAATAGAAGGTCGTATTACCAAAGCTTGTTTGAAGTTGCATATTGATGTATAAACATATAGCTCTTTAGATGGTACCCTAGTTACAACATAACCGAAGGAAAGTTTGATGAGTTTTTAGAAACATGAGACTTCTTCAGAAGAGAAAAATCTTCAGCAAATAGTTCCTAAACACTTTATTTCCAGAAAGTGGGAAGTTATGTCAGCACTAAAATACATCTGTGATTTGTTGGTGCCAAACTTCCTTTGTCAATTTTAAACTCTTTTTCTCTCCACACTTTGGTATTTGAGACTTCACAGCAGGGTAGGGTTAGGTAAGTTCTCCTGAAGTCAATGGTATTCTTTTTCTTATCTTAAGAGAAAATCCTGATGTATTGTTGCAGAGCAGTCCTTACTGACCTCTACATGCAGAAGTGATACATGAGGTGTCCTCTATCCATTTTGGACAAGGTTAGCTTAGAGGTTTTCAGAAATGCCTTTTTCTAAATTAAAAAAAAAAAAAAAAAAA
>VWZV01009815.1:0-42082 GCA_013397155.1 Irena cyanogastra | reverse complement strand
AAAAAAAAAAAAAAAGACATCTGCTTTTCTGTTTTGCATAATAATAATAATTATGTAATTATAGTTCATTAACATGCACATGGTGTTTTGTTCTGTTTTTTGGTCTGACATATATAGACCTCACTACTCTTTGAAAGATCATTTAAAAATAAACTATCATTGAACAAAAACCCAGAAATGTGTGACAGGCTCTATTCAGAGTATAATACTCAAAATTTTTCTTGGCTGGGGTTTAGCTGCTGTTTAATAGACTATTAGCTCCAATTTGCTACTGCTTTATTTGTGTCAATGCACTCTGATCTGAGCATTTTTGTGAACTGTTTTGCTCTGAATATAACTAGGAAAATATTCCAAAAATGCCATTCAGCAGTAGGATGCAAGTTGAACTTGTGTGTACCTAGCAAGACTTGCATGGCATTATTAATCCACAATTCTTTACCTCTGACTGAAAGCTTTCAGGTAAATCACTTCAAGTGAGAAAAAGAAAATTCTCTAGCATTTATGCAAGGCAATGTTGATTCTGAGTGTTTTCATCAGAAATTTTTAAACTATTCAGAATTGTGCTAATAATTTTTCTGATCCTTATATATTTTTTACAGCTTTTGTATGTTTAAATGTTTGGTCTTTGATGTACTATATGTAACAGTTTTCCAGTTTTATCAAAATTAGCTTTTTCCAGTGCTTATATCTTATTTCTTACCTGATTTTTAAATTATGTCTGGGACGTAGGTGAGTGAGAGCAGGGTTTAATTCTGTCAGCTCCTAGTTTGAGAAGAAAGAAAAAGAGTAATTATTTTCTCTCAAGATTGCTTTCACTCAAGATGTACCATTATGGTGCACAAAGCAGATTACTGCAAAATCTGGGTTGCAAAAAGTAGTCTGACTTTTCCTCAGGAAGAACAAAACTTCAGCCCCCAGACTCCTAGAAAAGTTCTGTGAAACTCTTCTGAGAATGTGGACTCAAAAGCCCCAAGTGAACTGACTCCTTCATCTACTTGGGATCTTTACATCTGTAGATGTTTCTTTACAGTTTCAAAAGAGTAAGACATAACTCATCATCTCCTAGAAGTCCACTAAATACATAATTACAGTACCTAAGTTAGCTGCACTGGATTATACATTTGAGCTTTGGGTGAAATACAGGTGTAGTAGTGAATCTGTCATTTTGAGCTTTTTTTATAATTTACTTCCTTTATAGCCTCTTATAACTCATAAAATAGTAGGCAAAATTATTTGTAGAAATTTGACGTCTAAATATGGGTCTGAAATTTGCTGGCAGACACAGCTATTTTTGTCAAGTGACAGTGTCTGAATCAGACACAGAATCATAATCTTTTAGGTTGGAAAGGAGCTGAGAAAGCAACCCAGTCCATTCCCACCCCCATACGGAGGTGATAATGAGCTCTGACTTGCCTGTGAACTGCCTCAGTTGAGATCTCTGTTTCAGAAGACTGGAAATACATTTTGTCCTAGGGAAGCACCTACTATTCTGAAGAGCCAGGAGACCCTGTCTCCCTGCCTTTCAGACTTCTACATCAAAATCTCAAAAGAAAGTATAGGAATTTTCTACCCTACCCAAGAACTCCTGGTGATTTTACCACAGAAAGTTTTAAGGAAAATTAAAGTTTCTCATGAACTCTTCCTTATATGTAATCTGAAGAGAAAAAAGATCCAAAGATAAAAAATGCTCTTTTGTGAACAATTAATTAAATTTAGATTGCTTGATGCCCATCTGACAAACTTACAAATCCTTGAGATTGGAAAGGGAATTTCTAAAAGAATTCCCGCACTCAATGCTATTTTAGCTTTGCATAAGCATTATGAAAAGAAAAAGAAAAATCAGAAAAGCAAGGCAAGGTATGCATTCTATTTTTTGACTGTTCTGTACCAAAGAATAAATTTAATAAAGGCTGCAGGTAGCTTTAAGCAAAACAAGTTTTGCAAAGATTTTTTAAACATTTTTCTTCTGAACAGAAAAGCTCAGGGACTCTATAGTCTTTATAAAGACCTTTACAAAAGAGTGGACTTTAGCCAGCTAGACGAAAAATTTTTATAGTACATAAAATGAGAGGGAAAAAAAGAAAATTGATATTTGTGTGTTACTCAGTAAGAAACCTCCACACACCATTTCTATAGTCATCCTAGAAATATATCTCTAGTTATTAGGGAGCTAGTACATCAGTGATCACATCATTATGTGAATTTACATTACAATTTAAGATAGATAAGTAATTAACTTTTAGAAGGACAGCTTCTGAATAAGTTAGGGAGTGTCTTATATAGAAGTTTGGAAATACTTCTTCATTGACCACTGTGCTCTGACATACTCCTTTATTGGTGTTATCCTTCAGCATTAACATTGATGAGTGCTCCTGCAATAAGACATTCAACTTTTTCTCTTTCATCTGTGAGGCACAAGATTGTATCAGTACTAACTTTAATGCACTGATCTGTTTCAAGCTGAAATGTTATCTGTCTTTGCCAGCAGATCTCTGATGGTCTCTATAGGCACAACCTTAATCAAATCACTTTTGTGCTTTGTTGCTCAGAACCTGTTTTGACCAATCTAACTTAGTTCACTGAAATTGGTGTCCTCCTATGTTATCTGATGATCAGTACAAATTAGACTTCCCTACCTTCCATTCTAGCAAAAAAACTAAATTGTTCTTTTAAGTAAGATACGAGTGGGAATGTTAGTGTAGGTCACTTTTAATTGAAGAACCAACAGTAACTAGTTGCATATTATTTTCCCCAAAATGTTCTTGCAAACACAAATTTTTCTTAACTTCAGGAAGAACCAATAGGCATAAAACTTTTAAGACAACATCATTATCTGCTAAATAAGCAGACATATACCTCTGTTTGCCTATATGAAATTCTGCTATTTGGACACAGTGAAATAGGTACATCCATGTTACTGCACTCCAATAATTTATGACTAATATATTCCATCATTTAGAACATTGGTGAATATTTCTTGCTCTTTCAACCAACACATTAAATGCTGAAAGCAGAAATCTGCATGGATGGAATAGATCATTCTGCTGTCATGTATCTCAGAATTCAATGTTTCTATTTCCAGACTGATTACAAAGAAATATAAAAGACAATATACCTGCTTCCCTTGCCTCTGGAATCTTTTAGCAAGTCACATACAGAATTTAAATAACTTATGTTTTGTTTTCAAGCAGTATAGAGGAAAAAAACCCCAAAATACAACTGAAGGGTTTTTGGCTGGTCAGCTTCTTCAAAAAAACACTTGTGGATCTTTTTTGGACGATCGTAGGAAAAGTTACTCCCCCCTTTCTTTCTCTTGACTCCTGCTTGATTAAGGCAGCTTCCTCAGGAAGCAATCATCTACTAGACAAGAATTAAAAGGAAAATCTTAAAACTTTCACAGGGTTAGCTGGAGGTAAAAACATGTAGCAAAAAGCATAGTTCTTTCACTGTTAAGCTGAACAGTGGATTTCCCTGCTCATTACTGCACTCTGAAAAAAAGAACTGCAGAGCCAAAAGCCTTAAATGAAAGGCACAGACAGCTTTTCATTATTGCTCCATCAAAACAGCCCTTCTACATAATGCTTGGAAAAGTACATCAGATGGCGTCAAAACTGTAACAGATCTGCACAAAGTACTGTAACAGAAGGCACTTTACCTGTGTGTTGCCCAACTTACAGATACAAATTACGATGGTTCTTGTGAAAGTACACTCTGGGATACTCTGTGGGGTCCACAGCCTCAGGAGGTTTTAACTCCTTCCTACGCTTCTCAGCAGTATCAATGTGCAAAGAATGCTTTTACATTTCCTTCAGAACGTATCACTGATGAAGAAAACATCCAGTGCTTGTCCCTGTCTTTACCCTTTAGTGCCAGCTAGCACAGAAAAGATCCAAAAAAGGGTTTATCCACACTCTCACAACCAGGAAAAATTTTGCTCCAGACACACTCTCTCCTTGAAGTCTCCCTTTACTTCGAAATGGAATGCAGTAAGATGAGTCTGAAATGAGCAGCTAAAAAGTGTTGACTATCACACAAGGAGTAGAGGGATGTGGGATTCAATAGTTTTTGGGCTAGAGAGGTAATCATCGTGACTCTCGCAAGCATTGTATGCAACAAAATCCAAGAATTTGAAGAGATTTTGAAAGATAAAGATGTATGGGCTTATTCTGGTTGTTTTTCTTTTCTCTTGGGTTTTGGGTTTGTTTGTTCGGGTTTTTTGTTTGTTTTGAAGGGTAGCTGTCAGAAATTGCTTTGCAAGCATTTGTTGCCAGATTACTACGAGGCTGTCACAAGCCTCTCAAGATAGGAAATTTAGTAATTCGAGTTTGATATCAGAAATTCTTCAAAGTGAAGAGATATTACATTTGTAATGACACCAGTTAGCTTTTTCTGCTCATCTACACCTTCTGTCTACAATTTTGGTACTGAATAAATATGGAAATCCTTACTGTGAAAGGATCTTATTGGCTTAAATTGGTGTTTGGCTTAGTAAGTAAATCTAGAGAATTTATAAGAATCCTTCAGGAGGTATATTAGAATTCCTACCCTGTTGTTGGTCCTGGTTTCATCATTTTGAGATGCAAGTTTCCAAAACACTGCAAAGATTCTCACTCATGAATATTAATTTAGTGAGGAAGAAGGAGGAACATGATAACCATCAAACTGTCAGTTTGAAGGTAGAGGGTGAAAAATGATATAGCCAAAACCTATGGGACTGCAATACCATCCAGCATACTGTTAGAAATAACTCTGAAGTAATAAAAAGTTTCCCAGCTATTTCAGATTATAACTACTTCAGGAGTTGATGCTGTGCATTGCATGCATCGATGAATAACAGTATTACCAGATCAAAGTAAAGAGATAACCAGAAAAAAAAGTTTAATAGACATAGAGTAACCTGTAGTGACAAAAAACTTTTCTATAATATTATTATGCAGATCCAGCTTTATACAGTATTTTCAAGTGAACTAATAATAGTACTTCCATGATTTATTTTGGATAAATCCATATATATCTCAAAAACACTCTCAGCAGAGCATTGTTATTACTTTATTAAATACTACTTTTGCCTACTTGAGCTTAACAAACAAATCTAATGGTATGAAAGAATTTAATTTCAGAGCTGAATGATAATTTTTCAGGCATGGTTAATTCACATAATTCAAAGTTAATTATGTTTGCAATATTAGAGAGTGCGGTAATTTTGTTCTGTTCAGCTGCAGCTCTTATTAAATCTTATGTTTTGATTAGGAAAGCCAGGCTTTAAGACTGTACAGTAAATTAGAAAAAATGGCAAGATATGGGGAAATGTTTTTAGGCACCAGCTTTTGTTCATATTCACATCCTCTCTTGTGTTACATCACTTTGCCAATCCAAAGCTGAATGAAATATATTTAAATATTTACTTACACTTCATTCTATATGTGATTTCTTTAATTTTTTTGAGCATTTGGGAATGCTAAACTAGATGTCTGCAAGCCGCTTGATGAACTAATGTACAATGAGTTCTTCACCTGTGCTTCTTGTACCAAGCAGTATTTCCCCTGCTGTATTCCTCAGTGGAAAAGACAGGCTCGACACAAGAGAGAATTACAAAATCAATTAGGAAGTGTCAGAGACTTATTGACAGGGGATCATTTTATTTAATTGTTAGATTTCTGGCATTGATTAGATATTGCTAAATTTGTTTTCAATTAATACATTTAAATAGCATTTAAAGGCTTGATACCCTGTACAAGCTGTTTTTCTAGAAGAAGAAAGGCAGTTGAATGTGTGAAGCTGATGGGGTGTTCATAATCTGAGTCCATGTGGGAACTGTTGGGTTTTGAAGGCATTCACAAGGGTTCAAGCTCCTTCCTGATTTACTGCTTCCTGTGTAATTTCGGTGATTTTTTTTAGATTGACATGACTAGGTAAGGTTACCAATCTGAATGTTGTCTTCATTTTAGTTTAAATAGTCTTCCCATAGATATATGCTAGAGAACAGGAGCAGAATCATTGTCCTGTCTCACAGCAACACAACAATATTAAATGCAGCACATTGCTGTTCTCCAGCCATGCTACCACGTTTGGATTGAATATACATAGCTACTTCATGGAAAAGTAGCAAAAGTAGGCCTGGTCTCACACTGTACTGGTGGCAATACAAATTTCTAACTCTTCAATGCAGGTGGGGATCCCAGCTTTTCGCTAGGCTGGTTCGACTATCGCTGTGCTTTACAGAGGCATTCATGAAACATCAGACACAAACTTCTACCTCCAACACAAACTTCTCTCCTCAATGTGGCTTTGAACTTGCTTTTACTGTGGTGGGTTTTTTTGTTTGTTCGTTTGTGTTTTTTGTTTTGTTTTGTTTTGTTTTTTTTTTCCCTAAATTAAGCCTTTCCAATACAGTTTTTAGTTTTGACTTCCTTACTTAAAAGGCTAGAAATGCTTCTATATTGCTCACATGAAAACAAAACTATAGCGAACTGTATGTTCTCAGACTTGAGTACTTGAAAGGAAGAGGCAAAGAGCTGCGTATGCCAGGAGCTAACAGAAAATAATCTTCACCGAGCAGCCTTAATTAACCACAGAATCCCTTTTTCCCTCCGTAAGGCAGGGCCCTATGATCATCACATACTGATGGAGTTTTAACTACATCAATATTCCTTGTGTGAGGGAAGGAGGGAAGCCTGTGTAAAATCTTGAATGTGTATCCTTAATTCTCGTACTTTGTATCTTTTGCTGTTCTTTTAGTAAAGTATTTCTGCGACATTGTAAACTCGTATTTGGTCTTGGAGTTCATTGCATGGAGTGTGTCATCGCTGCAGTCAGGCTGCAGGGAGCTGAGAAATAAACCAGGCCTTTGAACCTAGCAATTTTAATAAAGTGTTAACAGCCAGTGAATACCTGTGGACAGTGAGGATGTAAGTCACTTAATGACTGTTAAAATTCCAGGCTAAAAGATTTCCGCAGACCTGAGAATCCCTGCTGCAAGAGGGATTGCTATTGGGATGAAAGCCATTTTCTCTCCTTGCGACAAATTTAATCACACAGAATCTTGTTCTCTTCTGTTAAATCTTCTTTCTCATGCTTCTGACAAAGTAAGTGTAATATTTGATTATACTTGGAAAGAACGTTAGCAGGAAGAAGAGAAACTTCTGAGCAATGGTGAGATCATTTATGTGTAATTACAGCACAGTGCCAGGCCCTGGGTTGGCTCTGAATGGATTTATTAATGCAGTCATCATCTTGTTGTTCACAGTCAGCAGCCACGCTGCTGCAGTGTAACCAGAGTAATAACAAAGCCACATATATTTTTGCAGTGGTAAGATAGTTCCCTAGAATGTCTGACATTTCACTGCTGGTGGCTGGAGTAAAATGCCAATGCACTGAACTCCGATGGAATTCGGAATATTAGTATCTACAAATAGGGCCTATTAATTTTCCTTGACTTTATATATGTATATACATATATATGTATGTATGTATGTTACTGGAAATAAATATGAAGGAATCTTTAGTGGAAAAGGAATTGTCTGCTTAAAGCAAATTATATTATCTTCCCACTTAATGTCTTTTCATAAGGGATTTGTGGAACAGACCTTGCTCTTTCATGGCCTTTCCAGAAATTTAGGGTCTTTCAGAAAAATTTCTCCCTTCCAAGCCCTAAATGTTTTGGAATTTTTTAATGTTTTCAAATTCTGAATGTTTTTGAACATCCACAAATAAGAAGTGTTATTCCAAAGGCAGTCCATGTGCACTGCAGTGAGAGATTTTCCATACTGGTGGAAACAAGATTCAATGAATTCATCACCTTCTCAGAACTGCCGCATTTGTCTAATGTACATTAGACATGGAGAAAACTAGAACATATATAGATAATACTTGCAACAAGGGTGCTTTCTGAGAAGCTGGAAGAGGAGTTAACTGGGAATGGGGAAATCTGAAGTCGAGCAATTGGGTGCTGGGAAGAATTCTTTTTTGTAAGAAAACTTATCATTATGATAGTGTCTGTGTGCTTCTCTGATATGATCCACCAATGCAGGGGATTATTGATTCCCCCATCATCAAAATAGACACAATATATTGCGCCAGTTAATGAAGTTTGTATCTACTGGGAAGTCTCTAGAGAAGAAAGTTATCAAAGTTCTTTCTTTATCCCTATATGTCCTTTTTTTTTCCCCTTTAAAATAAGTAAATAAGCAAACAGGCAAGAAAAATATGAGTATCAGCTTTCTGTTTCCACAATTCATGCTTGGTTACAAAAGCAAAATTATAACCTGTGTCACCAGGAGATGTTTTCAAATCTAAGATTAAATGTTTCTCCAGTAGAATGTGGTGATGGTTGATAAAAAGTGTCTCACACTGTATGAGCCTGCTCAGCCCCCTGCACAGCTGAGGCTGTGCCTTCCAGCTTCACTGCTGGGTTTTCACTGACAGAGTTCATGCCACCATTTCCCTGGCAGCATTAGCAGAGACAACTTGGACTGTGCTCAAGAATCCATGTTATTACATTACTAAGAAACTTAAATCTTTTTTTTTCTGCTCTTGTACTCCTCATGTAGCTACTCAAGGATGCTTAGAAAATCCAGTCTGTTGAGAAAGCTGGTTGCTGCAAGAAGTTTTGTGGTTTCTATTGCTGAGTTGCCCAGTGACTTACCTGTGAGCTTAAGGACACTGCTCTGATTCACTTAAGTCCCCAGTGGTTATCTGCTTGGTATGTTTTGATAACTTTACATTTGGATGAATTCTGCCAGCTGAAGTTCAGCTCAAAACTCTGCTTTACTTCTTATACTCCAAACCTTCAGAAGTTCTAGTTTATCATCTAGTGACATGTAATAACTGAAACAAGTGGGAACAGACTTGGCAAGATAATTTCTGCCAAGCCAACTGCTTTTCACATTACACACTGTAAGAAAAATACAGATCCAAGTAGAAATAGTAAATGTCAAACGATTCCCTACTGCAATTTTCTACTATTGAGTGCTCCTTAGGATTTAGTCAAAATGTGTTATGAAGTCTAGCACACCACAGCACACAGGGCCTAGGACTGGAGTGAGACTGTGGGTGGTTGAATCCACTGTTCTGCTGATGAAGACAAGTGGCATCCCAGTTTAAAATCACTCAAATATTACCCTGAACTCAGTATACTAAGAATATGCTCTGGAACTTGTCTCTTCTCACAACTATAAATGTCCTAAACTGAGGAGCACTTCACACATTTGTTTTTGTATCCAATTTTGTATTTTGTATCCAATGTGTATCCTCCAGATAACAGATTTTTTTTCTCTGTAGTGACTAGTTGCCACAACTAAAATAAACATCTGTCATACTAGAGGCATATATATATCTCTATGCCTATAGCGAGAGAGAAGGCAGGTCTAATGGAAGAATATATAGAATGGACAAAATCTAGGAAAAAAGAAACCTGATTATTTCCTATTTTACAGATGGCTCTGCAGCTCAGTTAAATCATGAGCCAGATTTTCAAGCATTTAGCAACCTAAAATGCAGATGGTGCCTTTGTGTTTTCAAAAGCACCTGCCTGTGGGTTAATACAGCTGTGTGTTAACTGGCTTTAAAAATCAGGGTTGGAACTGGTTGTCCAGCTTATGCAGGAAATCTGCAGTAAAACTAGGAATCAAGCTCTATATCAGATATCTCAACAATCTTATCTTTCTATAAAAGTGTGTGAAATGACTCTTCAGATGACACACAGCCTATGAATGCGAGTTTCTGCAATTAAAGCTAATATTCAGACATGCTGGAGTGCTAGATCATTTCCTCACATCTTTCCTCCCGCAATCCTGAACCACTTTCTCAAAGTTCCCTATGGGCTGCACACTTTTCCTGCCTTGATTAATACTTTTTAAGTTTGCCTTCCTCTTAGACCCAGAAAATGGAGAGTGGAGGTACATTTTTATAAACTCTGGAGGGCTAGTTTTGTTCTAAGTAATTTTTAAAAGCTCTAATTGTACTTCCTTACTAAAAGCACATAATATATAATTGTAATTCCAAGTGTACATTTTAAAAAGTAAGCGTGGCACAGTGCTTATAAATGGATTGCTTTGAAGAGAGGGAAATACTGCATTGGAAAAGGGCAGACAAAGCTCTATCACACATTCTCTTTGGTTTTGTCTGATTCCTCTCCAGGTCTTGAACACAAATGCTTTCACGTGATCTCTTCTTTCCCATCCACTCTGTAAGTACACGCAAGGTCATTCTAGTGCACCTGCTTTCTTTCCAGCTGATTTTTTTCCTAATTTTATGTTGTGGAAGAGATCAGGAAAGTGTTCAGAGGAGCAGGCCAACCTCTCAAGTGTCCACTTACTCAGCTCTGATTGCTAGCATTGAAAACTGCAGATGGGATGGATACACTGGAGGTACATGCAGTACAATTACTATAAATGTTTTATTGGTGGACAAATTTTTAGATAGCCAGTCTGAGAAATGGGTGTTAGAAGAATGAGGCATAATTTTAAAGGCAGGAATAAAACACACCTCTTCACTAATTTATCTCAAATGCAGAGGAACATTATAGGAGCAATCCTCTGGAGGCCTCACAACATTTGTTGTAGACAAAGTGCCTTTCCACTGAAGCACCATATTGTGTCCTGACTCTGCATTCAGCTGTGTCAGCAGGTTGTGTCTAAAATCCACTTAAAAGTGAACTTGGGGTCTAGGTATGTTTTCCTCTTAATTAACCTGCATAATCTGTTTTTGTACATAATTCATCCCTTCATTTGCATTTTAATTAGGGAGTGTGCAAAATGTCAAGTCTAATTGGCTCAGGAAGACATGGTACAACAAAGCCCTGGACTAAATGTAGCTGTGGGCAGTGCACTGAACAGCTGGCTTGCAGTTCAGGTTAGGACTTCAGTACAGGGTAAGGGGGTTTGTTCACCTAGTTTTCTGTGACTAAATGTATCAACACTAAATTCACAAGAAGTAGAACCGAAGGACCTGCAGACCTCTTGTTCCTGCATTTTAGTGACATGTAGCCTATTTCCTCTTGCCTCTATGCAGTCCTGATGCAATTCTCTTACCCCGATGGACTTAAATTCTCATCTCTTCTTGGTTTCTGAATCTTCCCTTTCTCTGCCAGTTCTCTCCAGTAATCTTACAGCAGTGTAGAAGGAGAGAAAAAACTCATACTGGGCTCTCTGAAATATTTTAATGAAATTATCACTTACAAGCTGTCTGAGAGGTGATACTTTGGAGTCCTCGCAGGAGTTCTGAGCTTCATTAACTCATTCAAACTTGCCACTTCTCATTCTCTCAAGAAGGCACCTGGCCCCAGTGAGATGTGTTACCCTTGCCTTCACTGGAGATACACACAAGAAGAGTCATGGGCTCTCCCATCCTGGGGCCTGGCAGTAAGCAGTGTGCAGAGACGAGAGCTGCTGTTCAGCTGGGAGGAAGTCACCAGGCTCTCAGTGCTCCAGGCTGTGTGTCTGGGACACATCCAGTGGCCACCAAGTTGTATGTGGACTCCACCTTGTGAAATATATTTTATTGTGGAAGTCTTCAGAGAAAAGTTTAATTCCAGGTACCTCCTGTTGTAACTTACTAACGAGGATAACATTCGTTCATATGAATCTGTAACATTACCTGATTTCTGGTTAATTTTTATTTTTTTCTTCTCAGTTCAGTCTCTTGTCTTAACATTTCTTTATTCACACAGCAGTTTTTTTAAAAGTATATACCATCTCAAATAATTGTTTATAAGTTTAAAGATATGTTGAAGTATTTCATTTCCAGGTGTGGGAAGAGTAGGGGGCTTGGTAGGTAGATAAGAAGCCTTTGAAAGTAGGAATGGAAAATATGTTATATATTTGGTTCTGCTAGAATTCTTTTCAGATGTCTGGAACGAAATGTTATGGGTGTAGCTGGAACAAAGAGTAACACTCAGAGACAGCTGTTCTGTAGTTAAAACATTCCATTGAAGGTTTCTCAGACTGAAAACCCAGTATGGTGCTCTTACAGTTTTTTTTACACTGTGTTTTTCCTTCAGTGCATGTCATCGTGTGATGGTGCAAATTTAGCAATGAAACTCAGACATCCACATTATTTATAAAAATTTAAAATTCTGCCTCATGATATATATAAAATATTTTCTGTTTTACTTATTTTCTTTGTTATTGTTGCTGGTTTTGATTAAGGGACATATTTAAATACCCTCATTTACCTTTTTTCTTATTTCTAGAATTACTTTCCCAGTGTGAATAAAAAGGGATGAAATTGAGTCTTCTTATTACTCATTCATGCCTAATACAGTTTTACCAAATTCCCTAGCATGTTCATATAGTGTAGCTGGCACTGACAACATTTTTGACGATTTTCATGTTAATATATCAGACTTGAATAAAAGCTTAATAAATATAAGGTTTCATTAACAAATATCAAATCTAAGAAAAAGGTTTCAGGATAGGTTTTCAAGCAACCTGCTGACAGGCACAGACGTGAAAGGAGTTAATTTATAGTTGAACAACATCACAGAAAACTACATTGGGTAAAAAAGATTGCTTTAAAAATTTTAATAACTTATATTAAGTATGTCTGAGACATGATTTGTCAGAGGTAGAGATGGTACCTGTGTGACTGCTAACAGATATCTTAAGAGAATAAGATACTCCTGAGATTTAACCTTCAAACATATTAAATATACTTCTTTTGACAAAACAATCCAAAACACAAACCTTAAGTCTGTAAAGGATCACAGGGAGAATGTGTCACTTGCAGAAGTCATTAAAGAAGTGTGTTTATTGTCAAAGGCTCTGGAAGGCTGGAAGTTGTCTGCAATTGCTGCCTCGCCAAAATCCACTAGGATGGAAGAAAAACCAAACCAAAACCAAACCAAGGTGTCAACAAGAAGAAAGTCCTTTCTATGAAGTGTAAAAGACAGCTCCTGAAGCTGCCTGGTGTGCATCCTCTGAGGAATACCAATCAACATTTTGCACAAAATACAACTTAATTGTGTTTGTCTATTGTTCTGCTTACTTAGCAGTCATTTAAAAAAAATAATAAAGAGCCAGAACCATTCTACCATTCTGCCAACAAAAGCTGCCGTCCAGAGCCTAGACTGCATACTTTGGCTGTGTGTTGACTGGGGACAAATACAGCTCTTGCTGTCAGAAGCTGGCACTGCCAGTAGACAGACTAGAATAAAGCTGCCAGTATTCTATTTTTTTTTACCATATTGGATGCCACTTAAATAGACAACAGTTAATTTTTATAAACTCATGTTTTATTTGAATTAAAACAAATATTTTCTTTTTGGCTGTATTTAACTTTTTGTCGCTGCAAGCATATTCTGGAATCTTGTGTTGTTCCAATGAAGGAGATAGCTTAAAGGAATTATTTTGGTCCCAACCTTGGCCAGTATCTTTACGGCATTGTATGTAGATTGCCAAGAAATTAAATTCTACAATCCAGAATAGAACTTAAATTAATAAATTTCATTTACAAGGAAGTGAGAGCTATAGACTAAGCATTTTTTTATGTCCTAGGTTTTAGGGGGATGGTTTTTTCATTGATGTAAGTCCATGTGCTGCATTAAATGGGAACAAATGCAGAACAAACTTGATCTTTACCTGAAGATATTGTGATGCAGAAAGTCTCATCATTGCCTTAAAGTAAATTCATATAAAGTCAAGAAGTTATTGATACTTCAATTAAAATCTTACCACTGACATAAAAATTAGTTATAGTTATTATTATTAATATTCGTATTACTATTATTATTATAATACAGGAAAAGAAAATAAAAGAAATAGCTTTATTACACGGAAGAAATTGTTGGAATGACAGTACAGTTTAAAATTGAGCCCCTGATTATGTCCGCTTTTTCTCCTCCAAGATTTGCATTTCTCTACTAGAGATTGGTTTTTACATTCCTGGGCCTCCACTGTCATCTCCTGTCTTATCATCTCCTGTCTCTTCTGCATTGCACCTTGTGCCCCCACTTTCTGCTGTAATGGCAGGCCTTTGCCACTCTGCACAAAGCCAAATCCCCTTATTGATAAGATAGACACATAAATATTTCATCATGTGTAGAATAACTTCTTGTTACTGCATTCTACAGAGAAAATGTACACTCTACAAAGATCAGCAAAGGTAAGTCAAATTAGGCATAACCACCGGGTCTTTAGAGAAAATAAACAACCTGTATTCACAGACAAAAAAGCTAAAAACAAGCTCCTGACCAGCCAGTACAAGACCAGACCAATCAAGACTGATAGCCCTCAGTCCTGAGACAGTGCAAGGCCACTACAAATGCAGTGGCATCTTAGGAGGTAGAGAAATAGTTCATGAGCTGGTCTACAAGTTCAAGGGAAAGTGCAGCAGTTCTGCAGGTTTAATAAGTGCAGCAGCATTAGCAGTAGTTGAGAATTTTCTATTATTTTTTCCCATTAGAAACCACCTAACATTGTATTATTCATTGCAACCTCTTTTAAACAAACCCTTTGTCAAAGTCCATGTGCTATAAAATTTCATAAACATGTGCAATTCACAGTAGATATAGAAGTATGTTTTCCCATAACAAATTACTGGAAATAATGCAACAGACTTGCTCAGTAGTACCCAGGGCAGTTTAAAGGTGTGGAAAGTTTGATATTAAAATTTCATATGCTGTCTTGACTCGAGGAGGTTCCCTTTGAAACCCACTTGATAACCATCCTTTTTTTTGAGGTCTACTATAAAAATATGTTTCTATTCTCATAGAATTTTCAGCTGCCAGAGCACGTATCAAGTACCTTAGTTTTAGTTACCATATTGACATCTGCTTTGCAGTGGTGTTAGCATAATGAAGCTCAGTGCAAGATCTTATGGATTGGAAAAATATGTTTATTTTCAAGGTTTTCAAACTTTCTTGCTCATGTACTGGTGAGAAGCAACCTGTATGTGTCCACATGGCCTGAGCAAGGTCACTTGTGCACAGTACAGAAGACAAGCCCCAGCTGTCAAGTCCTCTCCATCTCCAGAACTCCTCTCAACTGGCACCGACAGACTGGACAGACAGACCTTTCCCCTCCTTCAGGATCCAACAGCTGTTTTGGGTTAGATCTCTACTTCAGATTTTGCTTATTTCAGCCACCACAAATCTTAAGGCGCATCACTGCCCACTGTCTGTTCCTCCTACTTTGGCATATGTGTGGAACACATGTCTCCTGTCTCCTTCTCTTGGCAGGCGAACAGGAAGGAGTGGTGTGTGTCGTGTGCTGCAGCCTTGCTGCCACCCTGCTAGAGCCAGGGTGCTGGCTCCTTTGCTGATGGGATGTCTGCTTTTCAGACTGCAACCTTTTTGTTTTGACATCAAGAACATGTTTCTTGGTTTTGCTGATGACAACAGTGCCCTGGAAACAGTGTCCCTTATTGTATGGCCATTATTTTAAATAGTTTTGCTTTCCTTTCCGTACTTACACACACACATTCCCATTCAGACTTTCTTCTTTCTTCTTTCTCCAATCTTAGTACTTCTTATTAATCTCTGCTGTGTAAGTAAAACAAAATTCCAATTTTCCTGGGTAAACCCCTTTTTTTCCTAAAAATATCTTAGATTTATGGAATCAGTTACAACTCTTTTTTATTGCTGGGTGGCAGCTTCTCAAAGGTCATCACAGGTAAAATAAAGCCAGCAGATAGGAAATGCGTGCTATAGCCAGCACAGGCAAGTTGCACATAATTGAATACCATCATAAAACCACATAAATTAATGTCCTACAAAAACGTAACCTTGCCTACAGGAAAAGCGTTAATCCAAATATTGTACGATGGCTGTTCAGTAGCATTCCTATTGTCACTTTCTTCTTCTTTTCTCAGTGATTACATCCATTTGTTGGATCTTGACTTAGATTGCGAAAGGTCTTAGGGCAAGGACATGTCATTCTATACATTTGAGCAATGTCTGACACAGTGTCACCTCACTTTTGACAGGTTTCCCAGTAATGGCTGTAATAGCAATAATAACAAATAACATCAATAATAACATTTGACCTAGTAAGATTACAGCATATATGCCTTAATACATATTTGTTGTTTTAATTCCTCAAAGCCTGGTTAATACGGGTTTCTTTACTTTTAAAAACCATAAAACTTTAAACAATTTTGGTAACAATAGTGAATATTTTTCCTAATGTTTTTAGTTCTGATATTGCCCCTTTATTGTCATATTTAATCATTCTGAAAAATCTGTCTGTAGAGGACAACACTTTTTTTTTCTGTAGTTGTTTATTTTTTAAATTGATTACTCAGTCCAGGAGACTTGTGGTAAACTTGTTTCAGCTCCCTAAACAAGAGAACTTCACTGTGATAATCTTCTGTTCAGTTTTTCATGGTTTGGTACATTCCTGTGTATAACACAGTTCAGCTTCCCAGCTGGGGGAAATATACATTTCAAATTTATCCATGTTAGACACTCTTGTGTGACTCTTGAGCAATGGAATTTAAATGTAACTGTGTCTAAAGCCTTTCATGTGAAAGCAGTGTTAGAGTTCAGGCCATATGAAGACACAGTTTAGAGGCTATTGCACTGAGAAAACAGCCTGGAAGATTTTGTGAAAATCCAGGGCATGAAAGAACGAAAATAACAGGTCCACTTTCAGCCCACTGAGAATAAAAGACCACTATTGAATGGTTTCACACAGCTAATATTGCTTCAGCTTTTTACAGATATGTGATCAGCAAATACAAGAATGGCTTCATATGGGCTCTTTGCTCACCCTTCTCTTTCTTTAGGAAAAGCTAAATATGTATTACTGTAATGTGTAGCTGTGCTTCTGCAGCATCCAATTGACTTTCATAAATCCTTCAAATTTTTTATCTATTTCTAAAGGACTTTTCTACTAATCCTTTAGGTTCTTGGATTGCTGTTCAGTTGAAAGCTTTTTCATTCTGCATTAATTAAACTCAGTAGGATGGAAGAGAGACACTTCTGCTGAGCAAAAGTGATCTAAAACTGCTGTGCACATGTAAAACACTGCAGATCCTGAGATAGTCTAAATCATTTGAACGTGTCGGGGGGCAAATGAGGGTGACTATCATCAAAGTACAGGGATTAACAGCAAAACAAATAATTAAATAAGTAAAGCTATTTGAAACACCTATTTGCTGTGGACTAGTGTAACAAATGTTCAGTAAATGGCAAGTTTAAATAGAGAACATAAGAACAGAAGTGCTGAAATCCCTTCCAGGTGTTCTCTGCTGCTCAGCCAGCACACAACAGCTGGAAAACACTCTGAACAAAACACCTCCCAAACCCCCACCAGCTTTAGCCCTCTAGATGTTTTTCTACTCTGAATTGGACTCATCATTTACAAATATCACTCAAAGAAATACAAATTTTCTCCCACTGTTTGCCACCTCTTTCCCCCTTACTGTAATACCTCAAAGCAGTTATTCTAAAAATGTCCCATGTGCTTTGACTTGCCTAGTATAATTTTCTGTCTCCAAGTAACAGTTGTGTATATTTTAGGGCCGTTCACTGCTTTTTTTTTTCTTCCCAGAATGACAGAGGAGGTATCTGATCTTTCCATATCCCCTGAAATTCCAGCCTTCTGATAGGTATAACAGATGCTTTTATGTTTTTTTATCACTCAGATTTGCTTCAGACAGCTTCAAGTCCACACAGGCTTGAGGGAATACCTCCAGCTTCTATATTCCACTTAGAACAACAGGAAAATGCTAGACCAAAAAGATGCATAGATTTTTTATAATATAAATATTTTCAAAAGCAGGGAATATTAAATTAAAATGTAATTTATCCATAGTTCTCCTGATCTAGTGGAAATGTGATCTTTGTTATCTGAGATAATTTTCTTCCCAGTGGCTAGTACAGGGCTATGTGATCATGACATCCTGCTCAATATATAAAGTGGGGGGAAGAAATAGGAATGAAGAGGACATTTGGAGTGATGAAATTTGTCTTCCTAAGTCATCACTGTGTCTGATGAGCCCCTGCTCTTCTGGAGGTGGCTGAACACCTGCCTGCCCATGGGAAGCAGTGTATTGATTCCTTGTCTTGCTTTGCCTGTTTATGCAGCTTTTGCCTTCCCTGTTAAACTGCCTTTATCTCAACTCATGAGCTCTCCACCTTCTGCCCTTCTCATTCTCTCCCCAGTCCTGCTGGTGGGACAGTGAGTGAATGCCTGTGTGGAGCTTGGCTGCTGGCTGAGTTTAAACCACAATACTTTGTCATGTTGATAGGTATGGGATAAGCAATGCAGAAAAACTTAAAAACATTTATATTTTTCTATTTATATTTTATATGAAAAATTTATTTACATTATATTGTATAATATAATTATATAATTATAATTATGTAATTATATAATTATATATATTATTTTTATATTTTTATATTTTATTTTTTCTCTGAAGTCTCTGAAGTCAATATTATGGAATTATTTGAGGTATTTGCTTAATTGTGGTACCTTTGGTTTACTGGGATTGAAACAGACAGTCCTAAAATTCTTCAGGATATAGTTCTTATGCTATTTTAATCCCTTTTTAGGATCAGCTCTAAACATATAAGACCTAAAGTCATATAAAATTTACTGCAGACTTAATACATTTTAAGAAGTCTATTATCAGTGGGATATTCAAATACTGGACTGTTAAAACATGTATATCCCATATGTGAGCCCTCAATTAACCTCTGACCATGTTTTGGGAGTAAAAGTCATCAGTTTGCTCTTCTGAGTACTCCCCAAGTACAGCTCAGGTTCTGTTTCTTTCTGTCCAGTCCTGGAAATACTGAAAGATATGATTGGGCATAGCATTTGGTCTGAAGGCTCTTCTCATGTTCATCTACTTCAGTTTTAGACTTCTGTAACAAATAGGATTTCTCCAATTCCTCTGAGGAATGGATTATGTTGCAATCTTTCCTAGGCACATTTCCCTTATGTTAAATTTATCTCTTTGTTTGTTTGCTTGTTTTTGCTACAGTAAACACAATTTTCTTATGAACCCATAGAGAAGTGAGTGCAGAGTTTTTTCCTAGTGAAATTCTATGTAATGTGTAGTGAGACTGAGAGTTCAACTGCACTGGGAAACACTATGCTGCAGCAACTTTTTGTTTTGTTTTGTTTTCTTGTTCTGGTTCTTGCTTTAAGATATATTTTTCTTTCTGCTTTGTTTGTGAACAATGCACTTCACCATCAATGTTGACAAGCAAATTTTCAGCAACTCTACAGGAAGGATAAATAGGAAAAAAAAAAAAAGCAGCAAACAGCTACCTTCCTGCTGCTGTCAGTTATGAGTTATCGATTTCCAAGAACATAATTAAATGATGACAGAAATATGTGCAAACAGAAAAAGAGCTGCTCCCCCCTTCTTCACCCACAAAATATATTCCGCAGCATTTCTCCAGCACACAATCTCAGCACTTGTGGCCTGAAAGAAAATCACATGCTTCTCCAAAGAATATCAAGGTTTTAGTATAGCACAGTCAAATTAAAATGTCTGGACAATTACACTTTTTCATAGGAAAGCATGAACCATTTAATAGACAGCCTTCTTTGTACTCAATACCCTGGGGCACTCTGATCCTCTGCTGAAGTCCCTGGTCTCATCTGCTGTAATTGCATGTGTCACAGCCTTCTTTTAGCTTATTATGTATATTACTTGCGTTGCTACAAGGAATTTGTACTGCAGGAGTTGAGACTGGGCATCTCTTTGCCCAGTTTTGCGTTTTAGTTCATATCAATGCTGCCAGAGCAGCAGGAAGTGGAAGAGGCAGCTGGACCTCTTTTCTTAACTGTGCATCTTGACATATGCAGAGACTCCAGTAAAATTAGGCTGTGTTTATGCTAGGTACAATTTGAACTTTATTATGTAGGCATTCCATTCTTTCCTATGCCCAGAAGGGTTTTAGATCTTTAGTCATGAACTAAAAATTGTAATGCTGAAAGTGACTAGGATCCAGCATTTACAAATGTCTTTTCAGCTAAAGGAGTCATCTTCATTTGTATTTATTTCATGTCTCTCAAAAGTCATACCATGCCAGAATCTTGTACATTCATAATGTATACAATAAAAACATATTTCTCCCATGCCTGAGTGCATTCATTCATGCTGACAGAAAGAATTTACTGATAGAGGAAAGAGAAGTGGAATGATTACTTTGAACAGAAGAAGAGGTACCCAGCCTTGGTTTCATTATGCAGCTTATGCTCTGTCTTGTGTTACTCTTCAAGCATCCTGAGGGAGACAGCTGCTGGTAGTTTGAAGGTGCTGATGATCTTTATTTAGTCAAACCTGTAATCACACAGAATTCAGGTACTTCCAAATTGTTTAAGTTACCCAACTCTGTAAGTGAGCAATGTTTTAAAAATAGTAGATTTTTTAAATTGTATTGTAAAATTGTCAAAATCATATTCTCCACCACACAGACTTCATAGATAACCCTTGAAGTGGGAAAAGAACTCCAAAAATATTTTCTGTTATTCAGAAGTATTTTTTCTTAACAGAGTAGAAATAATTTACTTTTTTAAAAGCTAATTCAGTCACATAACATCTAATTCTTACATACATTCAATTTGAGATTTTTTAAAGCCCAAGAGAAAGACTCCACATCATTGCCCAACCTGTTTTGATGCCTCAGATTTTAGCTTTTATATTTTTCAGATTCTGTACTGCTTTAGCGTGTAGTTCTGAGCTTCATATTAGGGGATAGTAAGCTCTCTTCACAGAGTAGCTAGACAAAACAATTCCTTCTCTAGTTTGGGACCAAGGACAAGTGATCCAAATTTCAGACCCAAGAGCATAAACAACGTGGACAGAAGAGAGAAATACAAGAAGGATGGGACTTCATAACCCAAAGCTATAATTGGATAATTAACTCCAATATGCTAATGGACCAAAATTTATAAAAATGTGAGACCCTGTGACCAGTTGTCCATTTTGTGACCATTTTGAGTTCATCTTGTGTGTAGCCTTGGCTGGGCTCTTGTACTGCCCAAGGTGCATCCACTGAGACCTTCTAATAAATACCTACTTTATTCTTTAACTCTGTCTAGTCTCTGTTCTGGATCAGCTTTCACAAGGCATCAGTTTGGTGACTAAGCTCTTACCAAAAAATGTCTCTGACTACATAAAGCTGTGCTTTTGCAAAGGCCCATCTGCTGTCTTTAAAAGGCAGAGCATCTGGATTCCCATCTTTTGCTCCTTACCACCCCTGAGCTGGGTGTTCCTCCATACAGGTCCCCTGAGAAGGGCCCAATCTGGTAGTTTGTTTGCACATGCCTAATACATACAGATAGCTACAAACTTCACATAAGCCACATCAGTCTTGGCCATATTTAATTAGAAATTATAGTAGCAGGGCAGAAGAAAAGAGTGCTGCTGCTCTTCATCTATTTTAATTGGATTTTAATTAGGCAAATTACCTGACTTCAAAAGAGCAAAGCACCAGAGCAACTCATGAGTATCATTCTTATCATTATTATTAGTGCTGTATTTTGTTGGTTTGGGGGGTTTTTTTTGTTGTTTTTTGGTGGGTTTTTTTTTAGTTGGGTTTTTTTTGTAGTGGTAATCTTTTTTCTCTGTTTTTCTCTGTTAATAATATTGCCCTGTAAGTCTGATTTTGAGTTAATATATGTTTCAGTCTCTCTTTTGTTAAACTTGATTAGTCTTGTTTACACTGAACTCTGTAAGTGATAAATCCATAATGAAGCTCTTACAGGTCTATCCTTCAGCAGCTTGGGTTCTAAAATGTTTGAAGATACACACAAGCAGCTTATCCTAGCCTAGATACAGGTGGCAACAGAAGATTTGGAAAGGCTTTTCCTTTCAACCTGAGCACAAAACAAAATGAGCACAGCCTGACACATGAATGAGCAACTTGTGCCCTTTTACGTGTTTTCAAATCCAGATTATGATTGTTGTATTGATAATAGCAAGGAAAGTACTGAGAGCTGATCTGATCTGCACAGGGTCCAGATGATTAGGAACCAGCAGCTAACCTGTGCTATAAATTCTATGCCACATTACTAACAAAATGGTGCTGATTCCACTTATAAAAATTCTGTGCTGCTGTGATCAAAATATTCTATGTGATTCTAATAATAAAATTCTGTTTGAAAAATAAAGCTTTAATGGTAGCTATGACTTAATGCTATCATCATTCTGCTCAGGGTCCCCAAAAGATCCTGACTGTCCCCATTGTGTCAAGTGGCTCACCTGTCTTCTGCATGGAAGGAACTTAAGATTCTGAAATGCTTTAAGCATTACAAATACAGTTTTCAAAATCTTCTCATTGTTCAAAAACTCAATTTGAGAATAGACAAGGAGGTGCATTGGTAGTTGTTATGTATGTGGTACTCTGAAAAACAATATTAAATAAAAAGGAAATAAAATCAACAGCAAAAACAAACCCTTTGACTTTAGCAGATGTAATTTGATGTTTTTCTTCATCATTGAAAAATAGCTTTTTCTTTCTGGCTGCCTTCTAAGCAGATTCCAGAATTTGTCTCCCTGTTGCTATTTTTGTGATAAAAGACTTTCTGAATTGTATAACTCTTGAGTTCTGTGTCAATCACCTCCTGTATTTCAATTCTAAACATAAATGTTAATGAGCTAATTGCACCAAAAAAATCTTCTATTGAAAATAAATGTTCAGTAGTAGGTGTGCTACGCACTGTATTTTATAAATAGGCTTTAGAACTTAATTCAGCCAACTCTAGTTGCTATTTGCATGTATAAATCTACCTGTTGTCTAGTACATAATTACTTAATAGTTCTTTTATTGCAAGTATGTACTTCCAGTTAAAATACTAATTAAGACACTAGCACTTAAACATTCTTTGCATAAATAAATAGCTAAAATTTCCAAATATATATTAGGTATCATTTTAGACAATCAAAATATGCCCTGACACAAATTCATCCTCAATCTTATAGAATTTCTAGGATTTGGGGTAAATGTTATTGATGTATCTATTTTATTTCATGTTTGGATAGACTTCCTTCTGTTAATCTTGCAGTTTGTCAGGCTAAGACAAGCTCATCATGCCAAATATCTAGCATTCAGATCTAGCTTTCCAAGTAAAAGCAGAGCAAGTGCCTGCACAAAAAGTTCTTGCAGATGCAGTTATTGCTTATCAAAAATATGAGTTTTGCTTATCGTCAGTAACTGCCCAAAGAAGAGCAGCACTCTGCACAAAGCTTTACAGCATTACACAAGCAAGCTCTTTGTTTTGGGGAGTCTGTACAGAAACTGATGTTTGTTATAAAGAAATAAAGTCAGGTCTCAGTTTTTTTCAGGATGCATGAAAATCTGCATTGCCAGTGAGCACACCTGCCCTCAAAAGCTCTTGTGGAATGCCATGCACTTTTTGAAAACTGACTTCTGTGAAGTAACCAGCACACGGTGGATGTGGACGGCAGTGGAAGCAGAAGGGGAAATCACATACAGGCAACAGGGTTGACTTCATGAATGCTTCTGGGTTTTCAGCACTGAGGGAAAGGAACAGCCTCTAATTCTCTTTCTTTGAGCTTGTGCTATGACAAGATTTCTGGGTTACCAGGAGATTTTCCCAAATTTTCTCTTTTCTGAAACATTGCCATCCACATTGCTTTGCTGCTACCACTGCCATTCTGTCAGTCACTAGTGCAGTGCAGCATTGCAAAACACAGACATTGGAAAATGTTCTTAAATGTGAAACAATAGCTCACACAGTTTTTAACTTCAGCATTCCCAGCTCAGTGGGAATACAAAATGTTCTTTCTAGTTCACCCATTAATCCCAACTCTTTCCCGTCAAACGTTGGCGTACTTACCAGTTGCATAAACAGAATAGCTTCTCTTTTTTTTCCCGAGTCTTTGTTCTTGCTGTTCTGTGAGGGAACTTAGTGATGAAACAGTGATAAACTATCTCTGCAAGATGAACATGCGTGTGATCAATCAGACTCAGCATGTTTATACCATGCTGTAGACATGGCTCATTAGCATGCTACTCTCAATGCCTAGTGAAGGAGTTACCAGATCCTCTGCTGCTATGTATCATTATCATTCCCTTTTAATTTACTAGTAATGCCTAATTACTCTTTCATAGAAGACATATTTCTAAATCGCACTATTTTAGACTTGGTAATATTTTATCTTTGCTAGTATTTAATTTAAGTGGTTACTTATTTCCCCCTGTTATACCCCTTCTCCCCCTGCTTGCTCACACACTCACACACTCACCAAAAAAAAAAAAAAACAAAAACCAAACCAAACCAAACAAAACAAACAAAAAAAACCACACTAAAAAACCAAACCAAAACAAACTCACAAGTGTGAACTGTGTTTTTAAACACAGTAGGGGCAGAAGTCTTAAGGGAGGCATGTATCTGCAGGTGCTGTTCACACACTCAGCAGGGTGTAGATAACCTGTCTGTACATAATTGGCAGATTCAGCTTGGTACAGTTAGCAGTGAACTGGATTGTGGCTCTGGCTGAACAACCTACAATCTTAGAAGTGTTCTGCAGATTTTAGTGGCCCACTAGGGTTTAGGAGTCAGACAGGAGTAGACTGGTCTCTTTTTTGTCACCCTTTTTGCTACTTCTAGTCTATTTCTGCCCGAACTTTCAAAACTAGTCACAGAGTGTTAGCAGCAAGGCTGTGACAAATAAATTATATGATATGGATGCTGGGATGCCTTTTCTACTCCAGAAGTTGCTTTCACAGACTTCAGGCAAACAAGAGGCAGAGTGGTTGTTCCCTTGCTTACTTGTTACAGACTTACACCACTCCCTCTATCAAAGTGCAAAAGTTCCCTAATTTGTCATTTCCCAGTTAGCAGTGACTTCAAACGTAGCACTAGCTACCAAAGAGAAAGCTGAGACCATATCCATTTCTGTGAACTCATGAGGGAAGCACCACACTGCTGAGATATAGCTGCTGTTCAATCATCATCACATTTTTACCCTTGGGCCTTTTTTCTCAACATGTTATTTGAAGTCTTTTGCCTTGTAACCAATAGTCACAAAGCTCAAATCAGGAATAACTGTAACACAGAACTTTGGTGCTTTTTTAAGCCTTTCTTACGTGACCAAGATTATAAAACACATAATTTTTACACTAGAGTGTTCACTAAAAAACAAGCTAAGAGAAATTTTTTAGTTGAAGAACAAAAGTCGAGACATCTTTTAGTTTCAGGTTGTGCTGCTATTTGGCATCAATGTAGTTGTTATGATACTTGTATGCCCTGGTGTTGATACACTGGTTTAGTTATACATTGAAACATTACTTGTCTTAGCCATTTTATTCTTCTAAATATTTGGCAGTTTTTCTCATCCATGAAGCAGAAATAAATGAGATGCTCTCACCAGAAGGAAAACCACTGTATAGAACGTAAAACCAGATTCATTGAAGAGCTGTGTCACTTATGTTCATCTGAGATCCTTGATGCATTTTTGTTTATTATTTTAGCAGTATTTGTAATACAGTTATTAATTTTAAGAACTTGGTTATTGCTATGGCTTGTACTATGAATATTACTGCTATCCTTGCTAATGACATATTGTTTTTTTCATCCTTGCTTAAGCTTAGCAAACTTCATCCTAGGAACCTATATTGGTGTGCTGTGATGTTAAAGAAAATTAAAAAAAGAACCTACTGATTAAGCAAGACATTTACAATGACCGGTAAGTCCTCTAGGTTCTTCAATTTAGTGTTAATGTTGCATTAAATTTGTGCTTCCTTGAAGACCATATGAGTTTTTTCTGAAGCTAGTTTTTGTTGGATATGTTTTGCACTTAATTTTTAGAAGCCCATGGATTTTCAGGCCACAACTTGCTCAATCTGCGAGTCTCTGATTTGTGTCTTCTGTTCCAATGGATTTAAAAATTTTTCCTGATGTTTCACTGTTTTCAACAGATGAACTCATCCAATGACAGCTCCGCTGACCTTTTTTAATGAACATCTAAAACAACGGTACATTGTAGCCAGCTGTTAGTAACGTGGACTTAGTGCTCTGTGTTCTTCTGGGGGTTTTTACTTTTACGACAATGAATTTTAGCTATTACTAGCATTAGCAGATTTAATAGAAGGAATAATAGCACAGACAATCTGCAGGTGTAAAAATTTATTTCATGGTGTAAATCGCAGATGGATTGTATAAGATCACTAGGCTTTATGCAAGGTACAGTATGTTATACTAATAATTATGTATGACATACTTGTATATACAACTAAAATATCCCAGAAATTTTTCCATTCTTTAGTATGAATCAGTGTCTAAGATTGTCTCAAACCACTATGAGGATGACCTAACACATACTCAAATTCGGCATACCCAGCCATAGAAAATATGTAGGCATAGGTTTTTTTAGGAGGATAATACACTTATAATTGATTTAAATTGTTTTTCCACATGATCTGGGACACATTTTTTCCTGCTCTGCGTTTAATATCCTGATTATTTTAATCTCTATTTCAGCGGTATGAACTCATCAGCTATTACATTTACTGTTCATCTGTCCTATCAAGCACCAATAAGTTAAAGCTGGCAAATGTTATATTCTGTAGGCATGTTTTTTTCATTCCTTTTGTCAACACAAAGGCTTGATCTTATGCTCAGACAAAATTTTTTAGTCAGTCAGTCCATAAGATATCTATGCTTTGAAGCATACAGACGTTTTCTCTCGACATTAATGCCACCCCAATTCTCCAGTGTTCTCTGTTGCTGCTGTGGCAGATATGGCAGAAGTTGAACAAGAGCTGTGAAATGCAGCCACTGAACCATGGTGGACCTACTGGCTCAAGTCAAACTTCATCTATGATCAAAATAAAGTTGCTGGACGCTGAGCTGCAGGAGCACATCTGCTGTTGTGGCTTTGACAGAGTGGTAACTTGCATAGGATTAGGTTGGTACGTAGAAAATTCCTGCACAAGATTAGCCAAAGGTCATCTATGAGCAGCTGGGGACCTGTGAAGCCTGGGCCTTAGATGGAAAGGTAAAATGGAAGCACTATC
The DNA here is from genome assembly GCA_013397155.1 of Irena cyanogastra. NCBI lineage: Eukaryota > Metazoa > Chordata > Aves > Passeriformes > Irenidae > Irena > Irena cyanogastra. The sequence goes on along the minus strand of VWZV01009815.1, from coordinate 15,138 downwards.
ACATGTGGGTCTTAACTACTCTGTTGGGAAGCTCAGATATTGTGTGCTGAGGAAGGGAACTGAAGCTCTGTATTGAATTTGTATTGAATTACTGTGCCTTTACATATTTAACCAGGCTCTTTTCAGAGTAGTGAAGACATTCATCAGAAAAGTTGTACTTTGGATGGATTCCTCCATAGTCATAGAATAAAAATTTGAATATATTTTGAGAAGATGAAGGCACTGAATGCACTTTTTTTCTCTTTCCTACCAAAGCTCCAAGATCTGTATGAGTGTGTAGACTCCTCCTCATAGTCTTCTAATTAGGTTTGGCCAGCCTTCACATCAGTACAGTAGTTATCTGTATGGGTTAAAGCACAGTTCTCAGGCTCTTTATAAATAAGAGGAACCTAAGAACAGGCAAAGGTCTTTGGCCAAACTGAAGGACTAGAAGGTATATTTTCAGGTTTTAAAGGAAAAGAGAAACTGGGCTCTGTTTTTATGTAAGTTATTTCATATAACTTTGTTTGTGATAACTGTGAAGAATTTAGTAAATACTCACTCTAATATATGAATAATGATATTTACCTACATAAAGTTCATCACTCCTGAAGAAGAGCAAACTATTTTTTCTCTCTGATAGTCAATTGCCATGGTCAAGGATAAGTATTCTCTAAGTTTTTCAAGCCTGTAAATGTATTAAAAGCATTTTTTTAAATGCTGTAGGCTTATCTATCTGTCTTTGGCCTCAAGCAGTTCCTTTTGATGACAGTGGAAGGTTAAGATCTTAGTAGAGAAGCAAAAGCCTGATGCAAGCTCACAAAGTTTTGGTGCAAGCTAGAAAGTCAGTATCTTCTATGATGTATAGAGTTATAGTGTTATCTACCAAAGTAAAATTGAAATCACTGTGTAAATATCTTTGCCCCTAGCCTGTAAAAGTGCCTTTTTTGTAATTGAAGATTGAAAATTATTTTATGAATTGCTTGAATATTCTGATAAATATATATATCTCTCAGAACTCTGAATTACCATTAAAAAAAAAAAGTGGTCTTCACCTTTGGATCAGAATGCCACTATAATTTAAATCATATTATTAGAAACATTGGATGTATCTTTGCAACATAATACCAAATATTTTCCACCACAAGAAAAATGGTTTCATTAGTAAAGTAGGCACAGCAGATATAATTTCTATTGTGTAAGTGTAAAAGGGAATACTGCTACATCTTTATTCATGGAGTTGTTTTGTGAGAACTCAGTAATATGAGCTCCAGATGGAAATTAAGGGAGTTCTGATACAAAAGCAAAGCTGCCTCCAGCTTTCTTGTCATCAGTGGACCACTCAGATAGTCCTTGCACACAGTCCTTGAGTGGCCCATCTGCAAAGTGAGATTGTCAAAATGTTCACCTTGGCATGTTCAGAGATCTGTGAGTGACAAAAGACTATCGAAATGCAGTGTAAATTCTGCTGGTTTTTGGTCATATATTCCCATTAAACTAACTGCCATGACTCCAGGGAAACTCCACCTGAGTATGTGTCTATTCTAAACTAGTTCATAATCTAGGAAATGGCACGTTCTAGTGTGTGTGTGAAATTCTTTTAAAAGGATGGCATTGAACTACATATAAGACAGAGAACTAAGGGATTTTTGTTTTGACATAGACTTGACAGAAGAAAGTCAGTTTTTTCTTCTGTGTGGCAGTATCTCCTGTGCTGAGACCTCTGAAAAGTGTAGTGATGCAGTTTCTGGGCCAGGTTGTTTATCAGATTGAAGGCTAGAGTATGAAAGAGCTACGTTGTAATGGTTCTGTATTTTCAAAACTATTGTGAAGGTTCATTTATTCTCTCCAATAGAATTTTTGTTCACATGTTCACAAAACTCCTTTTACTTTCTAGTCAGTTTTTTCTCTAGTGATTGCTTTTGCTATGACTCTACATTATAACTAGAATTCAAGCATTTTTTTAGTTTGGGGACTTATTGAGCTTGTACCTGATGCATTCCAGTGAGATCCTAAACATTCAGCAAAATAGCATTCACTTGAAGCTTTGATGGTGTCCTGTTTTCCATTATACCTAACTGCCATTTATCTCTAAGGATAAAGCAAAGATTTCCTTTCCTCAGCAGACAGAAAGTCTAAGACTTTCATCTAATGCCATTTTGAAAGCTATTCTCAATAAAATGTGCGGAAGAAAGGACTGAATCACTTTCTCCAGGTTTACTCCAACTCTCTTGATTTAAATTGTGTTTCATTAGAGTAATATGGAGGTTCTCCAGTGATGATTTTGATTATAAATTTAGTCTGGCTCATATAAATATCTGAAAATTCATAATGCACTGAAAGTGTCCAGAAGAACTGAAGAGGACTAAATATGCATAATATTTAAGAAATCCTGGGTTACCACATTTACGTGACAAAATGCTGGGTACAGCATTTTGATATAATGATCAGAAGCAGAGATGTTGGACACAATGATTAAGTATACAGAAAATAACCCAAACATTATTTTAAGCTGAGATACTGTGGAAATTTTTATGGCCAAATTGGCAAAAAATCAAAGTTCTGAATTAGCCCTACAAGAGTATCAAAATAAGATTTTATGTAAATTACAGTGAAATTTCATGGGCATGTATGAAATGCATATTATTCCTTTAAAAGATTTCTGGGCTGAGCCTCAATAAATTATAATAAATTTGTGGTCTCAAAATGCCTTGGAAGAGAGTAAAGCAAATTTTTTAGATTGCCTAAACTTAATTTGCAGACATATCCATAATCTCACAGAATAATTTCTTGCAACATTTCTCACTCTATCATGTTCAAATAGCTTGCATAACCCTTCTTCATTTTCTGAAAAAAACCTACAACGATTGAATGAATAAAAACATTTATGTTAGCATTGTCATGCATCTTATTGCAAGATGTTTTCTAATATCTCAGGACAAAATGTCTTCATCAGACAGAAAAAATAAAATGTTTCACAAGAAGACTTAAAAAGTAGAAGGTGCTGTAGAAATGTTGATTATCTTCCCTCCTTGGTTGCATGACTGTAAAGTGCCCTCTCATGGTATCTGGCAAGAGGGAGGTGCTACACAAATCTTGTCTCTACAAGTGAGTTCTGAAAAAACAATGTGTTAAATACTCACTTCTGTCCAGATGGAGATGTTAGCTGCTCTTCCACCTGACAAAGTACTCATGGTGCTTTATAATATTTTAAGGCATGTTTAAAGGGATGTTTAATGCTAGGTAATAACCATAATGGAGCCACGATCTAACTGTCTCACAAGATCATTTAAGCGTTTTGATGTTAAAGCCAAGGTGAAGTACACAGGTTCACTAGCCAGGAACAAGCCAGTGATAAGAGCTGCCTGGTAAGAGGTATTGACATGGACTGCAAATATCTCTTCTTCCCTTGGGCATTTTTTCTTCACAAAAGTTAAGGGCTTGGTCAGTTACAATCAAGGCAATGCAGTACTTTTCATCTGATAAGAGAGTGAAGAGCTAACAGGCTCTTTCAGAACGCAGTGAAAGATTACTTGGTAATTTCTGTTCTTCTGCAGAAGCTGGGATTTTTACTTCAATTCCCACACTTGTTTGATCACCTTCACAATCTGTTTCTGAGAAGCTTTATTTCTGTATGCCATATTCTGCTTCATCTTAGCAGAAAAAGCATACATTTAACCAAGCTTGACTGCAGGTAAAACCTTATTTGCAAAAATAACTTCATTTTGACAGAGCAAAAAGTCTGTGCCTAACTTCTAGGCAAATCCTGTGAGTATCCAGTTTTTTTCCTGTGAGTATCCAGCACTTTCTCTCCATAGTCTGAAGTGGGCAGGGGGACACGGGTGGGACAGAATTTTTACAGACTTTCTGCATGTCCAGCTTTTATCTAATGGAAACCAGGGCACTTCAGAAAGACAGCAATAGATGGAGACCATCATGGATGGAGTCATCCACATCAATTTGTAGCATAGGCCAGGTTTTTAACCAGATCCAGAAGCTAGGAATTGCTTTCAAATCCAGATATTTATTAGTAGTGCTAGAGATTAAAATATAACAAGACTTCTGGCTTGTATAACCATTTGCATTTGGATGCATGCACCTCTGAGGTTCCCCCCTGTATTGCTGTTATATTTCTGCATTGGGAGGAGGTTGTACCTGAATATGGGTGGTATTGAGAGGCAGGAGGCAATAGCTTGGACACAGCCTGTTGTTTCCCCAGCTACATGGTTTCCTGAGACATAATATTTAAGCAGGAAGCTTTGCTTTTGTCTGTTGTGCACCTGTTAAAAAAGAAGTGACCCCAGATTCCTGGTGAAGAAGTAGGGAGATGCTCAGCCTGAAACTACTTGCCCTGGTTATACATTGGGAAAAGGCAGTCTCATCTAAAGTAGAAAACGTAGAGAGTTTGCCATGGCAAGTTTGAGAAAGGAGAGTTATTTTCACAGAAGCTGGAAAGGACGAGGAAATAATTCTATTTTCAGAACAAGCAAGAAGCAAGAACTTGAAATTTAGTCTTGTGTGTAATACAAAATTAGAAGCAGATCAATTTATTGACTAAAGTAATCTTGTAATTTTATTTCTCTTTTTTGACAGCTTGAAGCCTGCTAATTTCTTGACTCCCAAAGCCTTCAATATCCCTGCCATATTGTCAGATATTCATTGGCTTAAAAATGCAATAGTATTTTGTTTAAAGGATGCTACAAGCAGCAGCTGGAATTTTATACAGTCATTAATATGTTTGACTATGCTTTGGAATAATCCTATTTACTGTAGAAAGCTCTACATTATATTTTTATAAGTTTTTCTATTGTAGCACCATGGTCATCATATGTTAACTATTGTTATTTAGCTGTCATAATATTTTTACTTCACATAAGAAGTGAGAAAAAGCTCATTCACAGTTCTCCTGTGTATGAATTATCATCACAAAGAACAGGGTTATCTTCAATATGTGATGTTACTGTCAGACTTCAAATACAGTACATTTCATGTTCTTGGCTCTAGCATCAGCCCTGGAAAGGTACTTTTTATTCTCATTACATGACTTTATATGTTTATAATTTCTCATAAGGCTTTTTAAATTCTTTTCAACATGGATTATATTTTTTACAAGATTTATACTAGTTAACATGAATCTCTGGGGTAACTCTTCATATTTGGTAGTGCAACAAAACTTTTTTCTTTATATGCAGATATGCGTAATTTTTGTTATCTACATCTAGTATTAGTAATAGGTCTACTCTTTTCTGCAAGAAAGATCCAGAATTACTATTAGTGGAAATTTAGCAGAGGAATTATACCAAGAAAAAAAATTAAAATGCAAACATTTGAACAGGTGCCCAGGAGGAAGAGTAGGATTATTCGTAACATCACTGAATTTCAGATCAGTAAGTTTTAACTCTTGGTGAATTTTCAGATTCTCATGGATTGGCATTAACTCACAAAACAAGCTGAGGTATTGCCCTACATCTAAGCAAAAATCATGAAAGCTAGAACATAGCAAAGGCCTGGGCAGGCTCCTGCTTGCTTTTGGCTGGGTCTGCCTTTCCCAGCCCAGTGCCAGACCCTGCAGAGCCATTCGGGTGTGTCTGCATCGTCATCCCTGAGGACCTGTATCACTCAAGTTTTCAAGTGACAGTTCTCAGTAATAAAGCCCTGCCTGATACCTGAATTGTGGTGGTACAAGAAGACCTGACTCCAAGGTCGTGCAATGAGGGGCTTGAACTCTGAGAATGAAGAACAAAAAAGAAAACAAAAAAAAATTCTCTCTGAGCCAAAGCATGGAATTGCAAATAGGGCTGGGAGTTAAAATGGATCTGAGTGGGATACAAGTTAATCATGTGAGGTTTGTATGGGAATTGATCTTTTAGTAAGTCAGGAAGCACAAACACCTTCTTGACAATAAAGAACCTGGACCTGACATCTGAGTCAAGAGGGAGGGAATGGATGATAAGCAGAACAGGTTAGCCCAAGGCAACCATGTGGAAGCTGTGAATGTTGGGGTATGTTTGCATCGCAGAAACTAGCAATCCTGTAGCCTGGCCATCCTGTAAATACAACATAAAGCCACAATATAGTCTTTGTGTAGATTGTGTAATTTAAAGACGTGATTTAAAGCCGCGTGGAACTTGCATCAATCATAATTTCAAAACCGAAAGTTTTTGAAGTTCAAATGCACAAGGAAAGAACAAATATGCTTACTGAATTATTTTTTTCTCTCCCCCCAACACAGTGTAACTCTCTGTGTTCTATAATAAGCTGAGGAGGCAGCTGAGGCTATAATCATGTTTGCCTTCAGCATTAACACCATTTTGTATTTTCTATCCAAATCTTGTAAATTTTCTCTAGAAGTTTATAGAAAAACACAGTTTTTTACCATCTTTTGTAGACATTTTATTTAGGGACTTTCAGCAGATACAGGTGTTGGCCAGAAACTTAACAGTTGGAGGGAGAATTTCATTGAAATAACTGGGTATTTTAAATATTTGGCTCAGGTATTAAAGTTAGTGTTAAGCAAGTGAGCTACCTTTATTAATTAAACTACTTGCATTTCAGAGAAGTACACATCTCATACTAACATTAATCTTCCTATCCCATGAGCTATCCTTTGTTAAGTACCCCCAACCTAGTAAAAGGAAAATTACCCTCCATATGCTTCCCATTCATAAACTGAAGAAGGCAAAAGCTGCCTTCTGAGAATACAAAGGAAAAATTGGGTCAAGGACACAGGGGAGGGAGCAGACAATCCCACTTTTGTCCACGCTGAAGATACAAGCTCCAGCTTTCCTGTATGTGACATGCTTTCATGCCTAGTGGAAACTTATTTACGACTTGCTAATGCACTGCAGTTACGGAATAAGTGGAAAATTGTGTAAGTACTGGCATTATTGCAGTAAAAATTTACACATAATGATCACTTGGGAGCAAAATAGCATGGTCTTGGATCTTTTTGGTTGTAAGTATGAACTTTGGAGTATTTTGGGGGATGGGGGTAGGTACTTTAGGAGAGATCAAGTGCAACAAAGAGTAATTACAATGTACTAAATAAACAGAAGAGCTTCAAGGAAACACGATTTATTCAAAAAAGTAAGTCAGCTTTATTTGTATTTTCAAAGTTTCTGGACTGTAAAGTGAGTATTAATCTGTATTTCACTGAACGTATGCTCCCAGTTTCCTTTTATGATTTCTTTCATATGACCAATGATATTTCAAATTGTATGTAAATGTGATAGAAAATTAATTAGGGTGACTTTTGTAATGAACCCAACGGTTCCAGACTACAGAGGGGTGATAGGAGATATGTCCTGTAATATAAAAGGCACTATTATTTAATATGGTTGTGCATATTGAAGGTGTTCATCACTGCTGTGATGGTTTGATTACCCACTTTATTGTTTTCTGCAAACACAAATATAATGTCACAAATCATTAAGAGATTGGATAAAAATTACACAACCATGTTATGTGCAGCTTTTAGGTAGAGCTCATTGATTATGAGGACATAAAATGTTACACTGGTTGTGTGGAATCATGTGGGGCAAAAAAAACCACTAAGAGATTTGTGGAAGCAAAATAAGTCTGCTTTTGACCTGGATTCTGGAATATCTTGGAAAATCAGTGTTGGCAAAGTTGACATTAATGACTATCTGGCTGTCACAGCCTGGCTGTCTGTCTTCCATGCTTTTCCCATCTTTTTTGTAACCATTTCCCCAGGGCATGTTCTAAAACCCATGTTCCATTTCATCATAGCTCTTCTTGGAGCCTTCTTTGGAGGAAGAGAAAGTCTGAAACTAAGAAGCATTCTTGTACTTATGCAAGTATCTGCACATTGAACTTCTTCTCATGGTGGTTTTGCACTGCCAATACAGACTTTTGTTTTAAGACAAATCCTTCTCAGACACTGCATTACTTGAATGCCTCAATAGTGGCCCACACCATAATTTCATGAAACCAGACAAGACATACAGACATTGTGACTAATGCTTTTTGGTAGGCCTTTGTTACAGTTTTTGATGGGACACCAAGATTGTCCCCTCTAGCTCTCCCACAAAATCTCTGTTGCTCAGTTGGTTATGCCTCCTGAAACATTTGGACTAGCTGATTATTTTCCATTCTCTTTCCTTCTATTTTTTCAGCTCTCTGGTTTCTTTAGGACGGGGAAATTGGAGGTCTTGTTTCATGTGAGTTTTGTGGTGAGGGAAGAGAGATTATCATCATTCCCACTGACACAACTCCTTTCTTTTCTATTCATGATGAATTCCCCACTGTTACAATTGAATTAGTTTCACTGATTTATCTTGTTTACTATGCCTTCCGTAACTGGTTGACTGTAATTCTGTCCACCATTGTACCAATTGCACTAATTGTTTATACTGTTACAGAAAATATCATGAGAACAGAATAAATGAATTAGCCCAAGATGCCATTACAGCTGCAACATTGTATCAGTCTTCTGAAATATTAATAGACTTTTATGAGACAAGGAGAGCTGGAGCCAGTAAAAACCTCCAGCACATGAAAATTTGGATAATCATGGCCATATGGAATTCTGCTGCCTTATCCTTGTAGCAATGCCATAGTCATGGCTGCTCTCAGTTTTTAACATTTGCAATGAACTTTTTAATTAGCAGCAACAGAGGAATTCTCTAGTTCATTTGTTAGTTAGAAGCACAGCTTCTGGCTAGTACCAGGTTGAAAATAATTGATTTATATTTCAAAGAAGTACATTGAATACATTATTACACAAAGATGATCTAGTTAAATCTCATTACAAGGATGATATTGCAAAATTTATCCTTAATAGGTTGTACAAACCCTAAAAGTTAAGGGGCTATTTTCACATTATGAAATTCACTGCAATAATTTTATTCAAACCTGCTTTGCTGACAATATTTTTTAATATAAAAGGTGTTCTGCAGGCTTTTCAAAGGTGAATGTTTCAAGAGACATGGTTATGAAAGAAAGGCATACTTGTGCTTTTACACTTGCACAGTAAGTAAGTCTGTAGCTAGTAAAGTTTTTTACCATAATTCAAATTGGTTTTGTCATCAGTTATTTTTCCACAGGCCATTTTTGCAATTATTGTCCCCCAGACTTACAACAGTCTCACTTAATAGCTCTTCAGGCTTGTGCAGTTTGGGCAACCAAAGATTTCACACATTCTGTGCCTTAATTAAGATATATTTCCCACAGACTTCAGGGATCCGACCTTGTCTTTCGTAAAAGTTGTGTTGTTCTCTTCTCCCAGCTTCCCCAACACATTGAGTGCCCACTGAAAGGTCACAGCCACCGACGCAGCACTAACAGCCCTTGGAGCCTAGGCTCAGCCAGACCTTTTCCTGACCATCTCTTGGATCATAATGCCTGAGAGCCAGTAAGGCTCTCAGTGCCAGGGACAGTGGCTGACAACAGCACAGGTAGTGAGATGTCCTTTTTTGCCTAGTTAAGTTCTGCAATTTAGCAGAACAAAGGCATGGATATTTTTTCCTGGATGGCAGATTGCAAGGTCCAAGTATGAAAATTTACTGTGTGCCTGTCAGGTAGAAAAGGTGAATGTTTGCTGGTGAAATTAAGAGGTTTTTAAAATAAAAGGGTTGTGATAAGGCCTAATTGGATAATATTCTGTTCTGGTTTTTATCATGATGCTTGATTTAGTTAATTACTCTTTTATTAGATTGTTTGACTGAAATAATTATGACTTTCACATATTTTATCATAGGATACTTGTGCTGTCAAGATCTGCTTTCTAAAGGAGCATTGAAATGCCAAGTGTGATTTTAAATAGGCCTAGGAAAATAATTTAAACTCTAGTAATAAATATGTAAACAGCTGAGTTAATAAAAGTAGTGTAGGTTACTTCTTACCTTACAGAGAGCATGGGCATAACTGGCAGAACAATTAATTGCAATTAAGGACTACTTACAAGCACTTCTTTTTTCTAAAGTAAATTTAGAAATACCCAGGGGGTGTAGCATAATCAGTGCAGCAGTGCCATAGCGTTTTATGTGATAAGGAAGGGACTTCAGCATGCAAAACTCCATGATTAACACCGAAACAAGATTAGTAGCCTAGCCAGCTAAGGATAAGGGGCTGGCTGTCACTAATCGAAAACACTTAGCACCTCTTTAGGCCTTTGCTGTGTTCCTATCAAGATTCTTACTGACTACTGGGAAGTTGAAACAGCCCTTCAATCACCTGCTCTACAGTTTTGTATAGCTGGCATTAAAAACAACATGTTTAGATTTTTTTTTTTTTTTTTGGTGAGAGTTTGGATCATAGAAACTCAGAAAACTGAAAAAAAACTTATATTGTGATGGCCACTCTAGACCTTGGAGTCTGGATATGTGAAATAGCATCATCACAGTTTAGTGAAATTTCCCACATCAAGTATATTAAACATTTTGTCTAAAGCTCATTGCAGAGACAAATTGTTGCATTCACTCACTTTTCACTCACTTTTTCAGGCAAATTCAGATTTAAGGCTATTTGATGGGATTCAAATGCCTTTTTCTGTGCACAAAATTCAATTCAGGTTTAATTATACCACTCACCTGAGGCTTGTTATGGATGTTTGTAAATGTTTGTACAGGGGAAGAAAAACAAAACTATGTTAACCAATAACATTAACAGGTTTGGGCTTCTGAAGTTGTTAAATGTTTTCTATTTTTACTTAAAATATGCCAAGACTGAGTTTGTTTACTCTCATTTTGGACAAGATCCTTCCTTTAGCTGATAAAGTTTAAAAAATATTTTTTTTCTTTTTTTTTTATTCTTTATGTCTGAGCACACACCCCATTTATTTTTAATCTATTGTTCTCTTGAATTGAAAATTTATAAAAGTGCTGGTCTGAGGTACTTGGAATACAGATTCTCTGCTTTATTTGCAAAGTAAATAGATTAGGTGTTCATCTTCCCACGACCCTGTCAACTGCACTTATAAACTTTATTTTTTTTTCCAGAAAATACACACTTACAGATTGATGTTTCTTGCTTATTTTTTCTTTTTGTTTGTGGTGTTCTCTTTCAAATTTGTTAACCAAGAGAATAATTAGCAACATATAATCCTCAGTGATTGTTGGTATGTTTAAATGCTTGTAAACTGGTGATAATTTTTTCTTCCTCTGGTCTGAGCAAAAGACCTCACATTTAGGTCACTCATTCTGAATTTTTTGTTTCATTTTTTCTTGTTTGGATTGGTGCACAGTTATTCTGATTTATAAAATTTATGAAAAAATATTGTATATAATAATTTATTTTTTGAAACAAAAAGAAAACTTTAAAAAGAAGCCATTTTTTATCTTCACACTTCCTCCACATAGGTTGTTCTGTTTTTACGGGTATTATAGATCTGAAATTCTTGGACTTATTTTAAAATGACCCTACAGAATTTACTGTCATGACACAGTAGAAGGTTGTCTCCATAGTCACTGAATCCAGTAATGTCAAATTCAACCTTCATAAGTTTATCAAATCATTTAAGAATTTCTTACTTCTCCAATGCTACCTAAAGCATGGCTATAGGGCACCATCCTTTGGATGATTAAAAATCTTTTTATGTGAATCTACTTAAATACATCTATAGACAGCTTGCTCCTGTTAACATTGTTTTTTAGCAGTTCTTTTCTTGGGTATTTACCTTTTATTGCCTTTAAGGTGAATAACCTTATACTGTCAGTTTGTATTTTTCTGTGCTAAAATAAGCAACTCTTGCACGCTCCTTTTTTCCTTTTAGTTCCTTTTATCTCGCTCAACTTGCTCTTTTATTTCATCCATTTGCAGACAAGAGATGCTTTTTTTCAAGAACACATAACCAAAACTTTGCACAGTATTCTATCCAAAGTATCCAGGTTTCCTGTTGTCGTTTGTCACCACTGTGTCATTGGTGGCACATGGATTTCTCAAATATAACTACCAGATATTTTTCTTTTTTCATTTCCAACTGATAGATTTCCTATTAAACTACCCCACTTTTCATCTTTCTAGTGCTCCCTGTTTTCTTGCTCTTCCTGTCTGTTGTTCTGAGTCTACTGAGTTCTGACATTACCTCTTAGCAGTGTGTCAACAGAAATTTCTCTGTGCCAACCTCATTTATGAAAGCACCGTATAAAGTGGTCTGAAAGTCAGTTTCAGAGCACTATCACCACTGATATTACTCCAACCCACCTCCAGAATCTGTTTAGCTCCCTTTCAAACTCCCAAATATTAAGTCTAATTCTAACAAGAAACTTATTCTGGTTTGTTGGTTGGTTTTATTTTTGGTTTGGTTTTTTTTTGGTTTTTTTCTGCCTAGTTGTGGTCTGAGCTCTCTATATGTCTGTTATTTTCCTCCTCCTTTTCTTTTCTTTTTCCAACAAGATTAATAGATACTACTAGCTGCTGTGCAGCTCGGCAGCTGTTCCATTTCCTTTGCCTCCTTTGAGCACACCACAGTCCATGCTCTGTGTCCCAGCATGGGTACATGACCCACAGTTCCAGGGGGCTAGTACAGACTAACCTGTTATCTTCAGGGTTGTGTGAGCCCCTGCTGAATCCAAGGCTTTTATGCGACCCTTGTTCATAAAAGACCTTTACAGGTTTAAATAGGTGAGTTACTCGTAGCATTAGAAAGTGAGAACAAATTCTGCATGAAAGCTTGTACTTGTAAGCTGCTGTCCAACTCTGGAATAAACTCATAGATACAGCAGCTGAGTATCCAAGCTTTTGGGTTTTATATCAATGGGGACATCTTTTGCTTCATTTTACCACCATCTCCAAGTCTGATCTATATCTAATATCTGACAAAACAGATCTCAGTTAGTCTGCTGTCTATATTTTAGCCAGTGTTGAAAAGTCTAGGAAGTTAAAATATGCACATATTGAGAGTAAAGCACCTTAAGTCTGTGAGGGACTGAACAAGATCTAATAACATCAGAGAAAGTTGTGCTTCAATGAGTTTGGAATTTGAATCTCAGTCAGAGAAAATTAAGTTAAAGGATCAATAGAGATGGATTATTTTTGTCAGAAAATACGGATTTATATTGTTTCTCATGCAATTTACAGGAATGTTTATTATATTGTTTGGGTCTTTTTTTCCCTCTTTTTTTTAGTAACCAATTTTTATAGCACCAGCTTATACTCTGATGGGTAGAATTAAGGCAGTACATCATTGTGTCTGTGAACCCTGTGCTTCTGCCTTCCAGTGATGGCCTGGGACATACAACCTCTCATTTGTACAGTTTAAGAGCAGGAAGAAAAATTAAATTCTTTATCAGGCCTGTTTTCTGAAGTCATTAATGACGGGCAGTGGAAAGTGGAAAAGAAGGAGAAAAAGGAGGTTCTGCACTTCCCATGCAATGTGGTTCTTCTGCAAAAAGTACATGAGACAAAAACCCAGTAGTTTGCGAAGGCAATCAGATGGGTGTGTGTGGTTGGGAGGGATAGGATGGACTCCTTCCATGAACCTAAAGAGAGTCACAAATGGGTTTTTATTTAACTTCTCCCAAATCCCTCCTACATTTTGTGAAAGAAGGAAAATACAGCCTTATCTTATTGATTGTTTCTAAATAAATAATTGTTCTCTCTGTTGAGGGCAGATGACCAGACTGGTTAGTGTAATACCTCTCCTTCTAGAGATGGGAAGCAGGAGATTTGCTTCTTTAGGAGCCATAAGACAGACCCCCAAAGAAGGAATTCACCAATTTTTACAGGTGGACTTTATCCCATGAATCAACAAAACTAGACTCAAATTCTCATGTCTATATTTGGAGACTATCATCCCTGAACTGATGAAAAACCTAGCATCTCTTTTTATTCCTTAGAGATTAGAGTCAAAATTTGCTCCTACAATGTAATAGATGTTTTAAAAACTTTTGACAAAAATTGAAATAAAAATTTTTGCTTTAGCTCCTTTTAAAAATACTGCAAATGAAACAATGAAAGTATATGAACTTATTTGATATTTGACACTCACCTGATTTCTTGATTATTTACTTGTTCAGAAAATCGAGCGCATTTTTTCCTGTAATTTCCTTGTGCTTCTCTTTGAGTCTTATCCAAAAATATTTTTTCTTTATGGATTGTATTTTATAGCTTTACACAGGAATTTTTTTGCAGTACTTTCATCACTTAAGTCACTCAGCAAATCCAGTAATTATTATAAACTGGCACTGGTGGGGCCACACCTCAAATCCTGTGTTCAGTTTTGGGCCCCTCACTATAGCAAAGACCTTGAGATGCTGGAGCAAGTCCAGAGAAGGACAACGGAGCTGGTGAAGGGTCTGGAGCACAAGTCCTGTGAGGAGCAGTTGAGGGAGCTGGGGTGGTTTAGCCTGGAGAAAAGGAGGCTCAGAGGGGACCTTATCACTCTCCACAACTGCCTGAAAAGGGGTTGTAGACAGGTGGGTGTTGGTCTCTTCTCCCAGGTAACAAGTGACAGGACAAGATAAATAGCCTCAAGCTGTGCCAGGAGAGGTTTAGATAGTACACTAGGAAAAATTTCTTCATGAAAAGAGTTGTCAAGCACTGGAACAGGCTCCCAAGAGAAGTGGTGTAGTCATCATCCCTGGAGGTATTTAAAAGACTTGTGGATGCAGCACCTGGAGATATGGTTTAATAGTGGACGTCACAGGGGTTGGTCTCAATAATCTTAAAAGTCTTTTCCAACTTATATGATTCTATTAATCTCCAATTTCCTTTTCAGGGTGAGTTATCCAGGGATAATTTGGATTACTGACTAACCATATTGTAGTGATAGCACTGTGCAGTACTCGTGCCTTTTAATATTTGTGTTGTGGATAGAATACAGTTTTCTTTATAAGACAAAGTGAAAATTCAGCATGAAGATATTGGCAAAAAAAGTCATCCCTAAAACATGAATAATATGTAGTCGGTGCTCTGACACTCTGTAGTTTTTATTTTTTAAAAGTGTTATATGTTTATTAATGGAAACAGAATTGAGACTGAAAATATATGCTAAATCACACACTACTGAATATTTGTGCAAGTACTGAAATGCCACCTTTCTGCATGTCACTTTCCATGTTTCCAAAGATTTCTTTTCACACTGTGATGTCAGATCCAGCGCACTATCCACTCTCTGAAGGGCATGAGCTTTTTTAAAGGTTTGTTGATTTGTCACCTAAGGAGATAACTGAGCTGCAAGCAAAGCTCAAGCTTTGCAGA
>VWZV01009814.1:1699761-1939805 GCA_013397155.1 Irena cyanogastra | reverse complement strand
GAATTTTTGGTATCACTCACAATTCGTTTTCCCAAACAGGCAATGCAAAACAATTTCCCAGTTATTCTGTCCCTTGGTATGCTTTATACCTCACTAATATACAAAGAGAACATACATGTCTGTGGTGATAATTGTGTTTGATCCACCAGTATTAAGTGGGTTTGGCTTCATTTGAGAGAATAAAGTAAGTATTATAACTTTGTACATAAGCTACATTGCATGAAAAAGGTGTTGTTATTTTTGGCTGTTATTTTTTTAGTCGTTGAGTCAGTGAGTATGTCCTTGTGCATTATTGGCTTTTAACTGTGTGTATTTTGATATCTGTCAGATATTTTGTCCTGCACAAATTGACAAACCTGAAATTTCTCGATACTCGGAAGGTAACCAGGTGGGAGAGAGAGGAAGCCTTGATCAGAGGTGCCTTCATGAAAGTGGTTAAGCCCAAGGATGCCAAGGTAGGAGAGTAAATGAAAGTGGTAACAATAATATGATTCATTAACACTATATTTAAATAACTCCAAGAGCCTGGCTGCATCTTTTGCTAAGGTAAAAAAAGAGGTGAAACCTTTCAAATGAAAGGACTGATAAATGTGATCGGATGGGGGACAGAAGCCTT
This sequence comes from Irena cyanogastra, assembly GCA_013397155.1. Taxonomy (NCBI): domain Eukaryota; kingdom Metazoa; phylum Chordata; class Aves; order Passeriformes; family Irenidae; genus Irena; species Irena cyanogastra. The sequence goes on along the minus strand of VWZV01009814.1, from coordinate 1,939,189 downwards.
AGTAATTTTTCTGTGTTTTAATGTAGAAATTTACAGGTACCTGTCTAATGGGCTGAAGCCATGTTATCAAATTTCTGATTTCGACTTGTGTTTCACATAGCAAAGTAACTGATATGTGTTACTGAACCTAAAAGAATATTTTTACCCTGTCCAAGGAAACGTAACAACTGTGTGATATCCTCTTGTGAAAGAATGCGATTTTTTCTGACAAGTTGTCCTCTGTCTTTTATGTTAAACTCAAAAGTCTATTGCAGAGCTCACACCTGTGGTGTTTATTGGCTTTTATGAACCAGTGGATTCTAATTTTGTGTGATGTACTTAATGTGGTGTCCTGCTAATAAACATTGACAGCATCAGTTGAGACAGTTTCAGTAATCTGAGCTTTTAATACAGCTTCCATCAAGTCTGGGCATCCTGCTGAAGTAGTCAGAATGCGAATGTGAATTCTTCACTTTGCCTTCTTTTTCCACTGTTGATCAATACTTGATAACAGCAATCTGTGGTGTGCTCAAAGTGCTTTAGTACTGCAAATCCTTCTTCAAACTCTGCACAAGTTTTCAGTCTACTTGCTTTCTGTTTGCTGCTTTTTCTCTAAAGTATACCATTAATAATTTATTGCAGATTTCCAATAATGCTGAATAATAATGTAGTGGTTATGGAAATGCACTGTTTGGTAACATAACAGTGTTGCTGGATAAATGCATTATCATGAGTACAATTGCAGTGCATTACAAATTAATTCAGACTGATTAATTTATAACTACTAAAATGTTAACAGTTCTGAAACAAACATTGCTTTGATATATTGTTTACCACTGCCTTTAGTTATTTCAGCTTCATATATGTAATGAATGGAATAATTTATTTTTAAACTGTGGTGGAGATCCTATTCACAGCAAACTGTCTTTGAATCTGGCCGGATGGAACAGCTGAATTGTGTTAGGTATAGCATATGTATGTCATCTTTTACAATTCTTCTTATCTAATCAGACTTTGGATCTGTTTTAGTTCTTTTTAAATTTATCTAACAGTTAGATCTTTCATTTAAGAGTCTACTCTGTGAATTGCATCCAACTTATTAGTGTAAGAGAAAAAGAAGTGTCTCTAAAATTTGAAGTTAGTTTTCTGGATTAAACCTCTTTTTAAGTCAATAGCTAAGAGTAAATTACTTAACAAATTTAGGGATAACATCTTTAACTTTGATCTCTACAATTGAACCTTTTGTATAGTTTTGAATTATTTACCCACTAAGTCTTATGATAAAGCATACATTTATTTCAGAAAATTTGCAGAAGGCTCCAATTTGCTGTTGTTATTGTCATACTAAAGAGTTTTTTTTCTTCTTTATAAATAGTTCAGTACGAAATACTGATGGTAAAATCATTGCAAATTATTTTTATGGCATGAATTAATGCTTCTAAGGTGCTACGAAATTACCCTCATCATACAGTATTATATACATATCACAGAAGTGACTAATTTAAAATAAATATTAAATTTGATGCAGGTGTTGTAAAGCACTCCAAATTGTTTTGAATTTGTGCTTATTTCCTAGGATACTCATGCTTATAGTACATATGCATGCAAACTCATTCTATGTCTGAGAAGACTCACAGAATTTTCTCTGCGTATATGCTTTGAAATGCAGCTAAGTATGTGTACAGCTATTGACAGCTCTACTTGAAGACCACAGCAAGCAGCATTCCTCCATAAATCTCAAAGATGAAGTGCACCATAACTGTGCTTTGGAGTTCTGTCATGTGTTATACATTGCATACATAATGGGTTTTTATTCTCTAGACTTCACATTTCCTGGATCCTGTGTTCTCTGTTCATCAGTTCCACTCCCACATAGCTGTTGATATTTTTGATCAGCTTCAGCCAGATTTGACAGGCAGGTACTGGTAATATATTTTAAGCTTTCTGAAACTAGTTAGAGATTACACCTGATCCAAACTCAGGGGAAGATTGCAGCATATTCAGTATTGGTCATCAGAAAAACTCCTTAATAAGTTGACATAGTGATATATAAGACCTTGATGATAATGAATTTCCCAATAATGTGGGGGTTTTTTTTCCTTTCACATAAGGTAGCAGACGCTGTGTCAGCCTAGGCTTCCCAGGAAAGGAGATGCAGTGATTAGTGTTTATGTTAGCGGATGCCACATGAAAATCTCCTGCCAGATTTAGTAACTACAGTGTGCCTTTCAGACCTGCTTTTTCAGGAAAAAAAACGCTAGAAACAACAAATGAACAAAAATTCCTAACTTAGATGGTGTCGTTTTTCCCCCATAATGATAAGCAGGAGATGGTGTGGCTTATTCAGCATAAAAGGCAGACCGATAATCTAAAGAGGCTGTGATGTGGAGAGTTGTTTTCATTTTAGTCTTGATGTGAAATAGTTGGGAGAGCAAAATACCCCACCAAGAAACAAATACACAAAATGAGAATAAATGCAAGACATTTCCATCTGACTAGCTTGTGTTTACTCAAATGCGAAAGTATCTAGCAATCACCAGTCATCACTGAGTCATAAATATTTTATTTTGTATAAATTTTTTTACTTTCATTACTTCCTATCTTATTTAACAGAACACTACACTTCCTTGTGCTTTGCTTCATTTCATCCTTTGTTGAAAATGCATCTGTTTGTGATATGACTGTCTTATGGAAAGATACAATCATTTATTAGAAAACAGTTTAATGTTACAATGCAGTATTCCTTCTCGCTATGTAGGTGAGCCAAACTTCATTATTCTGTTATGTTTATGTTTTCTTTTGTCAAAATATTGAACGTTGTATCATGCCTGCTTTTAATAAAGACTGAGGAAATCTGACTGGATAAGAGGCATTGAGCCAGATGAGGAAGCCTTGTTTAATGACCAGAGCATGACCTCATTTCACTGGCGTAAGTGTAGCTCAAAGTGGAAGATGCCTGTCCAGTGTGAAGTGTGTTTCTGGGCATGACAGCATTTCACATCAGAGAGACAGCTCAAGAATACGACAGTCAAAATTGCTTAATTGTGTCCCGGCTTTGTAATTATTCATCTGTGCTTCTACAAAGAGTAGAGTTGTCATTTCTTGACATAATAATTTAAAACTGTACCCCTCTTTGGTTTATAGGTATATGAATTGTGCTTCCAACTGTTTCATTTTTCAAACTTAGAGATGCAAAGCAAATGTGATTTGAGAAAATATGTTAAGACTATGCATTTTCACATTGCATGTGAGAGAAATAAAATGAAATTATGGTGTACCAAAGTACATAATTTCATATTTTAAAGGTCTGTATTCATGATCATTTAATCTAGATGATAAAATGTGGTTATATCTATTTAAATGTGTTGCTATGAATAGATACACACTGTCATAAGTCTCTTTAAATATAAATTTAATTATTTAATACTGGGTCAGCCTGCTTGCTTTTAGAAAATACATATATATCACAATATTTCTCAACCCCTCCTCCCCACAAATATTTTTTTGACTTACTGCATTTTTAAGGTTAACATTTTCATCTGTTTTAGTTTTGGTGGTGAAAGAAAGCAGATGGCATTTGGTCACCAGTAAGAGTTTTGTAGTTTACAGGGGCAAATCATTGGCTAGTAGCCTTAGTTATACTTCCAAGTAACAAACTTAACATTAAATGCAGTTACTCTGCTTCCTTGCAGCTTTACCAAAAGCATCTTGTCCACTGGCTGTAATAAGGGAACTCTGTACAACAAAAAAAGGCATAGTATGGGTGTTTAGAATTTTTCAATATTTTTTCACTCTCAGATGCATTGTTTTCATCTCAAGTTATAATTATGAAACCTGACATAGCATTTGTTCTCTAAGGAACTAAGATGGAGACACTGAAGCAGAAAGGCAAGTCTAATATCTGCATTCCATGTAATAAATGTCTGTGATTCATGCCCACAGTGTTACTTGAAGGGTAGAAGGAGATTATTTTATTATGATAGGAAGAGTAAATATTTAGGCAGTACCATTTAAGAAATAGGGTGAGATAAAATCTACAGTGTTGCTTTCAGATCATTGGCAGTATTCTTGTGTTTAAGCTCATAGGAAAAGCTCTTTTATCAAAGTGAGCGCTGCTGATATATGCTTCTATTAAAGTCAGATGAGGCATAGGGAATGATTTTAGTAATTTTTGTCCCAAACTATTTAACAAGAGTCATACTTTTCTTGAACAGATATATTCTACCTGCTTCCATGAATATAGGCAAAACATTTTTGCCAATGTATATCATGGTTTTTTTTACATCCCCTCCCCGCCCCGCAAAAAAACGAAAAAAAAAGGAAAATTAGGCTGGTTTTCAAAAGTAAATAAAAGGAGACAGATAAAACTTTGGAGAACAGCTGCATTGCTCACAATCTTTCTCTTTTTACCATTGCTATTGTGTAGAGATCTTGGTTTATGTATTTAGAGCATTTGAAGACCATGCAGAGTAAAGGGCTTCTAAAGTGTAAATAATCATTGTGTCAGTGAACTGCTGGCTCATAAGATGCCTCTTTGAGAGAGCTTCCACATAACAGGGTTTCTTATTGTCAGATGTCAAAATTTCACTTACCAAAACAGGGACACGAACTTAAGACTCCAATCTAGACTGTGGTGCAGTAAATAATATTTACTTCAAGGACATTGTAGCAGTCATGCAATCATCCATTTTACTCTTTGGAAAGTTTAGGTGTTTTAAGCAGAAGCCCGTAACGTATTTGGTTCATAACCTGCTGTAATTCCAGCTGTCGGGAGGGAAGAATAGACACGTGTGAGTCATATGTGTATTAGGGTAGGGAGAAACTCTTCTTCAGTGTTGGTTCCTACATTGATATTTCTTAAAAAACATCCTAAAAAACAAATGAGGATATGTTCTCTGGGCGGGTGTTATATGGATGATATTTCACTATCTTAATCGCTATTAAATATAGAGAAGGAAAAAGGTGATGTCTCTTTCTTAAAATTATTCCCATTAAAAAAAAGTATATGATTGTCATGAAGCCCGAGTCATTTTAGCCACTAATGCTTCCAATGCATTTTTCACATAGGAAGGGGTGTTATTCCTGGGGCTCTGGCCTGAATCCAGTTCAGGTGATCATGTTCTGCCTCTATGGATTTCTCTACAGTCTCCATGTGCTAAGGCATTCTTCTCCACTTTGTGCCCCAACCTGTTCTGTAATGTTGCAGTGTGCTAGTTAATCAGCTGCTACTTTGCGCCTGAAAAGTGTGTATCTTTGAGCAGTAGTGAGCAAATGATCCCTTTGTTAGACTTAGCATTTGTAAAGCACTTGGAAATTCTCTGATGAATGGCAATATGCGCTGTATATAATTGATGCCTCCATTTGATTGAAGAAATTATTGTGACAACTTGTTTATTATCGCTGGGTTGTTTTTTTGTTGTTGTTTTTGGTTGGTTTTGGATTGGTTTTTTTAAATGTTTTTTAAATTTTTGTTTTGGGAAGCTTCAATAATTAGATGCTGGTATTTGTATTGTCTACTCAGCCTATTCAATAAAATGCCATTCAGCAGAAGGTAACACTGCGACATCTGACAGTAGGACCACTATTGTCTCAGATTCTTAATGGATCAATATGGCTAGAGTTTTATTTTCTAAGGATTTTTTCTGTTTTTCTTTTGAAAATAGAAATACTGCTGGAGTACAAGCAGAGCTTCTTGTAATTCCTCTTTTCTAATGCAATGGATCTCATTATCAGATGATGCCACTGTTAAGCGCAGGAGTTGTTCATATGTTGAATTTTGTTAAAAAAGATAAATTGATTTAATATGGCATTGGCAAAACTCTTTGCCAGCTTTTGTCTATTCTTATGTTCCTATAGGTGACTCTTTTTTTTATTTTTTTTTTTTTGGGGACCTTAAGGCACAGCATGCCACATGTACTCAGTCATTTTGGTGAGCTATTCCCATTGAAATAGTACTAGTCTTAAGTATCATGGTTAGAATATATGTCGATTTTTAGCCATGAAACAAAGGCCCAATTATAATTTTTCTTTCTGGAAACCATTTGTCACAGCAATATTTCTGAAAGAAAAAATCAGTGGCAAACTATCACTCCCATAGGATCTACCTGGAATTTTGTACATGTTGACAAGTTGAAAAGAACTGTCATGGCTGATTTTATATTTATTGCTTGTTTTGACTGTGGTTGGGTGTCCCACAGTGTTCACAGCAGGCTCGGCAGTGTGTTTGTGTGCTGTGTTAAGATAAGGCCTGGCTTTGCTGACTCACTGACCCATGAAAAGTTCCCCAGCTGTTAGAGACAAACATGGTCACAAGGGCCACTGCCAGTGAACACAAAGATGATTTGTTGTTGTGGTCTTCACAGGAGTGATCCTGCAGCAAGGAACAACTGAAGAACCATGACTTCATCATCACGCAAAATGTGATGCAAATACATCACCTGTTACAACATCTTATCCTCAAATGGATGCTAGGTTTTTGGCATTTTTAGTGTTGCTGTAGTCAGATGGAGTCAGAGAGGACAGGCAGTAAAGAAAGGTAAAATTAATGCACTAATATTTCTAATCACTTTGGAAAGAGTGCAAATACTTAAAGATAGTAGTCTGGTGCCATTTTAGATACTCTAAAGTACACAGCAGACCCCTGTAGGAGTGACAGATAAGTATCTTACGTAGGAGGTGTAAGTTTTTTTGAAGCCACCATGGGACACCAGGCACGGAAACTGCAGAGTGGCTAAAACAGCAGTAGAAACTTGTGTTTAAGCAGCTGAATCCTGCCTTTCCTGTTGTGCTAAAAGAGAGATTGTGTGCTTGAAATATTGGCAGGTCAAGAACAGCAGAGCATTACAAAAAATAATCCTTCCCTTCACTAACATCAGCCAGAGTGTGGTCCAAGAGTCAGATAGGGCTGTGATGAGGTCATCTCCTAAAAGCTCAACTATATCAGTCATTCTCTCTTCATTAATGACTAAGAACATGGCCAATTTAAAGCTGGTTTATGAGTTATTTCAGGAAAAAAAATTAATAATTTGTTTTCAGAGAAGGGCTAATATTTCTTCCCTTGTCTCCACCCTTACCAGAAATGTATAGGCCAAAGGGCTATTTTGTAAGAAATCCTGAACTTTTTTTGCTTATGAGTTTCTAAAACTGCTCCCTTTGTCAAAGAAAAAGGATGCAGCACAGTTTCATCTGCTCCCTTAAAATCATATTGAATTTACAGATTCTGGTTCCAGTTCATGAATGTTAACTGAAGCTGACGCTAACATTTTTTAATTTTGTCCATCTTGCAAACAATGGATCTGACATAAAATCTTTAAGATTTGATGACTTTGGTTATGGATCTATGTTTCAGGGGGAAATCAGGGATTTATTGTGTGGATAAAAAGCTGGTGTTGTCTTTGAAGGAATTAGTGAGATTATGTAACTTTTGCAGTAAACTGTTGCCCTAATTTATCTTACTCATGCTAGAAAAATGTTCATAGGAAAATATAAAAATTGTAATTAACTCTGTAGTTAGAAACGTGTCTAAAAATAAATAAGGAAAATGTCAATCACATTTCAAAAATGACTTTGCTTTGAATCCTGTTCTGTGAAAGATCTGTTTCAGAGGTAGGTTTTCTTGAGACTTTAGGAGACAGGGAATCTGTTCTTAAGTGATATGCATTTAATTTTCAAATGTATATAAGGTAAGCTTCAGTTCTAATGTATCACATGTCTTTACATCAAGGAACCTAGTAAAGGCATGTGCCCTGTCCCAAAGAGGATTCATTTCTCTTTCAGCCTTGGTGGGGTTTGAAAACCTTAGGCATTCTTTCTTGTAAAACAACCTGTGGGATATTTGCTTAATGATTAAATTACTGTTGCCTTTGTGATGCTAACCAATGAGCTTGAAGCAGGAGTTGAAGTTTTTGCTTACGTCAGTACAGCAAAGTATGCTATGTATCTTATTCTGGTAAATTTCATTAGGAAACGTATCATTTAGGTTAAAAATAAGAGGTAAATTCAGGATTGAGAAATTAAGAGTTTTTTTTCTTCACACATTATAAGACTAAACATACAACTTTGCTCATGTAGCAGTTACAAACAGTTCACTGTGTAGGCCAAATGCTCTCTAATGCAGTAAAATTAAGAAATAATATGCTTTGAAAGTGATTTATGAGTGTGGTTAAACTGCCAGATTTACAAAGAAATAGTTCAGATCTTGGGAAGCCTCAGGAGTCACGTCAAAAATGAATTTGACCATGATTTAAACTGCTACTTTTCTTACATGACATTTAATATGTGTACTTTGGAGGCCCATATGTCTTTAATAAAATAGCATTAAGTTTTAAATATGATATGAATGCAGTTAGTTTCTAAATTCATAACCTTTTCCACAACTCCAAAATGCTAACCAATAAGGGAGTCACACATGCAATAAAACATAAACCGTAGAAAATAGTTTTTTATTAGAACGGTTAGACATTTGGCAGCTGAGTTGTGCTGTAATAAATATGTGCAGCCAATGTGGCTTTATCAGTCCTTGTTTACACTGTAAGCAACTGGGACCAGACAACTAATTAGAACTGGGGAGCAAAGGTCATGAAAAGTATATTGTGTCCAGTGCATCTGGGCTTGCTAGGCAAACCCTATAATGCTAAGAAAAGGAATTTATTTAAAGAAACACTACAACATGCTTCCCAGTTGAGTTTGTCAGAAAATATAATGTTTATTAGAGAGCCATAGACTTTAAGACTGTTCTGAAGTACTAAGTGCTTCAGAAATCATGAAAATATAGGCATGAAAGAAACATACACAATTTACAAAGGATTTCAATGTTCAGCAAATGGTGGCCAAAAGAGTTCAGTGTTTCATGAAAACAGCAAAATGAGAGTCCTGTCTGTGCTGAAGTTAATAATAACAAAAGAATGCAATAGTATTTTAAGGGGTGTTTTTGTGCAATTTGAGATGTTTTGCTAATATTGGTAAAATAAAGCATTTTGGCATTACTTTCTGAAACAGAAGCAAAACCAGCTTTCTAGGTAGGTTGAGCTTTTACTCAGAACAGCAAATTCAGGTTTGCTTGTTGAGTTCCTTTATTTATTCAACATGCAGAGAACAATACTGCAAGCCTGTTCACATTTTCTGGGTAGCCTGACTCTCTAAAGAAGGCTATTGAAGTGGGGTGGGAGTTGTGAAAAGATAGATTTTTCTGTGTACTCTGAAGTGTGTGGGGAGGTGGGGCATAAAATCTTGATTGTGGTATACTTTTTCCTTCAAAATGCTTTCAGTGATTTGATTTCTGGTTAGTGTGGCTCTAGAAAAATGACAAAAACTAAATTAAAAAGGCCTGCTTTGAGATGTATTGCAAAGTATATATTCAAATGCTAATCTCTATTCCTCTAGAATTATGGGTCCCCTAGAGCATCCAGAAAATTATTAACAGCATGTAATCCAGTTTGAATGCATCTTTACTCTGTTAGCCAAATCTTTACATAACACAAATCATTCTATGTATAAAAGCACAAATATGTTATTGTTCTCAACAGGCAATTTAATGCAGCTATAGGGAGGAGAATAAGAGAAAAGAAGATTACAAGCTAGCTGATCATGTTTTTATTTCTCTTAAATCTCTCAGCATTTCTCTGTGGTTGTACTTGTTTAAAGATTGTACACAACTGTGCTGTCTCTATGATTTGGAAAGCAAATCAGCCTAAATATGAAGTTTCAATGGGTGTAGTTTTTAGGGGATTTGATACATTTATCACAAATATACATTTTACCCCAGAAGCAGTGCTGAACCTGTAATCTTTTTTCTTATAATTCTTTTGAAGACCAGTTTTGCTGGAGAGAGCTCAGTTGTATTTGACACCCAGTTGTGCAGCTTTAGCTGTAGAATAGCTATTAAAGTTAATTATTTTCTGGAGGGTTTTCTCAAAAGGACTATTTGTGTGAATACATACAGAAAGCACGTGAACAAGGAAGAAATCCATTTTATTGAAATAATACACAGCTATCTCCAGTCATGCTGTGGAGTCAGGATCCTGCTCCAGTGGAATTATGCAAATGTGACAAAGTTTAACCACACAATTCTTTAAGCAGGAAGATGGGACCACTCTGGCATATGTATGCAAATTGTTTTTTATTGCTACATTCTGCTGTATTACTCCTTCCATTATTTTGCCACCTGACTCTGGCTTGTGACTATCAGAGTAAAGTTTTGCATCTATATGATAATAATTCTTTTGCTCGTTCATGTTGCTTTATTTTCCACTAAGCACGTGCCTTTATGTTATACATCTAGTACCCAATCACCAATGATTGGAAATTTATGTAAAATGTTTAGATATGAGTAAGCAGTCAGCCTATTATTATTATTGATTGCATACAGACAATGTGACATAAATGTTGGCTTTAAAGTGAAAGGTGATGGCACTAACACAAAAGAAATCTGTCTAGGAAGAAGAATGGAGTAGGAGAGGCAATGAATGTTCCTATTCCACCTGTTTTCATCAAGCCCATCAAGCATGAACTAGAAGAAACTATACATAATTCAGTAGAAAAAAATACAATTTCTGAGTTTGAAATAGGGTGTCACCTGCATGTTTTGCAGTTAGCTACAGGTCTAGTCCTTTGGATTGTTGAACATAAAGCATAAAATATATTTGCTCCCTAGTCTTAGAGCTGTTCTTGGAGAACTTCCTCACTTTGCATGCATTTTGGCAGGAGTTTTGTGCATTCTTTCATATTGCATACTGTTCAGGAGAAGTCTAACAGACTACAATAGTAATCCAATGCCCTAGGACTGCTCAAATTTTTAACTATCTTGCTTTTGTATAATACCTCCCAGCTTTTTCCTTTCCTCTTATGTGATAATTTTTCATATCTTTATGGTCTGAGTAAGACTCTACAGGGCTATTTCTTCTAAATAACAGGTCTAAGATGTTGTGTGCAATTTCGAAAGATGGAATGCTCTAACAGGCTAGGCAAAAGCATTGTGTGTGTGACACCAAATTTTTCTTTCACGTGGAGAAAACCTTTGAATCCACTTTTATGTCTGTTGAGGAGGCTCTGAAGGATTAGTCTGCTGTGTGAGCAGTAGAAACAGATGTAGATCTGTGCCATTTCAGATGGTCATTCCAAAGCAGAGCTCCTGGAAATGTCTGCATGCATTGTTCTCTTTTCAAAACAACCAATCATTCTCTAAATATAAACAAGTATTGGCAAGACTTTCAGCAGCAGCTCTACAGGTAATAACCTGAGAGGAATACTTTGGGTTTTGTTGTCTATCTCTGACGATAGAGAACTTGTACAGAGTGAGAAAATAATTCTGAGATTGTTAGTAGAAAAATGTCTTTAAATTGAGCTCGTGTGCTAGGCCAGCATGGTGCATGGTTTCTCAGGACACACCTAACTTTCTTGGAAGCATTGCTGCAAGGCCATTGGCAGTTGCAAAGTAAGGAAAGAAAAAAATAGAATGAGTTTTATTTTCCTTATTTATTTTTGAACATGAAACTAGGTATGTTATTTTTCATAACAACTTTTTGATTTAAAGGCAACAATAACATAGCTTTTTGGGTCTTTTTCTGCCCCATGTGTTTACCAGTTTCTCCGGAGAGAACTTCTGAAGACTTGTTGCTTATGTGAAGTGCTCTTTTGCTCCGCTCTTTCTTCCACCTCCCTGCAAGCAGAAATGAATAGATATGTTGTTGGTAGAGAACTTACTTGCTTTGTCCTCTTGAGGTCATATTTTGGCAAGTGAGAAGTCTATTTTTTGATTTGAGAAACCCCTAGTGGAATATGGTTTGGCTTGTAAAACTGCTGTACACAGAGCCAATGGTTGTCCTGTCCTTTATGGCCTGGTCTTCCACCTTCTGCCCAGAATTCAGGGGAAACCAACCATCACTGGCTGAGGCAGTGTCATATGAGAACTGCTGAAAATTTATGGAGCTCTAATTAAACCTCAAATGCACTAATTCAAGCCCTATAAATCTTGTGTAATACTGGTGCCGTTAAGTTAACATGAGGGCTGATGTGGTCTGGGAGAACAAGTCAGATACCTAATATTCTCTGCAGTTTTACAGCTGGGAAGCAGTTATGTTGCAACCTAGGCTGTCCAGTGATCCCAAAGATAGTTCATAGATGTTAATTTAAAGTTTACTTTCAGTCGGGGAATGTTGAAATGTTGTGTGCAGATAGACCAGCTATTGCAAATTTGAAAAGTCAGATTTCTTTTTCTGGCTTCCCTTGCTGGGGAAAAGGTTTGGCTGAAGATTTTGCCTATGCTACAATTACCTGAGAGTAGTTTCTTCCAACCTATTTATGAATAACAACAATGAAAACACTGCATTTTCAAGCTACTGTTTAGATGGATGCATGATATATCTATTTTATGTGGCAGAAAATATTATACTTTCGTATGCTTTCCTAAAGGAATAGATTAATCAAATACTAATATGCCATGCAAATTGAAAATTGTAGCTTCTTAATCTCAAAATGGAGAAGAGCTTAAATTGATGGTGTATCATTTTTTAATCTGTAATAATATCATGGTGGAGTACTTCTAGTTGGTAGAAACTTGCTGTAGTGAGAATAATTTACTTATCCCCATGACTGCAGTTCTTGGCCTAGGCTGAAGGGCCACTCCTTTGTATCTGTTGTGAAATCCTGCCTGTGATGCAGTGGCTAGAAACAATTTACATTATCAGTAGAGCCAGGGTTTCATGCTTTCTCTTCTACTCTACTCAAAGAAATACTTATTTTTTCTGCTGTAAATTGTATTGGAGAAGGCTTCTTTTTTTTAAGGGACTATGGACTGTGTGTTTGGCTTACATGTAGGCTTTCAGTGCTGGTTCTTCTCCATCCAGAAAGAAATTAGAAGAATAGCACAATCACTTTTTGCTGTGTTAGGGCCTTAGTAAAGCCTGTCTATCAAGAAAAGCAGATGGTCCAGGTTAAAAGAAAATCTTGTACTCATAAGGCAGCCTGCGAGTGTAAGATACCACTACTGGAGGATTGGTAGCATAGCCCTGATGTGAATCTTGTGTGCAGATTCAGACATATGTTTGTGTGCTATTTCCAGGCCTCCAGGATTTGAGAAGTTTTTTTGAAGGCTAAGAGCTTCGTTGTCTTTACAAAATCTTTTCTTTCTCTGGGTTCTGTGTATGTTGAGAAGTCTCTTAAAGCCCTGTGTCAGATCTGTTCTTCGTGTGAAGTCTTTATAAATATTTATATAGCCCTACTGAGGAAGAGTCAATCCATTAGACTGCTTTAGGCTAAGATTAGCACTTCTGAAGCCTATTTAACCAGATACGAGTTTACTTTATTTAATAACGTTAAAGAGATAGTAAAAGAAAGCTTCTTTATCAGATAATGGTAAGATCCATGAAACAGGTTTATTAACGTCTAACTATCAAATTATACTTGCCTCAAAATTCATGGAAGCAGCATAGTAATTGCCTATTTGATTTCAGGCAGATTAACACGCTTGTTAATGTTGAAGCTGTTTCCAGTGTGTGCAAGGCCCTTGATGAGGTCAGCAGCCAGCCCTGCTTTCTTACTTCATACCCGATGGAGCAGTGCTGCTCAGTGACTGGGCTGATGCTGATGTTTGGTTTGGTTTGGTTTGGTTTGGTTTTTTGTTTGTTTTTTGGGGGGTTTTGTGGGGTTTTTTGTTTGGTTGGTTTTTCATTCTCAAATATTTTATGGTGTTCATGTAGAAGCATCTTGTGATTCATCCTTGACTCATACAGATATCCATAAACGTACCAATACTTGCCACAGGCAACTTGCACATGTAGGAGTGAAGTGAACCACATCAAGGTAGATGTTGGGCTGCTAGTGGTCCAACACAGGCTGAAGATTCTCTGTCTTGCTGTTAACTTCTAAGGGAAAAAAAAGTAATTTTGGATTTTTTTGGTAACACTGGAAACCAATCTCCCAGGCAGAAGCATAACTTCATGGTTATTTTTATAGACCTATATAAAGGGTAAGTATATTTTGAGTTTATTCAATGTGCCACATAAGAGACATCAGTCATTGCTTGTGTGGATGTCTATTTATAGTAACCATCCAACCACATACCTCTGAAACAACCATTTCCTTTAATTTATATATATATTTATTATCTCTGGTATGTTTTCAGAATTCTCTTGGCAGTAATATGAGAGTTTTGCAGCTCCTGAAACCATCGCATTGTCATATTTTGTATGTACCCATGAGTTGAGGATTATACAATGAAGAAAACTGTTCTTGCTATTCCTTTGTTCTCTTTCCACCCTCCCCTCCTGCTCTGGACTAACATCTAGAATGTGTTAGTCTCAAATTCCTTCTACATCGCTCAGAGAAAGAGACTTTGAGAGACAATTGTGTCAAGGAGAATCTTCATTCCTTCTAATTAATTCCTTACTGCCTCTGGACTAAGAAGTGATGAATGCAGTTCCTCAGTTCACAGCCCAGTCACTCCCACCACACAAATTGGGGTATTTTTTGGTTCTTTCCAACAAAGGTATTAAAATCTCCCTTTCTATCTCTATTTCTCTATCCATGCCTCCTTCCAAAGTAGGGCAGATTCACTCTCATAAATGGTAGGATTTGGAATAATCTTCAAGATGGTGTCAGAACAATATGATTAAAGCACTTTTATGGTGCAAGAAAACACAGTAATACTGAAACATTTTATTTGCAGTCACAACAGTTTAGGTTAGTTTGCCTTTTGCTGTGCCTTTCCCTCTGCCACACTCTCTAGGAAAAATATAGGCTGTATTAGAAGGGCTTGTCTTTTAAGGAATCACTTTTTCCCTGTTTAATGTGCTTGTTGCAGCCCTATAAATATAAATGCTGTAGACTGTTTCAATGACATACATTTGACTGTTTTTTTTTAAATGAACCTTCTGCAGAAAGTTCTGGAACCACTAACTGCAAGTTCTATAATTGACTCCTCTTTTAGTTCTCTGAGTTGTCTTCTGTAACTGTGCTTTTTTTCTCTGTTTCATTACTACTCGTTCCTCTAATTAAGGTCATTACAGGAAGTAAGACTCAAAGTAGCAAGTGTAGGATTTTAACTTTAAATTTATTTTGCTTAATTTCATTTTTCTGAACACCTTTAAAGTTGGTTCAGTACAATCATAACTTCAAGTTCTTCCAGATGAAAAAAGAAAAATAATTTGGTTTGTAAAGAGGACATCTGCTGGAGTTTTGTCACCTTAGATCTGCACTTGGGTTGCTAATGAGTAGAACTGCAGCAATTGCCCTTGAGAAGTGAAAACAGGCTGTAAGTGTGGAGAGAAGATGACTGGGAAAATCTGAATAGCAATCTCACTATGCCTTTATCTTTAAAACAGCATGCCTATAAGTTGCTTTGAGCAGCAATAATAGAGAAAAAGTTGTAAAAAACTAAGAAAAACATAGAAAAGAAGTGGCTGAGTGTTAACTGAATTAGAGGAACATAGTAGTGTAAACCAGTTTGGATTTATTTCTTTTATGGCATCAGAGAACTTGCAAGAATTGAAGATAATGCTCGTGTTTCCATTACTGAGCAGCTGCACAGAAGGGAAGCCCTCACTAAACCTTCTGAGCACAATCCAGTCAAAGCAGCCTCATGCTTCCTGAACACTTTAACAATTAAAACACACCCATTAACACACATTTATCAAAGTCAGGGGCTTTTGTTTGTTGTAAATCAAAAATTACCACTTTATTTAACAAATTCTGTCTCTTGAAGAACTGTGTCCCCAGGTGATTATAACTGCTTGTGCCTGTTTTAAAGTACTTCTGGGTGAATTTAATCCTGTCTAGTAGTTCCACTTAAATATAGCATTTCTATGTAAGTCTTATCAAAAGTGAACACATTTTTAATAGAAACTCTGTGAGTGTTGTGTTTTATCACTGTACTTTTCTGAAAAGTTTTACATACCATCCCAGAGATAACAAGAGGTCTCACGGCAAGCCCCACATACACAGATTAGTTGCCTGTGAAGATCTGAGTCATGTTTTTCATATAAATCATATGGAAGGGCCCATTATGAACACCTTGTAAAACTCAAAAGGCTTTATGATTGTTAATAGCTTCTGTGGTAGTGATTTACAGGCTAATTTGAGACAAAATATGTTGCAGTGTGGGCTAAGAGAATGTGTTATCCTATCTGCATAAATAATAGTATGTTATTGGTTGTACACTTCAGAAGCAAGTGGAATGTGTATTACCTTATATCTTCCAACTAAATTTAACATTTCAACTTTTACTTATGACTTAAATCAACCTGGTTAGGGGCAAAATGTAAAGTTGAATCATGCATTAATTTTTTTCCCCTTCATGTTATCCATCACTGTACTAACCTATGAACTAAATGTAAGTTGTAACACTTGTAATCAGTCTGTAACTGCAATTTATTCAATTGAAGACCATCTTATTAGTGTAAAAATAGTTTCAAGAGACATTTTTATAATGACTGTGATAAAACTTTGATGTATCCTAAAATGTGTGCAATGTAAGACATTTATAATAGCCCCAAGTGTAATATTAACACAGCCTTTTAATGCATATAAAAAGAGATCAGTTAGTTTTGATTATATTACCCAATATAGGTTTGATTCTCTTTTGGAGTTAAAGCATTGCTTGCTGGTTCTAAATGTCAAAATTACTGGAATTTGAAGACTGGTAGATGAAGTCCCTGGTTTTGAGACTGCCCTTATGCATGCATGCATGTTGGTTTCTGAATGAGAAATTCATATTGTAATGAGATCTTGCCCACCAGAGATCGAGTGATAAATTCCAAATTATAGCTCAAGAGGTAAATGGATAGACATCCCATTACCCCGTGTGGATTCTTGAATATAATGGGAGTTTCAGGAGTTTCAGCCTTTTTTTTTTTTTAAATTTTAATTGGTTATTTAAATATATTAAAATTATGCTCTTGTAAAGACAAGAATTTAAATTCTCAAAACAGCTGAATGGAGCATTTATGACTGCCTTTTGTAGAAAGCTTCTCCAAATCATGTGAAAGGATGATTATCACTTTCCCCTCAAAATTTGTCTCATGCTTCTCTATCTGTTGAAAGTTTTGAAAAACTTTACAGAGCTTCTTCTTAAGATTTGAAGTTTCTTTATAATCTTCACATTTTAAGAATTAAAACCTCTCCTGCCCTTCATTAAACGTAAAGGCCTCATGTACATTTACATTACTGAGACATGGTTTTTCACTTGGCATGACATTATTGCCTCAATGTTTCTTTTTAATCCTTTGATGTGTCACTTTTCCTGAACATTTCTTCAGTGACCTTCTTATGTCCCACAAATTCATCTTTTGTCAGAGAATTTCCCTGACTTTTCTTTTTCCTACCTTTTTCTATGGTTATCTTTCAGAAAGTAACCAAGAACAAATTTCCTTGTGCTTCTAGGAAATCTATCTGTTTGATAAACCAGTAATTTCAGGTTATTATTACTTCTGCATAAGGTGATGAAATAATTAATCATAATAACTGTTTAAAGTATTGTTAGATTTTGGATTCTCTATCCTTCAGTGAAATAATATTGCATTTAGTGTGGTTACATGGCAATTTCACTGGATAAGAATGAATCTGTGGTGGTCTGTAAGAAAGTATGTTGGGAGGGGAAAGGGGAAAGAAAGATAAAAGCAATTATTCTGAAAACAGTGATTATTTAAACGTATAGTGTGACAAGATATGACCAAAAGCTTTTTGCTGTAGATGCAGAACTGTCAGCTGCCTTTCTTGAGTATGTCTCCTTGACTTTTCTTTTTTAGTGAAAAGTTTGTAATAGGATATCTGCACAGGTTGTTCAGGCAATTGTGTGACTGATTCCTTTCAGAGTTGATAGTGATTATGGATGAGTTTTGCTAAAGAAACTAGCATTTCAGCATTATATAAGATCTTTTTATTTGGATTGACATTTTGGGCTCAAAATTCTGGAATTTAGCTGTATTTCATGAAATATACTTTAAATAATAATTTCATTTAACAGTATTGAAATATTAAAGTGGTCACACCCTGTGGGACAGTAGTTTAAGTACCTCTATCCTTCGTTTGCTGTGCAAACCTCATAGTCCCTTTATGAAGTAGGTGAGATATCTGGAAATAATACTGCTGAGTTGAAGCTCACTTGTTCATGAGAAGACTCATTCTAGGATGATTATGGTGGAAAATCCTTTCTCATAGATCTTGCTGTAAATCACTTGAGTAAAACCCACTATATGCATTACAGGCAGTCTGTCTTGTCTGGTGTTGGTCACACTAAGCTGTGATGTGTAGCTGGCAAGATGTGAAGGTTTGATGAGAGACAACTTGCAGAGTTAATATTCTGCTTTCATATTGCAGGATTTGTGAGTAGTCTGAATTCCATACCAGCAGAGAAATAATTAAATTTACTTTCCCAATTAAGATCAGACTGCAGAGTAGCAATTGGCTTCAGAAAAAAGTCTAGTATTATTTAAGCTAGAAATTATTCTCAGTGGTCAGGTCTTGGCAGATAGTTGGGCATCACTATTTTTTATAGGGATATGCTTCCCCCACCTAGTACAGAATAGCAGACTCAGTTAAGCTTGTCAGAATTTCTTTTATGTCTCTAGTTCAAAAGCTTTGTATGTGCCAGTAAGAAATAACTTTGGGCTGAAACACCTTCTCTACCACTCCCCACCTCAAATCTTTGCCCAAGACATTACTGAAAAATAAATGCAAAACCTGAATGATTTATTTGTGCAGAGAAAACTCCTGTGATTTTAGGATTGCTGGAAGAACCAGCTGATATAAACCACAAAAGCATGTACACTTGGTGAAGAAAGTAGCTCAAAAGTAGTGTAAAATCTGATATAAATAAAATGTGAGTTTACAGGTGCATATTACATACAAACGTGTACTATGGAATATAATAAAAAAGATGAAAGTGCTGAGACAGAAAACCATTACACTGTTTCTCAAAGTCTATAGGAAAATACAAAGGAAATGGTAAATTTTGCAAAGAAAGATAGAAAAGTTTGTTAAAATGTTTATTGTCAGAACATTTGTACGAACTTCCTACCTCCACACCATAAAAACATAATCATTCCATAGGTTAGAAAAAACCCTCTATGTTTTGTGTTAAGCCTGTGTGTTGCTCTGGGAGTGTCCAAGGCCAGGTTGGATGGAGCTCTCAGCAGCCTGGTCCAGTGCAAAGTGTCCCTGCCCATTGCAGGCCGTTGGAACAAGATGATGTTCAAGTTTCTTCTAACACAAACTGTTCTATGATACTGTGGTTCCATTATAAGACAATTTTTAGAAAGGCATAGCACTATAAATGAACAATCTGTAGAATAATTACTTAACTCAAACTTAACTCAGAGTAATGATAGGTAGATACTGATAGATCAATTGGTTGTATCTGACCAGGTCATATGTTTACAGAAAAATATTCAGGACTGTGAAGTGGATCTAATAAAGAGACCAAAATTATAAAATCAAAGCAGAAAAAATGATTGCTCTTGTTTTTTTTTTTTACCTTCCTCATTCCAGATTCTTGGCATGGATTTAGGTGTTATCTGAAAAGCAATTAGATTACTTCTCTTAATTAATTCATTTTGGTATTTTTTATGTGAGCTTTATGCCACATTTATAGTGCATTCCATTCATTTTTTAGGAAGGCGTGTTTAGTATAATCTGTATTTATTTTACATGTTTCCTCTGTTGGATTTCAGCCATGTAAAATAAATGCTGTGTTTATTATCCTCTTTGACTGCAGTATTTCAAGGACTTTCCCTCTTGGCGGCTTCTTTCCAAGGGTTCTTTATGTCCAGACCTGTCAGACTTTACAAACTGGGATGGAAAGATGTGTGTTTGACTTGCCTCCCTTGCATGCACGCTTGCTTGTTTCTCATCTAACAATGTGGAATTTGGAACTGTCTTGAAAAAAATTTAAAAAATCATGGAAGATCTGGAGCAAAAGGGGCAGAGGAATAAAGCTTTCTGAAAAGCAAATTTGCCACAAAAATATACACATACATATAAAATATTTCTGTATTGCTGAAATCAATGTGTATTAATAGGCAGGCAATGTATGACAGATGAGTTCTGAAACTAAACTGTTTTTAATGCATTCTTTAAACCAGTTGTTTTATGACCATATAATTTTCAGGAAATTATAATTTTTTCTTGTATATTCATGTGCTTTCAAAAGCTGGTGGAGTATTTAATTGCTGCCTTGAGGGTCCAGAGGACCTTGAGGCTTCCTTTGTGCTGAAACAGCAACTCAAATGGTACTAAGAACCAAAGAAACTATAGCTGCAGAAATTAACTTCTGAACAAAGGTGCAAGCTGAGTTAGAGAGCTTCTTCTATTTGTGAAACCCCACAGACAGAATGTTGATACAGTGTTCATGTAGCCTAAATTTGTGTTTCAAGTTTTAGGAATCTTAGATCGCAGTTATTATTTAAGGTGCTTTTACCTGGACTTAAACTTCCTTAAACAACATTCATCGTTTCAGAAGAGAATGCAATGTCATAGTTTCTTAGAATAAGATTACTTTTTTTACCTACTGTTTTTAGGGGTGTATATTAAATATTCACTTTCAGTAACTGTAGGCACACAGTTTGTGGTAATTGGGAGTGGGGCTGCAGCCAGGCCTCATCCCCAATGGGCTGCAGCTGTGAGCAGCAGGTGAGCAGCACTGACAGCAATGAGCCCTGGAGTGCCCAGGTGCACTGACCAATCACCAAAGGGAACAGAGGGCACACAGGTGCAATGCATGAACGTGAGGGTATAAAAGGTTGGGCTAAAGAACAAGAAGGGCAGATGCTTGCAGCCTTCTGAAGTGACATGATGTTACTGTGTATGGGCAGATGCCTGAAGCCTTCTGATGGGGTAAGGTGTTACAGTGTATGAGGGAATGCTTAAAGCTTTCTGAAATTGTGTGGTGATACTCTGTGTATTGTGGCCATCTCAGCTGTGACAAGTAACTGCCTTTCCTTATCATAGGGCTATGTTGTTTTACTATAAATTTTACTAAAATGAAACTAATGGCCGCTTTTTTTGCAGTTTGATGTTCTGTGTGCAAAAGTGAATCAGCTACATCTGAATTTACTTTTCATTAATACTGAGTGATAGTCTTGTAGAATACAGCTACAAAATGAGGTACAATCAGGGAAAAGATAATTTTTATTAAATAGAAATATCAGAAGAGTAAGCATGCAAATTGTAACAAAACCGCAGATTAATAAGCTTTTGAGACATCTAGAGAAGAAAAAAATGGAAAGAAATTACTGAAATTCCCCACAAAATTCTTAATTTCTTCCTTTCTTCTCCAAAAGCGAATATTGTTGGCTCAAAACCATATTTGACTTAAATATTGTGGCTTTGGGTTGCAAAACAATATTTGACTTAAAGATTCACATCCAAATTTGGCACATCAGAATCTACAGGGCAGTTGCTAGCTTGGAAGCATAGGTGAACTTAAACTTCTAGACCAGTCTGGAACATCCGCTCAGCCTGCACTAAAGAGAGAAGTGCAAAGCTGAGCAACAATGAAATACTGGTCTTGATTCTGATATAGCAGGGACTGCCTTTCATTACAGTGGTTAGGCCTGGGTTTACAGCAGTGTTGAGGCAGATTTTAAGACTTAGAAATCCAGCTCTGTTTTCTCAATGCCCATTCTAAGCCAGAAGCAGTTATATTTCTATCTGCTTGAGAAGTTACTAGAAGACTTGTCCTGCTTGTGTCCCCATGTTTGTATGAATGTAGATCTTAATTAATCCAAACATCTTCTACTGGTGTTGGGGTAATGATAATTAATGTTGTTATCTACCAAGGTTATAAGCTGGACAAATGTTTAGAGAAGCTATATGATGACAGAAGAGGACTAGTTTTAGTAGGAGTGGCTTCCTGGCAGTAGTTAAGAGGAATTATGGGTAGTACTTAAACAAAAAAGTTCTTCTTCCTTCTTGCCATGTTCTTCCAAGTGCTCCAAAGGTTCATTTCTTTCAGCATTTGTCCCCAAAAGTGTGGACTCAGCAGGCCTTTGATAATCCAAGGTTTTAGAGGCCCTGTTAAAGTCCACTTTATATCTTGTGCCTAAAATTGTCCAAGCACTAGGCATTGTTGGTTTCCAGAAAAATCAGTGAAACCTGCAAATGCTCTACAGGTAATGTGCTGAAATCGCATGAAAGTCTGGAATGGTTTTGCTTCATTTTTATTAGACAGATGTTTTTCAAATAAAAAAAAGAACACCCAACCATCCACCCAGTCTCTTTGACAGTATGGATATGATTGCTGTGTGCCATAGTAAGTATGTCAGCTTATAGGAGACAGTATGGATTTATTAAGGGTTATTTTACAATCAATCTCTGATGCTTTAGGATGATGAAATCTAAATTTAAATTCCATTTATCATACCTACTAAAAGAAACTTACAGGGAAATTGCAGCATTAAGGAATTGCTTTCCCTAACCTTAATTTGGAGATGGCTATTTCCTTGACAAAGTACTGCACCTGGCAAGAAAGTCAAATCAGTATTTGATAGATGCAGCCTGTTTGAAGGTATTAACGAACAATTTGAAATTATGGTCATTATTTACCTAATGGAAAACCTTTTTAGAGGATATGATTTACACCAGCAACAAGCTTTTTGGTGCAGTACAAGAATCTAGAACTAGAGGCTAGAAACCAGAGACTTGAGAAAGTTCATTTAAAGTCATGTTTCCCATATAAATTATATGCAGTTGAGCAAACGTGCCAAAGTTTGGTAAATTAAATTTGTTAAATGTAAACAATCTTTGACCAAAATAATAGCATAGCTTCAGAAAAAAAGGACATTATGCTCCCACTTCAATAAAGTTTGTATAACTCAATGCAAGGAAGAACTGTAACTCTATGGAGAGTTATGATTTATTAGCTCCAAGTCCATGAAGAAAGCTCATAAATGTGTTTTAATTCCTTTAATTGGCCTGTATTCTAGAGACAGTGTTAAGACACAAAAACATAGATGTGTTCTTTTTCACTGGTTGAAATTGCTTCAATGCTGGAGCTCTAATAGGTGCTATTGGAATTAATTGCTTCAGTAAGGAAATAATTAGTGTGGGTGATGTTTAGAAGAGTGGAAAGAAATTTACTAGTAGCCATGTTTTTCAGGTACAGCAAAAAGCAGTGTAATTTTACTTTGAAAAATGCATATCTTCAATGTGAGGAAGTACCTACAGTTGTAGCATCAATAAAGATTATTTTTGGATAAATCAATATGCTGTATAGGAGCTGTATAGAAACTGAAGTGGTCATTCCTTTTCAAACAAATTTAGCATTTAATGTGTCGACAATGGGAGAAGCTGAAATTTGCATGTAGGCCTAGAACTAATCCAAATTTTTGTGGTTTTTAATGCGTATAAGTTTTTGCACAAGATTGCCAACAATTACAGGCTGTTGGCCAAGTCCCATGAAGCATTGAGTGTTATGGCCCTAACCTAGGATGCTACCATGGCATGTTGTGAATAGTTCTGCTGATGTTTTCAAAAGTTAGCCTTGTCCTGGTTTCATGGTTGTCTGAATGATGGCTTTTCGAGAAAGTGAGGTGGATTAGTGAAACTTTGATATTGTTGTGGAATTGAGGAAGAATTCTTCATATCAACCTGGTTCAAAAGAGTATAGCCCAAAAACATGGGGCATTGAGCAGTGAGCTCTTTCCAAAGAAGTCTGTGCAGCATCACAGTTCACCAAGGGGATTAAAGGTCAGTACATACTGAAGTAATGAGTCCAATCTAATCTCTGCAAGAAATAGGATTTCCAGCTAAAACTGGAACATTTAATTACATTTTGAATTATGCAGATTCAGGAGATGTATTTTCCCCATGAACTAGGGAGGTTGGGAAGGGGCTGCAGAGTGAAAGCTTGTTGGAGTTTGTTGCTGCTGGTATGAGGAGGAAGGAGAGCTCAGCTACTTGAATGTCTGAGGCATCAGTTCTCTCTTAGACTAATATGATCTAAAATATTTGCACTGAATCTGTCAGGATTTTTCAAAGCAGGAGAGGGAATATAAATTCACCCTCCCTCAAAGCAATGTTGAAACTCACCATTACAGCCCCATTATTAGTTAATGAGTCATTTATCTGCAAACCTGTGCTTAACTGGGACACGGGGCCTCCGGTTGATCAGCAGCTGAAATGGCTAACTAGTATGTATTGAAGCATGCAGAACTCTGTGGGCTCAAAGTCAGTTTTTGTGTCCTCATTTATAGGTCAAATCACATGCAGCTGTACTTGTTTTGCAGTTCCAACTACCACTTGTGTGTAGATTCTCTGGAGAGAGCTTTGGTTTAAATGGAAGAGAGAATGCAGCTCTGTTGACACTGGGGTAGCTGTCAGGGACATTTTGCCTTCCACAGAGGTCATAACTTGTCACTGAATCCCATTGTTGGCAAAAAAGGGTCTGGTTTTCACAGCATTGCTATTTGTTTTTGATTTGGTCTCCTCCTGAGTGCACAGATTATAGGCCAGTAAACCTCTCTTTCACTGACTAGTATGGCAAGTTCCAGTCTCTCATAAACCTTAAATAAGTCTTAACTCCAGAATGCTGCCTTTTGGAGATTGAATTTCTCAGTGTTTTGCTGTGTTTTTAGCCCAAGGGTACTGTTGATAGAAAGCAGTGTTTTTATTCCCTGATTGCTGTCTCTCTTTATAATTTTCTGTATGTTGCATTTTTCTGCATTAGTGGAGGTATTTGTGTTTGAAAAAGGATTACATTAGTCAAAACTTAAGACAGATCATTTGCCCTCTTTCCTTACTGACTGACAGGAGCCTAAGCTGCACATAATCTTTTGAAAAAATATGGCCCTTTTGCAGCCTATTGGACATTTCAGAATCAGAAGATTTAACCTCTTAATACATCTAATTGAAAAGCTGTTGTTTTTTGACAGTGGCAGCCAGTAGTGGTATGAGCTGCCTGAGATCTGCTGACATTGATTTTTAATTTTTTTTTTTACTAAACAGATTATTTTCCCCTATATTTCCCTTATTTGTGATAATTTACAGTCTTTACAGCAGTGAAGGCAAAAATGAGACTTCCTTAAACATTTGCCTTGAAGGCAAAAGAGAAATCATTGCTTTAAACCTGAATTTTGAACACTAATTTTGGCGAAGCAAACTTAAGCAGATCACCAGTGTTCTATTGAAAATTTTCTGTAACATAGACTTACTATGTGTTTGATACAGCTATGTGGCCTTCTAGTACTCAAAGAGAATCTTTGAAATATTTCTCAAATACTCTGAAGGAGGAGTTATCAAATTTGAGCATATTTCAGTCGGATGTAAAACTACTTTGAGTGCAAAGTACTAGAGCTGCCTCTCAGTGCAGATGCTTGTATCACATATCATTTTTCTCCAGAAAGATCTTCCAGAATTTTCACAATTCTGTTGTGTGTTCCTCTGTCCCAGTGTGACTCTGTAGTGCAGATCTGGTTTGGACATTCTGGAGAGCTACTTCCTAAAGCTTTAATTGATAAAGCATTGAAGCAGGGGTGCATTCTGCACTCCGATCAGGAAAATTTTTGTCCTGCAGTAGTTCACAAGTTCACAGGTAAAGTTAAAAGTTACTTGCTGCTTCTCTCAAGGAGAAAGCTCTCTGTTTGTCTCCCATGGAAACCTTTCCTGAGATTTCCTAGTTGTCAAGGATGGGTTCAGAGTTCATAGAGCTTTTTATTGTGCCCTTTTTGAGGGATAGAGGCTGATTTGCAGCACTATTTAAAGCAAAGATGCCAAACGAAAGTTCTTCATTTTAAGTTTGTGCTTACACAAAGCTTCTTTGTGGTTTTTTAGGCCTGTCAGACTTGTCAGGCGTGGTAAGAAAAAGTATATTGTTTCCAGCACTTGGATTCCTTTCCTTCTGACATCTGCCACTCTGTAAAGATGATAAATTCCTGCCTCATTAGCCAGGGGTGTGGGATTACAGGCTGACAACACATTAATCACCAGCTTCTGTGGCAGGCTGACTAGCAATAGGCATTGTTAACAAAACTTTTCTAATATGTCACTCTTCTCTATGACAGCCTGTAATCAATCATCTTGATTGACAGTGCTGATAGATTACACTATTTATACTTTGTGTAATGAAAGATAGCGTTTCCACCTACTGTCATTTCTAGGCTAGCATTGGAGGATCACTGAATAGAAACAAACACAACAAAAACCCCAGGCCTCTGCTCGGCATTGTGAAGTTCAGTCAGGCAGCGTTGTAGGTCCTTTGTGGCAGCTTTCAGATGACGTGTATTGTTGGGGAACCTGGTAAGCACTTGCCTTTAAGTAACCCTTGAACTGAGAGTTTCTTTGCTGACTTTGTTGCAATAAACTGCTGGGTCAAGTTCAGGCAGGTAGGAGACCGTGTTAATCATGGGGTGGCTGTTGCTCCTTTTCCCATCCTGTCTGTCTTCTCCTGCTGACAACCCTCCACCCCCAACCAAGATGAGAGGTGATTTAGATGTTGATAAAGTATTCGTGTTTCATGATTTAGAAGGCAAAACTATACGTGTTTCCCGTAATTGTATGGTGCAGGGAAAGTAAACACAGGGAGGAAGTGCAAAGCCAACTTGCCAAGAGAGCAGAATCTGTGTTGGAGCTTGTTTGGCTTTTGAAACTTAGGAAGTTAGAAACAATATCAGGATTAAAGTGCATAAGCAAATTACTGTCTTGTTTTGGTTTTGATATAGCTGTTTCTGTTTCTAGAATCACTTGGTTATTACCTTTATATCTTCTTTGCTTCCTGAAGTTATTTCATTTGGCTGTAGTGGAAGATAGAGAACATTGACTATAACAGGACAGAAGTTCCTTGTAGCAAATATCTGTTAAAATGGATTTTTTTTTTTTTTTACAATTGACTCCTATGGATTTGTGTTGATTAATTGCAAATAAATGCCACCTTTATTATAGTGGCTCAGATATAATTATATGTCTTCATTTCTGTATTCATTCTGAGCATTTTCTTAACGTACTTTATTGATATGTTTGTCTCTCTCTCTCTCTTTCCCTGTAAGTATTTGTGCTTTCTTTTTCTCATTGGAAAGGTTCACATGCTGTTGCAATAAGAAACTTAAAATTCAACCTTTGGAAAGTAGGAAATACGAGTTGGAGCCTAAATTATTGTCCTTGAGACTTGAGCTAAATTTAGGCATTTGGACAGGAACAAGGGTGGAGAAGATCATCTAAACTTTAATCTCCCTGAGAAGGGTTTCATTGTGAGGCCACAATGATTAATGAGGAACCTGACCATCTGATTAAACCCCTCTGTGTCACAGGACATGATTAGTAGGTGACAGAGACTGTAACAGTATCCAGCCAAGCCTTGTTTCTTTCACAGCTCAGACTGTTGTATGATTAATGTCCCCAAGGGCTATCTCCAGGTCAGGCAGGGATAACCTGTCAGAACAGGTGGAAGTGACAAATTCTGCAGAAACTCCTTTTGCAAAAGAGGCAGCACGCAAGAATGGATGAATGGCGAGGATTCCAGATGGGCTGGTTGACCTTTCTGTACTCTGAACAGACACCAAGAGCATCATGGGAATGAAGCATAGTAAGTATCAAAAAACTGCAGATGTTCCATAGTTATTGAAGAATTACAGCACTGCCAAGCTGGGCTGGTAAAATGCACAACACAGCGCATTATCGCCGCTGCTTTGCACTTTCTGATATGCTGGGGGAGGCCGTAGATCTCGCCTGTGTGTGTATGGACTAGATAAAATACCACATACTGTGTTTTATGGCAAGAGGGGAAGATTCTTTGCTTCAGTACAGATAAGGCTTGATAGAGTTGATGCTTTAGTATAGCATTTTTCTGTGCCAGTATATATAATCTATCTCATTCTCATCAATACTGCTCCATTTAGGGCAAGACAATCTTGGAAGTTAAAATGGTTTATAAAAATCCTCATTCCTTTTTATTAGGCGGTGGTTATCTAGTACGGTATTTTATATCTTCTAGAGTACTTTCACCTCTTAGGTCATAGGTTCAAATCCCCAGCTTAAGTGTCCTGACTGCTCCACCTTCAACATCACACAGCACAGAATTAGCAAGAGGATTGCTGAAGTATCATCTTTCAGACAAATAGACCTTTTCATTTAATCATAGGAATGATATAAACTGTCTTGGTAGTACTACACAGGCAGAGAAGAGAATGTTAGCACCAGGATCCTTATGGAATTCCTCCTGCATGAAGTTAATTTCTAAAACAAAACCAAAAGTGGAACCACAGAATAGGATTGAAGGAGCTACTTCTGTGCAAATCTTACTGCTGTTACACCATTGCTATTGGTTTTTGAGCCATTTATAATGTTTCTCATTCATAATGAGATTATTTCTTCAGCTTCTTTTCAATATGTGCAGAGTATCTTCCTCAGTTTAGTTATAAAAAGTCAATTTTCTTTTGCATATGAATTTTTTTCTCAGCTTTTTATGTATCTTTGAGAAGAATGGCTTCTTTTCCCTTTACAGAAGAAAAAGAACCAGTCCTAGTTAAGGCATTGTGCTCCAACATTAGACTTTACATTTAATTGAGCTTTAGTTTGCATTTTCACCATTCTAAAGGGAGCCATTCTGAATAAAGGCTCTCATTTCTGTGGTTCTAAGACTAATTTTTTGTTCTTTGCCACTGTTTAAACTGTCAGATCCAGCTTTGGGTATGGCAAATGGCATGCTCCCTTGGGCAAATCAGCTGCCATATGCTATAATTTACACTCTCTGAATCTTTATTGGCTAGGCAAAAGGTCATTTTTCAGAGTGGTTTTCCCAATGTAGAATGAATAGAGGAAACGGACACACCTCAGTGGACCAGTGACTGGGGTTGGGAAAGCTCCTCTATGTGCACGGTCACAGAGTGGCAAATAGAAAGAATATGGGTAATAAGCCCTAGAAGGTACAGAGGGAGTGAACCAAAATCTCGCACTTGAACACTCCCGATTTTGAAGTCCAATTCAGTTGTCTTCTGTTTTTGTTAAAAACATCCACAAATGCACAAATCTGTTGTAGCGTAAAGATTTTAATAGCAATTTCAAGCACTCTCTTACTCGGTTCCAACAGAAGTGATAGAGTTTGATAAATTGTGACAACTTCTCTTGTGAATAGTTTGCCTAGCTATTTGTTTCAAACTTTGCTATCAGTTTTTCAAACTCTTGTCATCGTAGATGCTTTCCTGTAGTTTGATCAGTAAATCAGAAAGGAAGGCTTGATATGAGTTGCTTGTCTGCTACAACGGGAGACAAGACTGACTTTTTAACCCTCTGTGCAACCCTTGGAGGGAATCAAAGCAAGAAAAACGCATAGAATTTTGCTATTGAAGAGTAGTTAATGAAGGGCATGTTTATTTTAGGGGCAATCTGCTAATCCATAAGTAGAAAAGCAGTATCATGGTGCAATATTTCAGTGTGATCACATTAGCAACTTATGTCATTTGTCTCAGTGTCTGAGGCACTCTGCCTGAATTTAGAGTCACCCTAATGAATCTTAGTAGTAGAGAGGTGCAGGAGTGCATCTGTTGTATTTTGTAATACACTCAGGTGTGTTTCTCTTGATATCAGTAATGCTAATGAAAGCATAATATCAGTTTCCATAGAGAGTTGCAAGAACGTTTCTTTGATTTGTAGAATATGTGTTTATAGGGTAAAAGGAGCTTGTGAATTAATTGTAATTAAGGCATATGACTCCAAGACTGGTTAAACATTCCTGCGGAAGAGCACCTGCAATGGAATGGTTGTCATCATCATCATCCAGACAAAATGCAAGAGGCTGCTGTAATAAAGTTAAAATAAATGTATGTCTCTACAAAATGTACATTAAAAATTTTGGACATAGCATTGGACATGAAAGGCTGTCCATGTTGTGTATATGACTTGTCCAGTGATATTTGTCTCCAGACCCTTATAGAGAGCTGCTGCAGCCTAATGCATGAATTGTGTCAGGGGTTTTCTGGTTTTCTTTTGAGACATTGACTGTCAATGACAGGAATGGGAGGTGGGAGTATCCCACTCCTCAGTGGTATAGCTAACCCTGCAATAAACTTCATGTGCACCTCTGTTCCTTCAGAAAAGCTGATTTCATTGATGACTACCTGAAACTGTGCAAGCAGAATACTTGAGTTGACATGGCTGGACAGTGAGGATTTGTGTGTGCAGGATAGAGCTTTTCTCATTTAGCTCTGTCTGTAAATTTTTTTGAACACATGGAGGCACAGTTTTTGAAAATCTGTGCACATGGTCAAGCAGCCTCTAAGATATGGGTAGGTCCATCTTGCCACTGCTGCATGGCCATGGGAGAAAATGAACCTAAAATGAGTTAATGTTTTCTTCATGTTGTAGCTTGCAGGGGCAGCATAGTGCTCCATCATGGGGATGAAATGCTTGGGTTCTCTGTAATCATGCCTGAGTTCTAGCTGAGCTCCTGCTGTGAAAGATGGCATGGAGGTACTTCTAATGCATCTCCTCTCACCCCTCATCTTTAAAATATATGGTAACGATCCAGACAGCTTCTCTTGCCATGACAATGGGCTTGTCCCTCTGCTCCTTGCCAAGTTAGGGGTGATGCTAATTGTCAGCCTATGAATATGGGCACAAAAATGGCCATTAAATTTTGTACTCAGGTGTTTAATCTATGGTAGAGGGGAACATCTTTGTTACAGGTAAATCAAAAATGTCACTTAGGGCATTCCTGAATGCCCAAGTAGTGTACCATGTCTGGATTTCCTTATATTAGAAGTTCTTTTTAATGTTTGCCTTTATAGTGTAAATGCTGCTGGGCTTTTTTGCTGCTTGAAACAGTACTTTGCTAATAATTATATATAATTTTTCTTGTCATGATCTGTTATGTAATTCAGATGAGGACTGAGAATTACATAGAAAGTCTTTCTAATACTGTGCCAGCTACCCAACCACTTTTTTACCACTTTTTCAAAGAGCGTGGGGCAATATGCCAATAATGAGCTTAGAAAGTATGTATGAAGCTCCTGATAATGTGACATGATTTTTTTTCTTACTTTTGTTCTTCATTTCATCTTAATTAGTCCCAGTAGGAGAGATTGATTTTTTTTTTTTTTTTTTTTTTTTTTTTTTTTTTTTTTTTTCCCTTTTAAAGCCTTGTAGCTAACATCTGTTGGTATTCCTGGGGTCATTCTTGCTCTGTCCTATGCTTGACATTTCTTGTAAAAGAAGAGGAATTTGTTCATATTGACATTAGCTGCCTTGGTATCTCTCAGTGGTGCAGATGGCCTGTGAATAAAGACATCAAGCTAATAGGCAAGATGACAAGCCTTGATAGCACTGGTGCTCCTCATGCTTAAGTGGCAGGGCAGCATAGATTGCTTTTGCTGGGGAGATGCTTGGTCTGCTGGCACTAAAGCATATGGAATTAGTTAAAAATGCAGGGGGATCCTGGGAAAAGGAAAGTGCCTTGAAAATCCCTGACTGGCTGTAACAGTTGCTTCTTTTCAATGTAGCATTTCTTTGAGGGGCACAGATTATAGAAAAATGTGTGCATGTGGGAGAAAGATCCCGAATTTACTCTAGATATTTAGCAATTGTTGCTGTTTAATGCATCAGGATAAAACATTATTGAAAGAGTTCTTTGTTACATTGTTTGTTTTTGTCATGTTCTTAGAAATAAACAATAAGCTTTTTGTGTGATAAGAAGGATAATTTGGATTCAGATTTTTTATTTTAACATGTGCAGGTGCATTATAAGTGTATAATAAAATATTATTGTGTGTTTGAGAAAATGTTGTAGAGCCCCAAATATGGAAAATCTGTTTCTTCCACGGTGGACATTTATATTATCCTCCAGAGAAGGCAAGCTGGAAAACTTGGCATTCAAGTCAGCTGATGATTTCATGTGGTAGCATAGAAAGAGAAGCCAGATATTCCAAGTCTAACAAACAAAGCATGAAAGAAAAAAGATAATTAAGCTCTCAAGAAGCAGAGAATGAATAAGTTGCCATAATTTTAACAACACAGTTAGTTGGTGGGCCTAGTGGCTTGGGGCTCCTATGTCTTATATGTTGTGCAGGGCCTTTTCCCAGGGCTTATTTGGGATGAAATACAGCTTAGGATAATTCAGAGGAATCAAAGGGATTTTACTTAATTGGTATAGGCACCAAATTCAGGCTTCCTAAAGTCAGCTTTTACTAAGGTTGACCTTCAATATTATCATGGTACTAAAACTACAAAATGGGGAAAGGAAGGATCAGGACTTTTACCTCTCCTTTCTTGTATTTAAAATAAAGTTTTTCCCATTAGAAAGGCAATATTTTCTCTTCTCCAACCACATGTGGCATACCAACGTTGAAGAGTTAGCAAGCTCTTCTTTAATAAAGAAAAATCCATCTTGGTTGAAATATTTCTACTTCATGAGAGGCAGAAAGCAAATATATAAGTAAAACCAGATTTTATTTTGAAATTGATTTCCCACAGTCTAGGGTATATAATTATAAATGGGTAAAATATTGTTGTCAAACAAAAAAAGGCAAAATAAGATGATCACTTAAAAGTATTTTGGGATATACTTCAACCACATTACAAAGCCAGTGTTTTCTTAAATTTGTGTTTTTTGACAGATCACATTTGAATTTACTGAAAACTCAGCAATGCAATCAAGAATTTTCATGTATATTGTTGTGGTATATTTGAATCTACTGTAGCTAGAAACAGCAAATTGTGTTGTTGTATTTCAGGACTGGAGTCATCTTTTTGCACTTGCTTTGGACAATGTTTCTGAACTTCTCAAGATGAGAAGTGATTTCAACTACTCTAATAAGAGATTTTTCACAGATGTATTTGCTACTTAATGAGGCTTGAAGACAAACACATAAATGTTTGTATGAGTGGGAATTTAGGAGTGTTTGTATCTGTAATGCATAATACCTAATCTCGTCAATATTGTATTTCTCTTCTGCCTGCTCCCCTCATCCCAACTTCAAGAATTCATTATGGGGCAGCCACATATTAACTTTTGTAAGAGGATCCCAGGATTTTTCAAGATGAGGTAATCAAGCTTCTTTGAAAGAGGGGAGAACTTTACACATCACATTTGTACAGTTTGTAAAGATGATATGACATACATTAGATACATGAAGTGAAAAGGGAGGAAGATATTCAAGCTGAAAAACTTTCAAAAGGTTCAGAATTGAGGTCACAGAAATACTTGTTTCAAAAGGTGAGAATTCAAAGAGTTACCTGGTAATCAAAATAGGTTTGTAAAAGCAGAAAGTCACACAAGTGAGCTTGGCAGTTGGCATAGCTTCTGGGAGAGGTGTGTAAAGATGTACACACAAAGATTTTAATGCACATAGCTGGTTCAGGATGGTGCAAATCCAGGGATATTGGCAGAAGTGGTATCTTATTCCATATGTGTCAGATGTTAAGCCATCTATTACACTTGAACGACAGCCAAGACTGAGGGTTGTGAGTGTTCAGCTTAGTGAATTCAAGGATGGGTTTTGGATAAATGATTTTTTGCATCCAGACCTTTTAGCAGCTCAATTACTCCACTTTATCGACAGCTAGAGTTGCTCTTAAGTTTCTTTTTCAGACCTGTTGCCCTTTAAAACCTGCTGAGGTCATTTTTCTCCCTTGTCATATTCTGGTGTCCCTTCCAAGCAGTTGATACTGTGCACAATGAAGTCACCAAGACGGGGGCCATCGTTAGAGAGGCCTGCTTTACCTGAAGGACTTACTCACAGGTTTCACTCTTTGTGTTCCTTCCTCTGTTAACAGCAGCAGTGAAGGTAGATCTGACTGAACTGTTAGGACATCATCCTCTGTTCTTTGACTGGTGGTTTTGTTTGTGGGTGGCTGATTTAACTATTAGCACTTCATTCATACCTGTGTTATTTGATAGACTGTGAAGCCACATGATTTTAATAGGGGAACTGTCTTGTTCATGTCTGTATCCTAGAAGTTGTGCTAATTGCACAGTCATAAAGAAAAAATTGACAGCTGCTATGACAGTGCTTCAAGACCATGTGGCAAATTACTCCTGAAAATGAGTGAAGTCTTCAATTTAATAGTCATAGTAGGCTGTATTCCACTATAAATATGATCTGTTTTACACTAAGGAATCTTTAAATCCCTTTGTTGCAGCTGATTCTATAGTTCTAAAATGGTCCTTAAGGATTCCACTTATCATTTTTAGCAGTGCTCAAAATACTGTGTCAGAAGACATCCTGGAAACCTGAAAATAGACTGACTTTTGTACAAATAAGACATAAAATTTATGCCTTCAAGTTTCCTTTATATACAGGGCTTACCTTTTCTGAAAAATAGCTGAATTTTATTTATGCCAAAGAACCTAAAAAACTGAGAGAATTTGTAGGAATAAACCACATTGCTAATATTTGATTCCATCCAGTAGATCTTACATATGTGTGTACATATGTCTTACCATCAGCCCATATCCATACTAAATGTGAAATCATGCCAAATTTCATTCTAAGAAAGCTGAATGAAAAAAACACTGGTTAAGGTTGATTTTAGAATATTATTTCGATTGTAAGTCCAACCTTCACTTGTGAAAGAACTGTGGTCAGGGAGAGAAAGGAGAGATCTCTTCCCTTAGGAAAGAGTTTTACAGCCCAAGTGTCAAGCTGTGCCCTATCTCTCGGAGATCTCAACGCAGGAAAGAGTCTGCCATGGTCAGTAAGATAGAGTTTTACATTTGCTTCTTCCTACTTCATTTTCTTAGGAGGTTGTTGCTGTCTTTTAGTGGTATTTGTAGGAATTCTTAGAAAGCTGTATTTTTCTCAGAAGTAGCTATGTAGATTTTTCACAACTTGTCTTTTTTGGATAAGGAAACATGGTGCAGTATTAGTTAAGAGGAGATTTATCTGGCACAAATCTTTGCATGCTATTTGTTTATTGATTATGATCCACTTGCAAGTAATACAAGTGTCAGGTCCTCTCAACTGAAGTCACTTGAAATATATGTTTGGTGTTTGTAAGGCTTTAAATCTAGTTGAAAGAATTGGGAGGCAGTGTGAAAAGCCTTAAGCAATATCTGCTTCAAGTAACCAATCTGCTTGTATTGCTAAATGCATTGCTGATATGGATACAGCCTGTGTGTTACATTCTGGAAGGTTTGGGTCTATTAAGTTATCAAACTTTTCTAGTTACTGAGAATTGTCTCATTTGTTTCAGACAATTGTCTTATCACTGTAACTGTTATTTTCAAGTAAAGTTTACTCTTCTTGTTAGCAGAGTTCTTTGAAAGAATTAAAACTAGCACTCTGGTTTAGGGACAGCTGGGCAGTTATTTTCCTGAGGGTGTTCTCAGGAATTAGTTGTCTCAAATGGTAAACATTGATTGAGGCGTGTGGCACTTCATGATAACTGTGAAAATGCCTAATAAATTGTGATACTCTGCCAAGTGATAGTAAATAATTTTTCCTTTCAGAAGCTCTTATTTAAATGAAAAAGTCTCCTAAAGGTTTGAGTTAGATTCTGTCTTACTATGTGATTGCTATACTGAATATCTGTATTTTTAAACAATAATTAATGGCAGCATAACACAGAATTACTGCATTGTGAACCTGAAAACTGCTGTATTTAGTAAAGAACATACCATTTAATTCAGATCTCAGGTTGGTTTTCGGGTCTACATGGTTACTGCCACATGAAATACATCAAGAGTGTAAGAGTAAATAATGTAAGATACATAAGATGAAAATGCTTTTCAGGAGACTATAGATATGGTGTTTTGTTTGTAAAATTCATTGTACTGTTCCTTAAATGTCCTATTCAGTAAGCATCTCTGTGGCCCAAGACAATGTTCAGAACTAATCACAGAGTCTCAGAATGGGTAAGGTTGGGAAGGGACCACAGTGGGGACATCAGGTCAAACCTTCCTGCTCAAGCAGAGTCATTCTGGAGCCCAGGGCACAGGGTTGTGTCCTGACAGCTCTTGGCTAGCCCCAGTGAGGGAGGCTCTCAACCTCTTTGGGAAGAATGGCCAAAGGACTAAGCCTCTGTGCCTTGCAAACCATGCATGTGTAAGCAAACATTAATTTTGTGAGTGTTTTGAAGCACGTAGCTTTTGCTGGTAGCAACCACAACAAAAAAATAAATTTAGTGCAAAGGAATGAAACTGGGTGTTTTGAAGGGAGGAATGTGAAATCCTGGGTACTACCAAATAGCTGGTGTTTATGCTTGCCTACCCTCACCACTGCTGTCCTAGTGAACTCTCCACCATTGCCATGTGTTTCTGTACTCACCATTTTCTCCTAAACATTGGAGGTGTTACACCTGGCTTTTTTTTTGTTTTTTAACTAGCATGTGAATGAAAGCTATGTGGCATCTCGAGCTCCCTGTTTGGGCTCAGTGACTCACAGGACTAAACACAGCTGAATGAGTCTATTGTCTGAGTGCTACTTTCACAGTGGGATAAATCTTGTAAACTGAGATGAATCTTCTTCATTGACAGGAACTGCAAAAACCTGACTTGGTCATGTAAACATTTTAAGTTTCTGTCTAAACATTCCGGACATGGCCTTCCTGTGGAAAAGCTTGGCTACCAGGGAACAATTGTGCTTTCTGTTCTTGCATTTGTCATTATTATTAATTGGAATATCAACTTAATTTAACTACACAGGGGAAAAAAAGATAATAAGGGCAAGTTAAATGAGCATATGGAATATGGTTTTATGTTTATGAATCTGTATTATCCAAGGGTAATATTATATGAGCGTACATATAGACGTTTTAGCTTGGATGTGTTCTGCTGGAAAGAGCAAATGTTTTTCAGATGTTAGTGAATTCCCACCAACAGGTTAGCTATCTGGTTCCTCAGTTCTGGTTACCTGCCTCTAGCACTGTGCACTGTTCCCAGGATAACCCCAAATCTAAAAAATACAGCACAGAATTGGTTTAATGTTATGCATGGGAATTTGGCCATGTGTGGTGCTTGGTACTCTCTGTCCTGTAAGAGAGGTACAAGATAAACTACCTTTTCAAGAAGATAGATTCCTGGTTTTCCAAAGTTGAAGAAGTGTTAAGTGGGATTTTTTTAGTCCTTTTTGACAGTGTCCTTCTGTCCTGGTTATTACAGAAGTGAGAGATGAATTTTAAAGATGTCTGGTTTCAAGCAGTAAGGGGATTTTGGTGTGTTAAGCTTGATCTCTAGTCCTAGTGGGATGTTCAAAGAGGCCAAATCCCCAGAAGTTACTCAGAGAATCAAGGATCACATTAATCTAATACCAGAAAATTGTAAGGGTTTGGAAAGAGTTTCACATTCTGTTACAGAGTAGTGTGGTGGAATTTGATGTGATGGAACGTGAGAGAAGGTTGTGCTCAGTTTTGAGCATTTCTTAAAAAAAAAAAAAAAGCTGCCATTTCTTGAGGCATACATATCCCCCGTGTGGATAGCTGCTGGGCCATGTTTCTTTCCTATTTTCATAACAGCTACGATACTTTAAAAATCTGTGTTTTCATTCTTCTTCTTTGTCCCATTAACTTGTTTAGAAGATGGTTTAACAGTAGTGATGTTGTAACACTGTTGATCTGAAGTCCAAATTCTTAAGAAAAATACTATCTTTTGTTGTTCCAGCTGACAGAAGAAGCAGGAGAGCTTTCAGATGCATTAGTCCTTCTTTAGGCTAGAGAAAGTTACATACCTACAAGTAAGCACAGGAAATCTAAGAGATTGTCTCTTGGGTAAATAATGCAGGCTCAGTAGTATGTTATAGTTTGGATTTTTTTTCCTCCTTGAAGACTATTTTTTTTTTTATTTTAACTCTTTCTGTATAAATGACCCTAATCCTGTGCAACAGCCTGTGTGTGGCAAAGGAAAAATTGCTTTTCTCAGCTTTGGTGTTGAATTTCTGAGTATTCTATTGGATTGTTATATCCCTATTATTCTATAAACATGTCCAAAGTTTTCATTGCTTGTTCATTGGAAGTGGGAGCAAGTAAAATAGAGCAGATATTTGCTCTAAGGAGCTGCCAGGTGGAAGCCATCTTTGATGAAAGCACATGAATAGTACTGATTTCTTAGTTTTTATTTCTGGTAATTAAGTAATAGATTGAAATGCAGCCTTCAAACTACTATGCTATTTCTTTTTACTTTTTCCCCACCTCTAAACTGCTGAATAAATGGTTTGCAGTTGACCTTAACTTCCATGTTTTGTTTTGTTTTTCTTTGGTTTGGAATATGACACTTGAAAACTATAAGCTGAACTTTTCAAACTTGTTGGCTTGTGGGCAGTTTACAAATTTTTTTGAAAATATTTTCCTCCTTGAAGACTATGTAGGTATGTGTGTCCACACCTAAAGAATGTGGTTTTTGCTTCTATTCATTAGACTCAAATAGCTTGTGAGCTTTGATCTAAGATCATGCTGCTGTAGTATCTTGCTTACACCTATTCACATCATTGGTCATGTAGAATATACGTCTTAAAAAAAAAATCAAACAAGGTTATCTTTAAAAGCAGAGGAAATTTTTCTTAGGGTATTTTTTATTTCTCATCAGTTCCTATTTATTTTTATTTTAATTTTACCATGAACAAATAATCACTTAGAAGATGGATATTTTCTTTAGTCACTGCCCATCTGAGCAATAATTTTAAGCAGTGCTTTTCATCATACTTCTGAAACATTTTCCTGTAAACTTGGAACTTGAGTAGGCCCAAGAGCAGCACAAAAGCAATGGTGGCAATTATTCATAAAAAATTTTGTACATACTATAAGATGAAATTGGAGTCATGCTGGCTTTCTCTTCAGGATGACTACGAAAAGCTTATGCCACAAATGTCCTTTAAGGATTGTTGGGACAGAGACAACCTAAATCTTTTGAACAAACATCTGTGGAGAAATATGGATTTCTGCCTTTACATATGATAATGGTTTAGTGCTCTCCAGTTCTAGAGAGCATGAAAAACGTTCTGGTTCTTGACCAGAAAGAAATATTTTGTGAACAAGCTCTCAAGTTCAGATACGTGGAAAAGCGTTTTGGCAAGAAATATGCATTTTCTTCATTGCCGTGTTTTCTCCATTTTCTTGCTCTCTGCTCTTGAGTAGACATGCGACAAGTTCACAGGAAAAGCAGTTGTCTTTGTGGAAATTTGTTAGGCTTACAGGGGTAGGAAATATATGTGCTTTTCTCTGTATTTGTGCTGAATTTTTCCTTTGAGGAAAGGATGAACTTATTTAAATATGAAGTTGCACATTGCAACCTTCTCTGAATGACCATGTTTTTTTGGTCCTCATAAAACGTAGTGCTTTTTCCTTTCTTCTCCTCAGACTGAAAGAAAAACATTTGCAGCTGTGCTTTTGTTCTGGCGAGCTCCCACTAGTTTCTATCTTATATATTCATGTACAAATGCTAGTAACTCTAATTCAGTTTCTAATAATCATCTATACAAGTATCAGAATGTTACATTTCATCATAAACATGCACGCTTGAATAGTAATGGAATCAGAGTTGTTCTTTTCCTTGCTTCCTGCCTTCCCAATGTGGAAATTGGTTTAGGGGCACTTTTAAAAAGTAATTGGCATCAGCTTAAGTCTTGTTCCCTGTTAACTATGCCAGTTCATAAAAGCATAATTGCTGGTGACACCAGTCTGCGCATTTTCACCAGTATGGTATTAATTCATTTGCATGACTGAATCAGTGATAATCATTAGATGATAATTTTTAATTTGTTGTAGTTGTATGATAGTGAAGAGAATGCTTCTCTTGTGTCCTGCACAAAGTATTTCATGGTCTGTTTTTAGGGTTTTGTATATTATTTGATCAATTAAATTATATGGTGATAAATTTTTCCTGTGCCATGTCATCATGCTCAGAACACAAGCTGTAAGTCAAAGGCAGTACCTTTTCTTCAGCTTGTTTGAGCAAGTGACTGCTGTGTTTCTTCCTTTATGTAAAGTTAGAATAAAATATTCCCTTTCTTCACACACAGAAAAGCTTAATTTAATTAGAAAGCTTATGCAGTTTGAGAATTGCCAGCAAGGGTGATAGTGCTCAAAACACTTGTCTGGAAAGCATGCTAAGTAGTCAAATGCTCAATAAAATTGAAAATTAATTAATGGTGTGGAATCCTATTTTATGAACTATGATGATTGATACCAGAGCAAAGCCTGTTTCTTTAGCTCAGTAAGTATAGTGCTGCCTTGTAAGAAGGTGGAGGATCTGACGAGCTCAGGAACCAGATGGAGGTGGCACTGCCTCTTGGTGAGATGCTCAGTGAAAGCTGGTCCACACCATGAGGGAAAAATTACCTGCTACACAATCCTGAGTGCAGTAGTTGGTGAGAAGGACCTTTTGCTCTTTAGAACTCTTGAGTAATTTACATTACTAAGGACCAAGAGTAGTTTGCCCAGGTTAATCAAACTTACTGAGTTAAACTTCAAGGCAATAGGAGGTCAGGCACGGAGAAAACAGAGTACCAGGATATGAATGACAATCTCTAAGAAATCAGTAATTAAATACAGTGCAATAAAATAAAAATATTGGAGTAGATTATGCAGGCATGCTCTATTCCTATTTGCAAGCCTTTTGCAGAAAGTTTGTTCAGAGTTCGAAAGCACAAGAATATGGTGAACATATAGAAATGAGTTCATTGGTTTTATTTGATTCAACAGATGGGTCTTGAGAGGGCTCTGTAGCAGAGGGCATCTGTCTTCTCATAATCATATTTATTAGATGTTTGTCTTTCAGTACCAAATGGTTATATTATCTGTGACCTGTGTTTTTGACATTGTGAGCACAATTTTTAAAGTTTGCATTATTTTTCATGATCTCATTTATCAATATATTTATTGGTATTTATATATTTTATATTTATGCTTGAGGCTATGTGTGTCTTTCATGGTTTTAGATAGAAATCAAGGGTATCCTTAATTGTGAGAGATTGCTGATCTGGAGATCAACAGAGGAAGAAAGCAGTCAAATTGCTGGTAAAAATTTGGCTGTGATATGTGCTTAACTGATCCGTCTAATACCACTCAAGATAGAGATGAAGAAAGGAAGAGTTGTACTGGGGCTTCTGACATTTGCCAACCTGTAGCCTTGCTGTCAAAAAAAGAGTTGCCAGTTGGCATGAACAAAAAGCCTTTTTCAAGGCTGATAAAATGTGTTGGAAATGGCAGCCAGATTAAAGCCTCCACATCAAAATGAATGCTGAAAAAGCTCTTTTCAGGACTAAAGAGGAGATTGAAGTTGTCAGCAGCCAGTCTGAATCTGGCAAGCAATGTGAAGTACTTAGGGCTGGAGAACTTTAATTAGACTTTTCTCCAGGCTAAAGAGAAGTTCTTAGTCTTCATCCTTGATAACTCACTGATTGGCTTCTGTTGTATCGACAAATATGAACTTTGACAAGAATTTGTGTATGTGTGCTGTGTGATGAAGTGCTATATTGTTATCTGAGCAGAAACTTTGGCCTTGTGTGCAGTGGATTATGTGGATGATATTAGAGCAGTAGCTCAAACCCAGTATTATTGACCTCTTGTTTCTTTGCATTGCGAAGGTGCTGTGTTTTGTTTAAAAAACAGCCATCAAGCAGTAATTTCTTCCATGTTTTATCTTTCCCTCACAGCAAAATAATTTATGATTTTTACTAAAGTTTAATATCTTTATGAACTGAACTGGTCTTGGCAAGTTTTCTGGATGGATCAGGAGTGTTATTATAATCTATTAGTTTCAGTGTCGAAAGAGTTTTAGAAAAGATAATTTGGTTCGAAATCATGCTCTTGTGAGTTGAAAAATTAATTGGAAATATATAAACTAACCAATGATATAGTGTAAAATGAGATATATTATTTATGAAATGCAGAAGAATTTAATAAGGAATGTTTTAGAAACAATATTTTTATACTTTGATCAAAGTCTGATTATTTTGACCTTGAGTGAAATTATTCATTAATTCTTTTTTTAGACTGTAAGCAAAAGTTCCTGTATTCCTTGAAATGACTCAGTTTATTTTTCAGATTTTATGTCAGTGTATGCCATGTATGCGTGGTGTTAAGGCAAATATTTAATATTTAGTACAGTTTTCTTTAATATAGGTAGCACATTTTGGTTTTGGA
This sequence comes from Irena cyanogastra, assembly GCA_013397155.1. Taxonomy (NCBI): domain Eukaryota; kingdom Metazoa; phylum Chordata; class Aves; order Passeriformes; family Irenidae; genus Irena; species Irena cyanogastra. The sequence goes on along the minus strand of VWZV01009814.1, from coordinate 1,897,222 downwards.
GACCAAAGGGGGATCCATGATGTTGCTGAGTTGTTACTATATTTATTGAATAGTAATATAGAGTAATTATTTTAGATAGAAGCAAGATATACTGCACTTGACCAACCAGTGGAAATATGTGTATCACCATTGCAAATCTGAACTATTTCAACTTAGCTACAGAGACGAACTGCTATTTAAAGTTTTGGAAATGTTTTACTGAATCAGAACCATGAATACTTTGCAGTTTCTTTTCTTGTAAAGTGTTCTTCATCCCCAAAACACTTCTAATATTATCCCCCTGTCCTTTTTTTTTTCCAAAATTTTTCTCTTCAAGGTAATGGCTTTAGTTATTAGGTGTAGTGACATATCTTAATGAATTGATCACCTGTGTTAGTCTTCAGGGAGACAGCTGTCCTTTTCAGGATCTTTCTGCTACCCTTTTCATGTGTAAAATTTCTTACCTTTGGTCTGGGTTTTTTATGCTTGGTGTTACATTTCTGTAGTTTGATGTTTTGTTTTTTAATTTCTTCTTCTCTGTGATCTAAGCTTTTCTTCTTGAAGCATTTCAGAATGGCAGTGACAGTAACTCACTGTGTTCCACTTCCTTCTTGGTGCTCAGGTTCACTTCAAACTGTTCCAGAGGAAATTTAATTATGCTTCATTCTGAAAATCACTATGAGCATTGTTTTGTGATAGCTAATATATAATGAATTGTCTCCATACCCCAGTACAATTTGATTTGAAACTGATGGGGACCGTTGGAATTTGTGCTAGGTCCTTTGTCTTTCTGTATTCACTGATGAATTACATGAAAGCTTTTCTCCCTCTGCAGTCCATCTGTGTTGTGTTTGGGAGCACTGTGCTACTAAGCCACGGATTTAGAGGGCCTTTGTGTTGGCAATGTTGAGTAATTCACGGAGGAAGCTCTTGTGTGTTAGTGTTGATGAACCTTTCAAGCACTATTTTCTTGGATTTGCACTATCTCCAGCCCAAATTGGGAATGTACATAAGATATAGAAGTTATCAACACAAAACTTCGTGTAACAGTTGTCTTTCACCTCCACCCACAGGAGAACAATGGATATTATGCCATCCTTCAGCAGCACAATCTCAATTCTGATGTTCAGCATCTTGTCAAATAAATGCTGCTCAGTTGTGGTGCAAAGGCTCAGCTCCAGTCCATGCAGAATTACATTAAGGATAGTATCTATTGTTGTGAGATTGCACATTATTTGAGGTTTAACAGGTTTACATCTTCCAGTGGTTTTTCAGAGTAAATTGTAGCTTAGATTGCAATTGTAAATTGTAACATAGATTGCAAAGAACTGATGTAGTGCACTTAACTGTAAGAACCAAAGCAAGTGAGGCAGTCACTCACCACCTCACCTGGGTGGGCCTTTCCCCAGGGAGTTCCCAGGCACAGGATGGCTCACACACCTGAACCCACTCCTTGCTGGTTCATTACCAAGTGTGACAGTACATGGCATGGAATATCTTCTCAGTTTGGTCCCTCTTCCTGCTTGTGTCTCCTCCCAAGCCCTTGTACACACCCAGTGTATTCACTGTGGGAGCAGAGTGAGGAACAGGGAATGACTTGACTGGGCAAACCCTGTTTAACAATAGCTGAAACATTTTTGTGTTGTCAGCACTGTTTTGATTATAAATCTCATCCATAGCATTATGTAAGCTGCTATGGGGAAAATTAACTCCATTCCAGTTGGACCCAGTACCATTTCTTCCCTCTTCTGTCTCTGCCCTGAGTTTTTAACTTTAAAATGCTTTGTTCAAAGACAAGAAATGTAAACAGATTGAGAGGTGAAGCTAAATGGAATAAAGATAATAACCAAAGGAAAAAGTGTGTGTATTTAGTATCCCAGATTGATCAGAACTCAACTCACTTGACAGATAATTGCCTGACAAGCAGTATCTTTGATGTTAAGCTTCAGTGAAGTAGAAAGTAAGTTCCTCAGCTGCTCCCCAACAGTCTTTGGGTGGTCTCTTGCTGTCCGATGCTGGAGCACCCTCTCACCCTGCTGAAGGGTGTTTTTGTGTGACACCCTGCCTACAGACAGTTACACACAGCTTGCTCTCTGAGGTCTTGGGGAGAGCAAGCAAGTGTAGAGAGATTTGGAGGGAGCAAGAACGGCCAAGTACAGTTTAAAATAAACAAGTTCTAAATTAAAAAGAATGTTAAATACAGATCATCTGCTCAAACCATGACAGCAGATTTAATTCCTTCCTCCTTTTACCTGATGGAGATGCGCCTGCAGGGCTCGCATCAATTACCTGTCGACATGTGGAAAATGATTGATGAGCTGCCTCAGGCACTGAAGTATACTTTGTCAACCACTCATAATTTATACATCTTATCTCTGCCAGAACAAAAGACAGGACAGCATGCACTCTGAAAGGAAGAGGAAAAAAAAGAGAGAGAGAGAAGGAAAAAAAAGAAAAAGGCTGTTTGAGTTCCAGTATGTAGCACAAGTTGATAACATTGATGCCTATCTATTTGCTCCTTCAGCAGACATCTCCTGCCACTTTCTACTGCGACTGCTTGAGTTTGCCGGGCTCTCTGGCCATTCCCTGCTGGAAAGATGCTGACATAGTAAGCATGGAGCAGTCTAGAGTTACATTTTAATTACACTATTATCTACAAGAGTCTCTGGAGCACTGATGTTTGTTCTGACCTTTTGTTTTAATCAGCACTCTCAGAGCATGCTGTTAACCACCACTGACAGAGATTGATAATTTATATAGTGTGGTCTTCTTAAGAAGCTTTCATTTAGAACCATTACAGAAATCAGATACTTTTACATTCAGACAAGATTTTAGCATGTAATTCAGATAGGTGAGTCTTAGAGTAATGTCGAAACCAAATCTCCACTTTGACCTCCAACTGTAATCAAACTGAAAATATTTTTTTTTAAATATTTTGGGGGGATAAAATATTATTTGTATTTCTTTGAGGCTTTGGAGCACTTTCAATCACGATGTTTATTCAGTATTTGCTGTGAACTTGCAGATAAGCCTCATATTCTACTCTTAAACTTTCAGGAACAGCTATTTATCTAGAGGGAGGATGGAAGATTATTTAAAAGTCAACCTGAGATGGTGTAAATAAGGCTATTTTCTAATGGTGTTTAGTGTTGTTCAATTTCTCAAAATGAAAAGCAAAAATCTCTTGCTAGTTTTGAAAATTCTATTTTCTAATTTAATACAATAATGGAACTTAATGTGGTCATTTCTCCACTTGAGTAACACGGTATAATAACTCTTCAGCAGCTACTACGTTGGGAACAAAGTAAGCATTTTTGAGTTATTACTCTGTTTGCTTGGAAGGTTGTGCTGAAATGGTCTACAAGACATATTCATCTGTATTCATCTGTGTTCTGAACCCATGTGTTAGTGAAGGATTAAAAAAAAAATTAAGACAATACCAATCTAAATGGAAAATTTCATGATATAATATTTTAGAATATTGGAAGTTTTAGTAAATGTCGAGTGCTAATGTACTGGTAAGTTTAGTTTGGTAGTCATATTTTCAGGTGTTCTCTTGTCCTCTGGTGTCACCTTGCTAATTTTATTGCCCAGACATACCAGGATGTTGTGGGGATTTCTAAGAAATATTCAGTTCATGTGTATGTTTTTTCCTGGCACCCGTTTTCATCACGTCTGTGTCGCACAGGGCTTTGGGAGCAGATTCCTCGAGGAGCTCTGGTCTGCAGTGCTCAGCATTCTAGGTACTAGATGGTGTCACAAGGAATGCTTCTGCATACAAGCATCATTTTCTCAGTCATGGTTTTATTTTATGTAGTGACAGTGTGAGCAAAGCTTTCATCTCACTAGACCTATTTTGTCTGTGCTTTTTACTTTAATCTGTACTTCTTAGGCTAAACTGTTCCAACATAGGTTTGTTCCTTCTATCATGTTACACATCCAACAGTGGAGCAGATTACTAAACCACAAAGAATTAAATGGATTACCACAAGCCCAAACCTGCAGTCATGCATGGACTTCAGTAACAATTAAGCACAATAGCTGCTGGCTATTTAATTGAAAGTTGTTCAAAATTATATTTAATTAACTCAGTAGGACTTCTTGGAGAATGAGACTATTTGTACTCTAACTACGTAGAAGACTTCTCTTTCCTGATAACTATATTTGTGCAAATACATGCATGTTTTTGTAATTCCTGGTTACCAAAACAGACCTAAAATTCAGAATTGGTAAATGTAGAAGCAAACAAGAGAGTGTCTGAATTCTGCAATTGGTGTTGTGAGTTTGCATAGAGTGGCAGCCAAACAAGTTTAGCTACAGAATGAGAAACTGGATTAAAAGCAAATTAAAAGTTTTGATCAGGAAGGCAGTTTTGATGATTACAAGCAGCATTGTAACATTGTTGCAGCACTTGTAGTAAAAATAAAATAGAAGTTGCTTATACAGCTTGTTAAACCCATGAGAGTAATAAGTGGTGAGACAGAAAGTTACTTTTGCTCAACTTCCAAGCAGTTGTAATCTTGGTTTGCTTGTATTTCCAGCTGAGAAAAAGCAAATAAATGTAGTCAGTGTGAGCCTCAGCCTGTGAATCCAACTTCTCAGCACGATTTATTAGCTCCAGTATAGAAGGAGTAATACAGGTATATGACACTTTTTGTTTTGGGGTGGACAGGGTAAGTTCCTTTCTGTCTGCAATACATTGTGTAAACACATTAGAGTTTTGTTTAGAGAGAGAAACTGCTGAAAATCATAAAACTAACATACACTGATCAATATGAAATAGAATTTCATACAATATTGCTTTGAGTGAAAAGAGTATATATTACAAAGGCAGTTTAAAGAGACAGCAATTCCCAGTCAGTGGGGGTAAGAGATTTCAGTGTGGGAGAAACACTTCTTTCTTCCTTTGCCATCTTTCTGCTGTATGACCTTGAATAGGATACTTAAATCTGTTCTTTATGCTATTTTTTTGTCTGTCTTGTCAGCTTAGATTGTGTTCTCTTCAAGGCAGGGAGTGGGTGCTGTGCTGTGATTCTGAGGAGCCCAGTACTGGCATTACCTGACTTGAGTGAAAGTGCAGAGGTGTTGCTCTAACACGAAGGGAGAGCAAGGTATCTCCAGGTATGAGATCAGTAACAATCATTTAAAAAAAAATAAAAACGAGCACCAGCTATGAGCTAAGTCATGCCTAATTGCTGGGCTTATAGTTGCTAAGCTATAAAAATACCACCTTTGTCTGATTTCTGTGCTCTTTTGTCCTTCTGTGCAGCTGTCCTTCATTTTGCTAGTCTAACTCCTAGGCAAGCTAATATTCCTTGCTAGGTAGCATCAAGCTTATGAATTTTTATGAAAGCACTTGCTTTTATCCAGCTTTCTGGATGGTGTTTTAGGGTACAGCTTCCCATAGTTACCTTTCTACTTTCCTGTGTGCCTTCCCCTCCTCCCTGTTTCCCAAGCCTGCATCCCATTCTCTGTGGTAAGCTGGTCTTTAAAGCTGTCTGAAATTGATTTAAAATAAAAAAAAAAAAAGGTGTCCCTACTTTGTTTTTAAGTATGTTATTTCTTCTTAGTGCTGAGCTGCTTTTTTGTTTTTGTTATTTTGTTTGACAGGCTGCTTGTAGATAGAACAGTTTTCCATAAGGGATTGAAATCATACATCAAATCTATTGTTTTATATGTAAGCCACTTGAGAACAATGAAAGCAGTTGCTGGAACCCAAATACCATTACAAATAGATTTATTGTAGTATGTTTTCTCCCACCTTTTTCTAGAAGTTATTACTTTAATCTTAAGAATTTATGTAAGTATGCTTGTAGCTTTTATATGCTTTATGCATTCACTTTTGAGACTTTTTAGCTATTTAGTGGCATGGTGTTTAAAACAAGTGTTATCAAGGAAATAATTTCAGCTTTACATCATTTTTTTTAATATTTCCCTCTGAATGCTACATATAAAATAGCCAGATGGTAATATAAAAGAGTTATAGTAAATGTCATGGAAACTTATCTTCACAATGCCCTTTAGCTTGGTGCATTCATCTCAACCTACAAACATCAAGAAGAGATAAAGATGTAATATCCCTTTGTCACAAAATTATGTAAAATTTCAATGTCTTCAAATTTTAAATGCCTCTTAGAAAAAAACTTATTAGAAATATATGCAATTAAAGTCATTCCAGCATTTGTAAAAGAGCAGAAATGTTTTTCAACTGCTCTTTCCACCTCAACTAGAACAAAGCTATTTTGTATTGAAAATATTTCCCAAACTATAGTTATGACAAACTAGATCAGATGTTCCTAGGAGAATACAGATTTTTCTGCCATTTTAATAGTGAGCCTAAATCAGATCTCAAAGGCTGGAAAGTTATTTACATATTATTGACCCAGAACTTAATCCACTCAATAGACATCGAAATGAAACAATATATTTCATTTACAGCAATATCTTAAATGCTTTAGTCATCATACTGGGTGAACTAGAGCCTTGATAGTTTGGGTTTTTTTCTCATGGTTTCGGGGGATGAAAGATTGCCCGTTACTCTGGAAATATATTTGAGTTCATTGTGTTGATAGGTGAAAAAACTGCTGATTAGACAGCTTTTATACAGAGTGTTGTGATTCCACAGCATTTCTCACACATTCCCAGTCCCAATAGCCATATGTGTTAAGATGGTGTCAAGTGGAGTTGTTACCGATCTTAACTTGTTTTATGTGAGTGATTGGATGAAATCTAAATGTAATATTGACAAAGCTGACAGCACAATAGAAATGTGGTTTCTGGTGGAGTATTCAGCTGATGCCCAGAAGTACTGACAAATGGTAGGTTGTGAAACCATGCTCATCATTGTTAAGGACACAGGATTAATAAACCCCTCTGAATTGCCACCTAGGTGAGGTGCTTACGTTCTTTCACGTTATAGCTTCCTACAGATGAACCCGAAGAAATTAAAGTAAATATATCCATGGAAAAATAACAGTAATGATCAAATGAAGAAAAAAACCATGAAAACAAAGAGATTAAAAAAGCCGAAACTGTATCTGTGTTGAACTAGTCTGGTAATTAAAATGTTGTGGTTGAGCAGTAAGCAGTTTACTGCTGTCTGAGGCAGTCTTTTCTTAGTGAGAGTGGCACAGAACTAATTGTTGAATTTCAGAAATGTATTTCTTGGGGGACAAATGTGGATGTAGTTGTCGTGTAGCACTGTTCAGCTTTGTTGAAGTGATGTCAGCAGCATCTCAGTTTTGGAGTTAAATAACCCTCTTGAAATCTGTGATATGTTTTAGTTAACATTTGGAGGCAAGTGAAGCGCTTTTTCACTCTAGCCTTACAGCCCGGTTTCACCACTGTTTCCCTTAAACCTTTGTCTTTAAAGACAAGCTTTCTATGGCTCTTCTACCTTAAATATCTTCCTTAGTATTGCTGATAAGGTGTTATTTCTGTCTGAAGAAACCTGCAGGGAATATCAGCCTATTTGCAATGTTCTTTGGAAGTAAGGAGAGATAAACCCCCCCACTTTGGGCCCAGTGTCTTTGCTGGTCAAGAAGTGGAGAAGCAGCAGGTGTGTAATGTTTCTTCATCGCTGGTTTTGTGCATGTTTTCTCTCAGACCATCAAACAGACACAAGGAATTATAGTAGATCTTCTGATGAAAGATGGGATTGCTGAAGTCAGACCTTTGCATGGGTGTGAATCAGTGGATTCCTGTTTGGTTAACCCTGATACAGCTTTTTAGGTGTCAACCCTTTTTCTTACAGAAATGCTGCTGATTCTTTTTGGCTTTGCATTTTTAAAAGTTATTTTTGTTTGTTTTGTTTTTGTTGAGTTTTTGTTTGTTTTTTGGGTTTTTTTTTCATAAGAAATAGATATAGACTGAGAACAACAACACATAGGCTTGTTGTGTAGAGAAAGGGAGGAATCATCTTTTCTTAATCCCCTAGAAAACAGTGGACACAGCACTTTGGAACTTAAGTTCCTATTTGTTTTCCAATATATAACAAAATTTGTAATTTAATTTTCCTGGTCAAGAACCTCAATTAGTTGCCCTGCGGCCATGGAATATTCCTAAAAAATTGAAAATGTAGCTGTAGAGGCAAATGGCTTATTACTTTTACATACATATGAAGAACAGTTTAAAAAAGAAAAAGGAAGTCTGAAAGAATGATGCATGAGAAAAATGAGCGTGTAAACAGCATTTTCTGTTTTCTTTTATTGCAAATATGAAAAAGTATGTATTCAAATTTACCATTTCCTGTTAACTGGTCAAGAGATATATTTTACTATTTCAAGAAAATTTGGATTGAACATAGGTTCTCTTACTTAGAATGATCACTTTAATGGAAGCAACTCTGTATTTCTGTCAGCATAGTAGTTCTTTCATTTAATTCTTTAAGTCTCTCTAGCTTCTCCTTTAGAGAGTTGCAGAACCCAGCATCCTGAATCCATTGTCTCTTTATTGTGATGCATGCAAATAGAGCAGTTTTAACTTTCCAATCTAAAGTAAAAAAAAATTGTATTGCACATTTGAAGTGGAATGAAAATGATGCATAGAGAAGTAGATCATTTTATAGGCTACTGTTCTGTTTTATGGAATGATAAATAATGATGTAAAGTATGTTTTTCTTTGCATGTTTAAATTGCTCCTTGTGCATAACTGAATTTAAAATAAATTCAGAAATGACTGCTCAGCCTTGCTAAAGTACTTGGAGAACTGCTTTATTCTTAGTGTCTTTTCTAATAAACAAGTTGCTATGAATAGAGCTTCTTGTTTAGATCTTAAATTTTAACTGGACTTTGGCAGATTTAAATTTAGTCTGGGCACTGTAAGGGTCTATACTGCCACTCTTTGCCTGCTGTTCAAGTGACTGATTTCTCACTGCTATCCCTCAGCCATTTTATGTAACTTCCTTTCAGGAGCCAGCTATGCTGTGTGAACTGACAGACTAATTTCTTTATGTATATCAGCTTGGTCTGGCTGGAGTGCAGTTAGGGTTTAGTGTTGGGGTTTTTTTGATTTGTGACTGAAGCAGTGTTGATAGCACACCAAGAATTTGGCTGTGGCTGAGCAGTGCCTGCACAGCACCAAGGCTTTCTCTCTGTGCCAGACAAACAGGCTGGGAGTGGGCAGGGCATTGAAAGGGACGTAGGTGGAACTACACTTGAAAATTCAATCTGTACCATCAATTAATCTGTAAATTCCTCCTGGCTTGTGCACTTTGATTCAGCATGTGGTGTTAGTTCAAATTACATCTTTTTTAAAGTAATGTTTGCTTTGCAGGTAATGCACCAGAGGAAAAAGAAAGGCAACTTCAGTATTTTTATTTTTGTCTTTATTTTGTGTATGGACCTTGCCTTGTATTACTTATTGCTTTTACCTTATATTGCGGCTAGTGTTGTGGCACCTTTGCCTTTGTCTCTTTTTCTCATGGTGGTGACTCAAGTTAGCACAGATTGCTTTTTTTGTGGTTAGCAAACTCAAAATGGAGATGATTGATCAACAGAGACTGTCAAGGGATTACTAAATAAACAAATTCCTTTTAACTTTTTGTGTTATTTTAAACTACTTTCTCATAAAATATAAACATTTTGAAGTTGAGAATTGATGCTTGGATTCAATCTTTGATACTAGTATTGCCTAGCTGTTTTAAGAAGGGCTTTATTTGGTTTACCCATGTGTGTACACACACATATATATGACAGTGTTGTGATAGAGTAAATTAGTAGCAACATTCTTTGGGCATTTAGAAACAACTCTCTTCACTGGACACAGTGACTCTCTCACAAGGTCTTTTAACCCTTGTGACTCGCTGTTTGTGAGATGCATACCCGAGTTTACAAGAATAAATGTGTGTGGCTAAGAAACAGTTCCAGTTGTTCCAAGAGATCTGAGTGCTTTGCAGTGTAGATGTGGCATAAATGTCTTGGTTTTCACTTTATTTTATTTGCTCTTAGACTGTGTGTCACACTTGGTTATCATTTTTAAAGCTGTGGGAGAGTGATGCTGGTGTGAGAATGATGTCACAGCATGAAAAATCCAGAGGGGCTTTTCCAGTCGTTACTCATGTGAGTACATCTCCCCCACTGGCAGAGATATGGGCTGGATGACCTCGTTTGTCTCCTTAGCCTCTGCCTTCTGTGATTGTGGGAGTGGCAGGGCAGTGCAGGAGATCAGCATGAGTTTATTGACAGCTGCAGCAAGACAAGGCACTGACCGCACCTGCACTTCCTAGGTGGGGATGTACGGGTGCGTGGGGCACTGCCCTGTAGAGATCACACTTGGACACTGTGAGATGACTTATTCCCTCCTGCTGGTTCTTCAGGAAAATGTGACTGACTATTGAAGCTGATGCCTTTTAGTTCCTCACATGATCAGTTTTCATTGCATTCCTAAAGCAAGAAACAGTGTGGACATGTGTGAGAACTGATACAGAACACTTTCTTATGTTGTCTCTCACCTCTTAGGACATTTGGACCCTAAACTCTCCCTCCCTCAGCCCTCACATTTCAAATTTTATAGGCACTGTACATTAAAATAAGACCTGCCCAGCTTTGATATTCAGTCAGAACTGGGCTAAGAACTTGAAACTTGTTAGACTCAGACTAAAATTCTACAGTTGCTGCTACATAGCACGCTCTGTATTTCAAATTACATACTAAGAGGTTTTAGATAATAGATATGATCCATCCAGAGCTTTCAAAGGAATCTAGAGCAGTTAGACTTATTAATGTTTAACTGGAAATCTGGCTTGCAATTGTGATTATTTCTAAAAGTATGTCATAGTGAAGAAAATTAAAACTCTCCAAAATGTTATTACATTGTTTTCTTGGAAATAACTTTAAAAAGCATGTTGAAACTCAGGAGAATTTGGGCATGCCAAGGGAGAGTTCTCTTTAGTCTCTTTTGAATGCTGTTGGTAAATTCAAAAACTTCTTGCAGTGTATAAACTGCAGATAACAGCAGCATACAAGTTGCCCTTATAACTGGATTACCTTATTTGTTGAAAATGTGTGATACTTCTGAAAAACAGAGTTTGAGTTCTTTGCGAATGGAGTTTGAGGCAAAGTTTTCCTTTGTGACTTGGGAGGTTTGCAGTTGATGGATAAAGTTTAGATATTGTTGAGATGGTAAATATTTGATGGAAGTGAAAGTAGAAACCTGAACAAATTTGTTCTCACAGAGGAAGATGATGGCTTTGAGCAGAAAATGTGGAATGCGTTCTGTGCATGATCTCACCTTAAGTTTTGAGCATGTTCAATTTTCAGGTCATTAAGCAGTTTATTAAAAGGGGTTTTCTGTGCTGACATAAAGGTATCGGTTTTGGGTGTGTTGCTGTATGTTAGGGAGAAAAATTTAAGTAATAGAGCATGTCTTTCTTCTCCACCTTATTTTCTTAGACATTGCAGTGAAGCATAAAAATAGAAGCTTTGCAACAGAGGATGGATGAGAGGATAGCATGGTATGGAGAAAAAAGCATGGACAGAAAACTTTTTTGTGTATCAGTGCTGATTTGAGAGGATAAGAATACCTTTACTTAAAATGTAAAATTCAGTTAAAAAACTCTGTAGAACAGCTGTATTTATCTAATAAATACATTGTATATCAGTATGGAAAGAGTAAAGAATTTCTATGTACATTTCAAGGATGTGCAATATTGAATCCATAGCAACAAAGAAGAGCAAGTTTTTATGCTCATTTGTCAGTAACAACAAAATATTTACATACTGTGTTGTCTTGTTAGAAGATTTGGCTACATGTGGAACATTACTTATGGAGTTGTGCACTTATGATGTTATAAGCTGGAGAAGAAGTTCTTCATCTTATTATGGTTGCAGAGTTTGTATTTTTATGCTTTGTTTTTAACATTTTCTCTACTTTGTTATGTATCTTATTTATTAGAAGTTTATTGGAATTGTTGTATATGTTGGGCAGGTGATGAAAAGAAACAGACTGGGAAAACTGCTACTTTCATTTGAAAAAAAAAATTAAACATCTCCATAAATCTCTACTTAACAAAAAAAAGGAAAGAAAAATTAAAGTGTATATTTAAATTGTCCATATTAAATCTGATTTGTAAATGGCCTTAAGCAATAATGGTGCTGGACTATATTGGGTTTATCAACTTTATTGCAGAGCTTTTGATTCAGAAATCATAGTCATTTATACAGGACATCAGGTATCTGTAGTAATTTGTGGAGAGTAACTGGGAATGCTCATTAGCTCATTTAAAAGGAAAAAAGCGAGTATAATTTGCTTTAAATTGAAAAGCTATCGCAGTTTTTTTAAACTGAAATGCGTCTGTCTGCAATGTAGCCATGTGAAGGGAAGGATAAGGCCTGTCAAGGTACTTCTCCTGCGTCAGTGCTTCGTCTGCTTTGTTTGACATCTCTAAACAACTCTTTAAAAATGTCGATTTTGGCATGCTCCACAAAAGAGGACTGAAGGGTGTTGTTTAAGTTATTTGGGCCTTCTCTGTTTTTCTTTCTGTGGCACAAAAATGTGCATTTTTTTTTTCTATGCCTTTCCCCCCAACAAATGTGTGTTTTAGCCTCAAATGACCCTGGCATCTTAACATGTCAGAGTGTTAATAAAGCACTGAGGCTGTCATAATGTGGGGTTAAATAAAGTCTTCATGAGCTGTCTATTAAGCTGATTTTTTGTTTGTCACTTTCTGTAGTTTCTTTATGGATGCAGCTTGTCTTGGTTTGTGGGCAGCCAAGCAAACGGGCTTTGTCTTTGTTCACTGCTCTGTTTAATTCTCCCCTCATTCATTAATCATCCCTTTGACTATTTATACCAGTGGCAAGTATAGCTAACACACTTAACGTTTTCTTTTGTCTCAGTGGCACTCTTTGTGCAGGCCAGAGGAGGGCTAATTATTAACTGTAAAGTGACATTAAAAACCCGTAGATAAGCATACAAATGCTGCATCCACTGAAATGCAGGGGGTTTTGTCTTGGTTTTTTTTTTTTTTTTTTTTAACATTCAAGTGCTTGTGGCCAAATGAGTTTTTCTTGCTCTGTATAGTTGGGAGTTCGCAGTAGCAGTGCCAATGTCTAGATAATTAATGAAGAAGCTCTGTTAAACCCAGAGAGTCTGCCAGTGTCAGGTTTTTTAGTTTCATCTCCGGACAGCTTAGTTGGGTAGTTTGTACCTTATCAGGCAGAAGCAGGGATTTGAATTGCTGCTATTTAGTTGGAGGCAGTTCCTCTTCTCTTTAAAGGTCCCATTCCTGTGTTTATTAGTATTCTGTATACACAAGTCTTGGAATGTGTTTTTTCTTTTGACTTCTTATGGTGGGGAAGATTTTAGCATTTTCTGTCTGGCTTCCTTCTACTTGTGACGTTGTCTTGAAATTATAACTTCGGGGTTTTTTTGAAACACTGACAGTGATCACACCTTTCTTGCTTACTCGAGGTCTTTTTGACCCTCTTCCTTCTCACTTATGATTTCATGATATCAGCAGAACAATTATTCTGGAAAGACTTCTTTGAAAAGATAGTATTTAGAAAGGTATATGTTCTAGCTTTTTGGAGGAAATCTAGATGTCACAGGATATTTTGGGGTCTTTTTTTACTGTAGTGTCTGCCTCGTTCCATCCCTTGCCATAGGTTGGAAATCAGATTTTTTTGTTTTGAAACAAAATAAGAAAAATTGAAAAATAAAGTTGAAAATTAGGTGCTGCTCTGTGAGGTGGGCTCAGAGAGATTACTGCAGGATTTAAGTAGTGTTGCGATCAGCTGCTAACTTGTAAGTAGAAGTGACTTTTCCTTTGACTGATGTTGCAACCAGAGACGTGTTCATAATTCATAATCACTACCATAACACGTAGATGAGGCCTGAAGCTGGAGCTGCAGCTGATCCTTTCAGTGGTGAAGCAGTTTGGTCCAGCAGTGACCCAATGTCTGAGCATTTCTGGCTCGTGGCATAGCTGACATTTTTCTGGCTCTCAGCATGACCAAAAATCCTACTGAGTTGAACATAAAACATAACATCCAGTGAGATAGGTCTTTGATAACAGAGCTGGGAAGAGGTTATGCTCTCTTATTCAAGCCTGTGTATAAGTGAATAAGCCTATTACTTCAGTCTGTTGTTATTGCCAAATGGAATGTCTTTCAAAAATTTCGAGCAAGCGATAATGTTGTGAGGGTATCACAGGGCAGTCTGCTTTTAGCTAGCTCAGGCACATTGCAGCTCCAGCTAAAACAGTAGATCAATAGTTACAGATTGCTTTCTGGATGTATCAGTTAGGAAATTGCCATGCTGATTACAGGGAATCCTTACTTGAGATGAAATTGAGAGTGGTGGGAAAATCTTCTTTAAAAAAAGTGTGGTGATACAGTAGACTGTGTTGCATAAATACCTTTGTTTTATGTGCTGTGTAACTGAATAGATTTTTTAACGTTTAGAAATCAACCACTTTGTAATGTTCTGGGGTTTTTTGGTTTTTGTTTTAAAAACAAAGATAACTTTTGTAGCTCACTCTATTTTCTTGTTTTCACATGCACTAGGTACAACCCTTTCATATTCTGCATTATAAGTCATTGTGAATGAGTTTTGCCATGGTATTACAGAAGAATATTTATTTTTTCAGAGTAGACTTCCAACACTTTAATTCTTATTATTTTGCCAGACTGAATATTTATGTATTTCATAACTATTTTTTTTGTAGCAAGGCCTTGAAAATAGAAATTCTTACTACATACAAATGCTTTCCTGGCATGATGAATCAAAGTGGTCTTCAGGTAGCTAAGTCTCTCTCTTGCTACAAGACAGCAAAGTTTATTGGCTTTTCATTAAGGTTTTGAGCGTGTAGTTTATACAAGACTGGGCCTTTCAGGTAGACTGTCAGCAGCCCAATAACTGAAATGAGGTTGGTAACTTTGGTATTTTAATATGCTAAAAGAAAGAGATAAAATCTCTGCAGAAGGAGATGTAAGTACAATTAATTGATCTAACCTGAACAAAAACCTCTGCAGTACCTCAGCCTATGGCATGCACAGGCAATCTCCTAGATGAAATCATACCAGCTTTGTGGTACTTGGTTCATTAACAGTGACTTTTAGCAAGGTAAGAGTTTGAAATAAAACTACAATTTCTTTTTTTCTGGAAGATGTTTTTTGATAATAATCTTAAGGAAGTATACAGAATTGTAACAACTAGAAGACATTGTGAAATGCTGCTGGACTTCTGGCATCAGGAGATGCTTGGATTTGATTGTGGGAATGTGGAGGTGACCAAATGCAGATCTGATCTTCTCAGATGGAGGAAAGCTGCAATGATAGAATAGATGAAAATGACTGTAATCATGGAGTTGAAGGAGCAGTAGGTGATACCGAGATTTTTTTTTTTTTGTATCATTGTTATGTTTTACTGACATCTCTGCAAGTTTGCCTCTTAGTTGAGGAAGATGAAGTCTGTATTCACAGATTTACTATGTTTATTCATTTAAGTGTGCAATGCAGTTATGGATTCCTTCATTTCTTATATACTTTTTCTTAGTTGTGTTTATTGCATCAACACCACTACACAATATTGGCATTTCTGTACACTAAGAAAGCTGTCTTAAGAGAGAGATGAGTCCATAACTCAAGTTACATCATACTGAATACTCAGTGCTATGGTGAATAAATTTTTTAAAAAATGCAATCATTCTAATATGTCACCTTTCTCCTGAAGTGTTTCTCTCACAGAGAACATTCTTCATGTTAAAATTATTTATGATGTGATTGTGCAAATCATTGTTATTTATTTTTTAAAATGTCAGCAGATGCACCCTGGACATCCCCTGGCATAATCAAGTGTGTCAGCTCTTGTGACCCAAGGGTGACAGTTTTGATCAGTTTTGCTTTACAGTTCTTTCATCCTATGGAAGTGTGAGGCAACACTTATGATTACCCAAGAGCCACCAGATTACAGCTACATGCACACACATGTCCATGCAGAATATTTAAAATGATTGTCAAGTGCCATGATTAGGGGTTCCACGGATTTTTGTCAGAGGTTAATGCTAATTTTTCATTGGAGTGGTGTTTTTCATATCTGACTCAAAAACTCCAGATAGTCTGGTGTTTGGGAACTGTGTTGGAAAGCTAGGGGAATTGTTTCCAATTCACATTTCTGCCTTTGACCTGTTATGTAGCCTTGAGCAAATAATTTAATCACTGTCTATCTCTATTTCCTTTCTCCATTTTTTTCCTTCTCGGCTCAGCTCATAACTTTCAAAACTGTTTTCTAATGCTTAATATGAGTAAGCAATAGATTTATATAAAAATATTATATCTTTCCAGTTGCAATATTATAAATATTGCTGAGGGTTGATAAATTTAAATTTAAAAAATTAGAGTTGTAAAACCATTCTTTTCTGTAACTATTTTTTGTAATACTTACAGATATCAAAACTAGAAACTGTTAACTTTTCTCTCTTGGTCAGGAGTAAGTTGTAGGTCTGAGAATTACTGAATACATTTTTTAATTGTAGAAAGAAAAATGGAAAATGTAGCGTGTTGAGCTGCACAGCCCAAGAATCCAATTTAAAATTTTTCAAGTGAGTCAAGATTGCATCTGTAAATTTGGTATTTTTCAGAACAAATTATTGGTTTAACTTGCTTGATTTCTGTCAGTTACCAAAGAAAAGGGAAAATGCATGGATAAGAAGCTGTGACAGAGTGAGGACTGCAGCCCATGGCATCTTTGGCTTTCTGGGCTGGCAGTGCACATGCCCTGCTCATGTCCAGCCTCTCGGAGCAGCACTCCAAAATCCTTCTTGGCAGGGCTGCTCTCATTCTCTTGTTGAGTAATTCAGCCCTTTATCCCTTTTTACCAGTTTGCCAACACTGTTTATCTTCTTTGACCTTCCTTTTCTAGTTAACAGATCTGTTGAAGCCCTTCTTACTGTTCTTTGCATTCCTTGCCCAGTTCAGTTCCAGCTTCGTCTCAGCTTTCCTCACCCCATCGCTACACAACTGGACATCGTCCCTTTACCCTCCTAGGGTACCTGTCTTTGCTCCCACTCTGTGCATTTACTTCTTTCCCTTTAGTTTGACCAGCAGGTCTTTACTCAGCTGTGTCACTCTCTTGCCTTCCTTGCCTGATTTGTTGCACCTGGGGGTTGCCAGCTCTTGCACTCCCTGGAATACTTCCTTAATCTGCCAGCTCTGTTCTACTTGCTTTTTTCCTGAGAGCAAGTTCTGCTGACAATCTCCTTGGAGAGCTAGAAGTTTTCTCTTCTAAAGTTCAGAGGCCTAACTTTACTCCTTACTTGACCCACATGCCTCAGGACAGCAAACTCCAGCAGCTCCACTGCAGCCCAGCGTGCCCCCAGTCTTGAGTTCCCTGATGAGGTCCCTGCATTGGTTACCCACAGATGCAGAATTGCATCCCCTCTGGTAGGGCTGCCTGTTCCCTGCCTTGTCTGTGCACCGAGTGCCTCCAGGCATGGCGACTCCAGCGCTTCCCTGGGCAGCCTGTTCAACTGCTTGACGACTCTTTCAGGAGGAATATTTTCCTAATGCTCAATCTAAAACTTTCCTGGTGCAACTTGAGGCCATTTTCTCTTGTCCTGTCCCCTGTTACGTGGGAAAAGAGATTGACCCTCACCTTGCCACAAACGTCCCTTTAGGGAGCTGTACAGAGTGATAAGGTCCTTCCTGAGCCTCCTTTTCCCCAGGCTAAATACCCCCAGCTCCCTCAGCCCTGCCTTACAGGACTTGTATTGTGTGTCATTGCTGGTTGGGTGTCACTGTGTGTTACCTTCCATGGCTATAGAAGTACATAGATAACAATTATATACCTCCCATTATCATCTTCTAACCATTTCTACATTTTTTCTTTTCCTGTGAGGTGACTATGGATGTCTTCAGTGCTGTGTTAGCAGTGTTAAAAATATCCTTGGTTGTAAAAGTGCATGGCGTTTGTAAAATAGAGAAATAAATTACTTTGACATGGTATCATATCTGGCTTTCCAGTTTTGCTGCTTAATCTCTTGTCCTCATGCTGAAGTATAGAAGGGGAAAATAAAAATAATTTTTATACCCCATCACTGTATTTTATCTTTGCAGGGGATGGCAGAGGCTTGCAATTGTAGAGAAAAGGCCACTAATAAGTTGTTACCAAAAGTATGGTGAGAAATATTGTTCCGTAGCAGCAAACAGACTTCACCTGGTGTCTGTTTTCACAAACCCCAAAAGACACATTTCTAAGGGAGAATGCTGTTAGCCAGTGCAGATTGAACATCTTCATCAGCAGTGTGAATGGAGGCCTATTCTGTAATTGAGACGCATGTGGCTGTGTCAGCAGGTGATGGCAGACAGACACACCTGAATGACAGTGTGACAGGGAGCAGAGACAGGGGCCCCATCTAGCCACTCTTACTGCCGGAGTGATGAGCGCACAGGAACACAGTCTGTGAATTATCAGCAGGCCAGAATGAGATGAGGCTTAGGGAGGGCTGCCAGACAGTTTGCAATGTGCTGCACATTTCTTTCAGCAGTTACTATTTTGCTATGCATAGCCCCTTGCTATTAAGCAGACAGAACAGCTCATATCCTGTGGATGGATGATAGATATGTCATATCACTGAAAAATTGTTTGTCTTCCACAGGTGTATGGGATGCCTTTTAAAGCAGACAGAGCACATGACACTTTTCAACACTCTTTTTGATACTGATTTGGCATTCAGGGTCTATCAAAGGAGAAATCTTTCACATGCAATTATGACAGAAAATAAAGGTGATGAAGTGTTGTATACAAAGAATGGAGAGAGATCAAAGGACTGTAATGAAAACTGATTACAATAAAAGAGCTGCTTCAACCCTGAGAACTCCACAGCACTGCTTGGGGCATGACAACACACACACACACACACTTGCATGCACAAAGGAGAAGATGTAGATAAAACCGCAGACACTAATTCATAGGAATAAATGAGGAAAACTGTATAGCTGCTTGCTTGGATATCACAAGGCACATTAAGACACTGAAGTGGTGTAAAGTGACCATTCTAACATGGGAGAGTCTGATCAGACCCTTTTGTAAAACTTTCTTTACTGTAGTACCAAAGTTTTGTGAATTTATAACTTCTGATAAGATTGTAGGATAGATGGCTGTTTTCAATTCTTCTATTGTTTCTTGATTAATCTCCCTGGGATCGCACACAGAATAAGTCACTCATTCAGGTTTAAATATTAGCAGGAACACTGTTTAGTACTGTTAGTTGCATAGAAATGAAGATATTAATCAAGTTTACTCATCTATCCTTTTGACTCCTGTTCTGATTTAAAGCCTATTCAAATGACTTTACATTCACTTCACTATGTCTTTTCCAAATTCCTGAGCTGAGTTTTGAAACCATTCATTGGCCAGTTTCAGTTAAGTGCCAAGCAATTTTGCTTCCTTACAAATTTAGAGACCATTATGCTAAGTACCCTTCACATGTTTCAAAAAGCCTTGTGTGATTGAGTGCAAACCAGAATTATTGATTTACTTGTTTTTAATACTTGTATTCTTTAATAACTTGCCAATGTCTTTGTATTGAAAGACCTATCATTTTACACAAGGTAAAGAATTGACAGTCTTTGCAGCTGTGTTGTTTTGAATTTTTATGTTCTGCCAAGATTCCTCATAAATAGTGAGTTTAGCTTCAAACCCAGAAGGAAGAAATATTTTTGAAAATTCTGCAGTGCTTGCTTTTTTTCCCACACTTATATTCTGAATGGACGATTTTATTTTTAGTCCCAAAGCAGAGAGTGTTACCTGGAGCAACATTGACTCAAACCACTTATTTTTGCTAAGAGTTTTAAAAGTGATTTAGCTCCTTGAGTTGTGTGAAACAAGAACATTTCATTGTTTGAAAACTCAGCTACAAAACTAGAAATGTTACCCACAGCGCCGATGAAATTTCAACTGAATCCAGAAAAGCAGATTACCAGTTCTAATATCTTTCCAAGGACTGTCTTTTCTTCTCAAAATTCTGTTCTGTCTCTGTGAACATAAGACATACTACCACTTATAGCAATATATTTTGCCCACAAGTTAGTATTTAAAAATACTGTCTCACATAGTAAGCAAAACTGCTTTCTCTTATGTCATTCAAAAGGGCTTTGTAAGGGCTATGGTGCATCCCAGAGTGAACATCGAAAATGTATTTAGAAATGTTCTTCTGTAAAGTGCTAAAAGGCCTGACAGTATTTCTGCTGCATTAAACACCTATTAGTGTGTTCTAATGAATGTTGGTCATATCAGAGCATTTTCTCTCTTTTTTTTTTCCTTTCCCACAGTTTATTTCTTGCTGTGAAATACAGCTGTTAGAATATCAGATTTAAATTCTGCTTATTGTGGTTTCTCTCCTTCTCTCTCAGGCAGTGTTCCTTTCTTTGTATCACTGTCAGAGCCAAGAAAATCTCACTCTAGAAAGGTCAATTTCCAGAGAGGTGACCCTTGATAGTATGAGTGTCCTATTTAAAAAGTGATGGCAATAACAAGCCCACCCCCACAAGCCAGAAGGCTTTATAATTCCTCCTTTTTGCTCTCAAGTTATTCCAAACAGAACGATTGTAAGGAGAATCCTTTTTGTGCTGGTTGTTTGAATGACTTTGCCATGGTCACCGTGTGCCATAAGCCCATATTCTCCTCTGGCTGCGGAGAATGTTTGTGTCTGTTGCATCAGGGATTTTGAGTTGTACTATTGTATGTTTTTGGCAGAGCTTTCAACACCATTCAGACACATGTTCTTAATTTCAAATAACGAAAATATTAGCAATTGGGTCTGGCTGTCTGGGAGGAGTATTAAGGCATTTCATTTGTTACAGTGATCACTCTTTTAGGGATAGTTATTCAAAATCAGAAAAACCATGGCAACAGCTTGTCTTCCAGAGCAAAGATATAGTAGGCTAGCATTTTCTTAATTTTTGCTGGCTTTTTCATGACTATGAGACTAGTATTCCAGACTGGATACTACGTGTTTAATGGGAGATGTACAGATTGACAGAAAGCAAAGCTAGTACAGGTTCAAACAAATTGACATTGTCAAACCTCCTGATAGACATGTCTTAATTTTTTAAAGCAGAAGTCTGCTTATTTTGCATCTAAAAAACACTTTCAAAATAAATTTTATTGGTGTAGCATAAATCTGCAAATGCAGACGTTACCAAGCTCTCAGGATGAAGTGAGTTGGAACAGATTTCTAAGTGTTGTATACAGTAAGCAAACAGTGTAAAGCACATTTACAGAAGCACGCAGTAATATCAGGGGTGAGTGTGCATTCCTCTCTGTTTTAACTACGTAAGAAGTTCCTGATATTGTCAAATCTCTTGTTGATCTGAAAAAATGCTTTTTTCATTTGTATGTACAACACAATTTTTGGATGCTGGAGAACTAATAGTTTTCACAAAAGAAGCTAATTCGCATTTCTTAAACTTCTATGGCTTAGCACAGTAGAAATGGCAATGCTATCAAAAATTTTAGTTCAAAGTGTTTTCTCTCTGATGTATCCTTAAAAGATAGCTTCTTTAGGTTATGAAAGAGGAATGCTGACTGTCTAATGTACTTCTTGAGAGGGAAATCTATTGCTGTTTTTCGTAACTGAGTGTATAGAAACATCACAATAAAGAGTAGAAAAATCTTGTAAATTAATTGTGCTGCTACTCACTGTTGTATGTTCCTAGCAAGTTATATACTTGCACTATAATGAGAATACCTGTATAAAGAAAACAAGGATAATTTATTGTTAGATCTGTCTACTGAGAAAAAACAATCTCCTTGAATTGTCCATATCATGTAGTAATGGTTTGAAAATCAGTGAGTCATTTGCTAATATTTCTAAAGAGCCTATACAGATCCATTCCAAAATTTATAGCTCACAATTTAATACATGTTGTTTAATCCTTGTATATAGTGTCAGTAGCTTCAAAAATAACTATATGTGGAAAATGTGCTCAGAAAGTAATTTAATTAGATGTTTATTATGTACTAAGTTTCCTTTATATTAGTAGATGGAGAATAATGGTTGATTTTCTTGAATGGTAGTAGAGAGATGCAGTGAATAATTCGGTGCCTATTGTAACACATTAAGATGCTTCTGTATAGTGTAGAGCTGCTAAATTAGATTTTAAATTATATCTATTTTTAGGTCTGGGGAGAGCAAAGGTACTTGAAAGCTTTCTCTTCAGCCTTCTTTTACAGTTGCACCATTTGATTGGGAAGTAGGTGATCTGGGGACACCTGCACCAACTCTATGCTGCCAAACACACTCATGTAGCCTTACCTGTTCAGTAAAGCTCCATTTTCAATTTCTTGTAAGGGAAGCCACATAAAATGTGCCTACCACTGGAATTGGGGCTTTGTAGGAAATGTAAATTTTCTGCTAAATTTTATATACTACAGTTCCTTAACAATCCATTTATATTTCTCCGATTTATTATTTTTAGTTAAAATGTTCTCTTTTTGTATATTTATTTTTTGGCATGGGAAGATAAAAATATGAATTCTTCTTGCTGTGAGATTGTTAAGACAGCTATTACACTCATCCCTTCAAAGTTATAAAAATGCATGTCTGAAGTTCACAAGCTAAACATTCCTTTTGTTTTTAGAAGTCTAAAGTCTATACTCATATTGGAAAAGGACTTTGTGGCAGAAGAAGAAACGGTTATTTTAAAAAGCAGAGTATGAATGCCTTCCAAGTATATTTATATTTATAGTGTTAGCTTTGTAATAACTGATGTTGTCAGCTTTTTAAGGTTTTATTTATTGTCTTCTGCAATTCCATATTGCATGTGTTTTGGATGTGCCACTTGTAATTGTAAACTATTTAAAGTACCCTTGACCAGTCTAAAATACTCAGAAAAACATAGACTGTTCAGGTCCAGTGGACCAAAACTCTAGGAGGACTTGACTTTGAAAAGATCAGTCTTCATCTGCTGAAGATAATGCCATTTGTGAATGTTTGTAGAGATGCCAGGAATTCCTTCCCAGCCACATGCCTGTGGCTGATTTGACTCTTCTGCTGAAGAGCTGCTGAAGGGAAGGGAAAGTGCGGTGGGGCAAAAAGCAGCGCAGTCTGAGAAACTGCGATCAAAGGATCCCCTGTGGCTTCTGCTCCTGGCTCCAACTTCAGCTTCCATTTAATTACAGTCAAATCACACAGGCCTACATTTTAAAGTGCCTGCTAATTTTGTAGAGACATTTTTTGGCTACCTGATTTTGAGATATGTAAGGTTAGTTTTTTTTTGGTCTTTGTGCATCTTCATGATTTGTGAACTCCATGGAATTATGGATACTCAATACCTTTAAAATTACATTAACATTTTACTTCACATTAGGCTGGGGATTTAAGCCTTCTAAACCTGTGGACTTGTTAATGTTAGCGCTCTCTCTTCTCTGGGTAATATATTACTTGTACCACAACACTGAGTTAATATCTATAAATGAGTAGACACAATGTTAAATTCGAGGGTATGCATAAAAGAATGGTTGAATAATTATACAAGTAGACAAGGTTTTTGCACTTGCTTTTTTTATTTTGATTTTTTTTTTAAGTGGGTAAAAGCCCTAGTACGGTTTCTATGAAAGCTTGCTTTTTTATAGAGATAAGTTTTTGTGGATGCAGCCTACAAAACAATTTAACTTGGGGCAAAGTCACCGCTTGTCTTTGCAATCACAGTTATGTTTTGAGGGAGTGAGTTTTTTTGTTTAGTTGTGTTTTGTTTTTTTGGTTTGTTTTGGGTTTTTTAAAAGCATGATCAATCATAATAAGGCCAGACTTGTCTGGGTCTGTGTTATTGTACAATAGAATCACCATACACTATATTTACATACGTTTATATACTGCATGTTTTTGCCTAATAACTTGAGGGCAAGTTAGTTCCTAACTATGCACTGTAAACGAGGTATGACATACTTATTTTTCATATTGTCTGAATTTTGTATTTAGTATAATAAATGTGTTGTCATTAATGAAAGTTCAGACACAGGGAATGCAAGTCTACAAACACACCAAGTTGCTTCTGTTCTCCCTCTGCCTTTGTAAGGGTTATTCCTGTGCAGACCTCAGATATACCTACTTCTATGAACATCCAAATTACCAAGTCTTACAAAAGTTAATTTTGTTTGTAATTGAAGTTCTAAGTGTTTAATAATTTAATGTGCTTAGTCTTCTCCTTTGCCCTTAAAGAAAAATAAAGAAAATTTACTGCTTCCTCACAGTCAGAAATACTAAAATATGTGCAGTCCAGCAATACCAATGACTCATCTGTTGTATTACATTAAAATGGAATTTATTGTCAGCTTCACAAAATACTTTGTGTAATCTTACACTTTGTATGGCTTTTACAAATACAATGATCATCTTCTTAAAAATACCTTCAGATGAGGTCGTATTTTTAAGACAGATCTCTTTTATATTAGTGTGAAGTACTGGTGTTGTCTCAGTTTCCAAATCCAGGTGAAATTTTATAAAGAACAAATAATACGTGTGGACACTGAGGCTCTTTTTATTGTGAGTCAGATGGGCAGGAAAGGCTTCCAGCAGCAGTAGCCACTTGAAATGGTGTTACTAAATCTGTGCTCTCATGTAACTCAGCCAGTGTTTTTTTGGTGATGCAGAAGTTCACTTCTTGAAGTGCCCAGACAACTCAGTCCTTGTGTTTATTGTGCTCTTTTGTACTTGGTCCTGAGAGCATAGTATCCCTTGTGAGGGATATCCCTTAGTGAGGGCCTTCATGTTCTTTGGTTGCAATATCTCTCCAAAAGGTTACTCACTTCCTGGACTAATTCAAAACAAGATTTTTTTTCTTTGAAAATGATCGAGTGACATTGGAGAACTGCACTGACAAATATCAGAACTCTGGAAACCTTGAAGTCTTGTAATGTGGAAAGAGAAGTGTGTGAGCTTAGCTAAAGTACAGGTTACAGGAATTTCAGTCATCTCAGAAGTACTTAATTTTCAGAAGTGCAGCCCAGCAGCACAGTTTACTTTATTTCTGTCTTGGGTATTGCAATCTCCGTTTATAGGGAAACAAAGTAGTAGTTTTCACGTTTTGTTGCAGCATGGCTGATTCATTGAGGCATTAGAAGTGGTTAATGACTATCAAGGTACCAACATTTTGTAGTTGGAATGCGGAAGTAAGCAGTCAGCAATTGGGACTCAAATTTTATTGCAACCTGTCTAGTTTAAATAGAATCACCTGTTTCTGTCAAGTAAACACCAAGTGTTTTATTTTACGCAAGTAGGGATCTCTTGGTCTGTATGAAAGTTGATTTTCTGCACCAAGAGGGTACAAAAGATTTCTGAACTTTTACATACAATTGTCTGCTGTCTTCTGGGGCTGAATTGCTCTAGTAAAAAGTTAAAGCACATGTGAAAAGCATCCTGGTAAAGGCCGGGGCTGATCTCATTCATTCAAAAAAAGAAAAAGCAAACACAGAACTAGAAATAAAAATGAAAGATCTGTGTGGAGTATAGAGCTGGGTTTTTGGCATAACTCTGTTAAGATTTGGACTGCATCTTTTCACAGCTTCTGAGTGACTGGGCTGAACAAATAGCATCACATATGGTGGTTGGAGCTTTGGCTACTGTGCAAAGGACTCACAACTGGTACCAATACAGTTTTGTAACAAATCTGCATGGGATAAATGTGTGTGTGATATGTTTCAGTGATATCATAATGTACTTCGTAAAATTATTTCTTTCTCCTTAAGAAATCACAGTTGCCTTACATCCAAGGCTGTCCTGTGCTCAGACAGATAAAACTGTCTTTTTATTCTCCACCAGAGAAGGAGGTGAAAGTCACTGAGATTTTCAGTCTAGGACTTGGTTGGTTGATTCTTCATTGTATAGGAGACAAAAAAGGCCTGGTGCTTCAAAAGGTCCTTTCTGGGTACCCTCCACATGTGGTTTCTGAAACATCCTCATGCATGCAGCCTGTTAACTGGGGTGGATGTTTAATTAGGTTTATGCATGTATTGATGATAAAACATACTAAATTTATGGTTTTGTTTTAATTTTACGTTGTTGGTTCAAAACTGCTGGTGATCATGGAGCTCCATATAATGCTTTCTTGTGCTCCAAGACACAAGTCCTTGGAGACTTCTTCCAGAAAATAACATCCTTCCACACAGATGTGCTTTTGCTGGGAGAAGGGGCTTCTAGGGTGCTTTTGCAAAGGAAATCATTGCTGTACAGGTAGCATATATCCATGTGGTTCTACACTCTGTATACACCCCTAAACTTTCCTTGGAGTCGCTATAATCAGCCCATTTGTTTCAGGACAAATGGCCTCAAGCAATTAACTTTTTGCAAGACTTTACTTAGTGTTTGTATGAACAGAGTTTCAGGTAGGAGCCACTTTAAAGCCAAGTTGTACAGTCAAAGCTGCTGTGTTTATTTACCATGGCACAGGTTCTGTGAAAGTACAGTATTGAATCCTGAAATACTTGCTGCCAGCCCAAAACATGCTCATTCTGCTGAAATTTCAGTACATTTATAATGAAGGTATAAAGAATCTTTTCTCAGTTTTTAGTTCAGCTGTCCCACCAGGCTTGCTTAAGCTGTAGGCAAAGTAGTTATTTGCCTAGAGCAGCAGACAAATAGGGAAGGTGAAATTATGGCTTTAGGCATGTATAAGCCAGGCACTCCCTCCTTGTTAACATTCCTCTCTGCACCACAGATATTAACTGGTTTTTCCCTCAGATTACCAGCTGATTAGCATAATCTGGCTAAATTCTTAGCAACTTTTCTCAACTAGTCTTTAAATCACATGTTGCTGATTCTGCTTCAGGTGTAAAGAATGATATGCATGTCAAAAGGCCTGTCTAGTTTTCTTAACTATGTCCCTTGGTCTGAGAAGTTATTACCTCTGTTGGATTGATTTTCTCTGCTGCTGTCTATTTGAGAGCAGTTTTCTTGTTTTTAGGTTTGCTCTGAAAGCTTTGCTACCTAGTAGTTTTTGTCTGCTAGGTAATATGAGGATAGGAATTTAGTGTTCCTAAATCAAAGTGTGGTGCCCTTGGGCACAAAGTTCTTTGTTTGACTAATTAAAAACAAAAGTAAATTTTACTGAGACTTTTTGTCTACCTAACAACTTCATTGCTTGGTTGAATTACAAACTATAGTCAGTTTATCTTCTGGATTTACTCTGCTGAGCCTTTTGTATTTCAGGAGGTTCACATTTCCTGTACTGTTATGACTTCATATATATCTTGCAACCCTGAGTGGCTATCTACACCAAGGTTTTCATAAAATTTCTCCTTGCTGAAGCACTGCCACGGGTAGCGATGATGAGAGTTGTAGTATGAAAGAGGCATCAGCATTTTTACTGCTGTGTCATCTGCTGATTCTCAGACTGACCCCTTAGTGGTAATGTTCTGGCAGCTGATGGTATTGTGTCTTTTTTTTATATCGACACTGTTGTTGCTGTTGGGAGCAGTGGGCTGGTGGGAAATTTCAAAGGGAAGGCAGCTGTAAGAAAGCTAGAAAAATCATTCTGCCAATCTTCAAAATATCCAAGACAGTACTGCTGAGGAGAGTAGCTCCTGCTTTTAGGGCAGTACAGCACATTTATATCCTCAAAGAAGGAAGTGGTTATTCAAATGTCTGTATTCTCTGAGTGATTGCCAGAGCAACTGTGAAACCCATGTCCACAGTTCCTTCCCTGTGTTCACATTAATAGCAGCCTGCTCAAGTGCTCAAAGCCTGCTGCACCTTTTTTCAGGTGTGCAGCAAAGAGAGAAGGTGGGCACTTTTCCAGTCAGGCAAGGAGCCTCTATCTGAATTGGTTGACAAATACAAACAGGCCTTTTAGTATCCATAAAATTAAATGTTAAAGGATTGGCTTCTTAAAGCAGTTCTTTAGGCATCAGTGGAACTATTACAGGGTGGCAAAAGATTCAGTTAATTGGTCATGATTAAAGCTGTTTGAAACCTGATTCCCTGAGTTTTTCGAACACATAATCGTTCTATGTAATCCAGAGCAGTGCTGCTCTTTCATCCCTATGAAGAGATCAGAAAAGAGAGATTTACAGCTTAGGTTGCCCCAAGCCACACATAGCTGACTTAATTTTCCTTTCCAAGGGAATTTAAAGATTGTTGTTGTGACTGGTTCTAGGTGGATTATGTGTTATTTTGAGGTCACCTGTGAGGTTTATTTAAATGATTGATTGACTGAAATTAATTATTCTGTCATGGCAGTAATAGAGGTAAGATTGAGGAGACTGATAAATACAAAAGAAAAAGCAATTCTTATAAATGCACTTATGTCTTTTTCAATTTAAATAAATCAGGCAAAATACATATATCCTGTATGGTGGTTTTGATCCTTATATTTTTCCTCAATAGCCAGAATGTTTTTTCTTTGGTGATCCCTAGCTTGAAAAGAAAATTCAGCCTGCTTACAATGGAACAGTAATTAAGAGTCAAATATGTTTTCTGATATACCCTAAATACCTGAACTCAAATTCTCTTTCTCTCTTGTTTGTTTTTTTCTCAAATAAACTCTTTTGCTCTCAGTCCTAGAGTAATTTCAATTCAAGTTATGGGTTAAGTGAAGAAAGTGCAGAGAAAATGCACAGAGAATAATTAACAGTTGATTTCACACTAGAATTGATACTAGAAAGATAGAAGTCTTTATATTTGTTAGATTGACCTTCATTTAAGGAGAGGAGAGGGGAGAAAGGTCTCTCCTTGTCTTTTACCTCCTTATCCTTGGTCTGAATGTGCCTGGTCAGTTGTCCTCTTCTGAGAGTGTGGCGAGGTGAATGTCTCTCTGCAGGCTGTCAAGGGAGATGGGTCAGTGGGGTATGGCAGAACTCTGGGTTCTGCAGGTTGCAGTCCTGAGGTTGCCTCACAAGTGCTGAGGGACTACCTACTATTAATGTTTGACTCTTGAATTGTGGAGGTGCTGAGGGTTTTGGGTGAAAATCAGTTTTAGTTCGTCGTGGAATGCAAGGGAGTGATTTAAAGGCAGCATGAAATTGTTCAGCTAAGGCCTCTAGGCCTTTCAGAGCATTCTGGTCAATGTAAATATGCTATTTCTCTTCTAGAAAGAATTCCTTTTTTTCTGAAAGTTGTGTGGAGGTCGTATGTAAAGTGTGCTGTGATGTATCGGACTTTATATTAAATTTCTTATTAAAAAGTTGTCCTGTTCTTTTCAGGAAGAGTGATATCAAGAGCTGGGGCTGTCTTTGTGTGTTTAGGTTCTGTGATTGGTTAATATATAACTTTATTAAATCTTTCATTTGCATATAGGGTGTTTTCCTAGCTTGCAGTAACAGCTGCAATGTTAAATCCTTTAGCATGCTATATGCACCTCTGGAAGTAGTAGGCTTAGGGAATCAGTGAGTTCATCAGATGTACCTATTTTACTGATTAGTGCCTCTCCTCCTTTGAATCAGTGTGAGCTGGGAGGTCCCCAGGAGTGTGTATCCATTTTGGTACCATATCTTTGAAAAGAAGCTGTGTTAACAGTGTAACACTGCACAGGCACTGCCGCCCTGGCAGATGATCACATACGTGTTATCTCTCTTAATAAAGCTGTTTTGCAGCTGCAAAAACAAAAGTTTAAAGGGTAATAAAATGTTTTCTTGTACAAGTCAGTGTGTTTTTATGATTAGAATGTGACCCACTTTTCTCTTGAGAGTCTTAATATATGTGTGGGCAAGGGTTCACTGAACACAGTAGTAATCCTTCTCATACTCGTGTGTAGAAGATGCCAGACTTTTCTTCAGTTCGTACTCCAGCAGTAGGTGAAAAGAGTTGATTCATATCTTCATATCCTGAAGACAGAGAGGCTTTTGCATCATGTAATTTTGTTTTTACTTTTTTTGCCTATTCAATTAATCTTTATTTAATAATCTTTTTGATGTTCGTGAAGTAATAGTTCAAATGGCATTTAAGAGAACAAGATCTGATACATTGAACAAATCAGTTCCATGAGATCTTGAATCAAGTCTGCACAGAGTACTGCACTTTAAAATGTAATAAATGCTTTTCATGTGAGATTATGCTTTCCTTGAACTATTAAGTAAGTTTTGGCCATATTTCTATAATGCTGACTTTGTTGTCTATTATTTAAAGTTACGTTTTGCTTAAAATTAAAAAAAAAAATTGACTTTCTTTGGCACTACTGAAAAAAATTCATCTTTATTGTATAAATCTACTGTAGTCTTATGTGTTTTAACAGTATTTAATATTTGTGAGGTAGGTAATTATGGGCAGGAAACATCCAAGATTTGTTTCAGCAAACTGCAGTTATTGACAGAATAATAAATGAAACAATAATTTGGTCTAGTGTATCTTTGACCTTAAGTGAAATTAAGTAACTTATGCATAACTAAGTTTTGAGTGTGGGTTAATGGAAAAGGGCTCCTTATTTTGAAAAACAGCCATGAAAGCTGAGTGTAAATGCCCTATTATTTCAAACTGTCAATATTGAAACTTATATTTAAAAGCAAATTAAATACTGTGAGAAATATTTTGAACTGAGATTTATTCCTTAACATTTATTGCTCTCAGCATATCTTATAAAAAGCCTTGTAGGCTTTTCATTGTCACTTATATATGGTGCATAAACATTAAGCTGCAGGTAAGACTTTTTTGAAATCCAGCATGTGTCGGGGTTACAGCAATATTTTACATTAGCTTTTTTACATATCAACTGGAAGCAGTGATAGATAATTTGAACATTTATATGTGGAAAGAACATTTTAATTTTTAAATAATTTAATTACATTTTTGAAGAGAGGTGTTAGTCTTGGCCTCATTTGTACTTCCAGCAGCTATTTCATATATGCTGTTTTATTTGCACTGCATTAAATAGACTTTTTTTTTTTTAAATTTTTGTAGGTTCTGTTATACCTAGTATCTTATATAAAACTGGTTTAATTTGAATGTCTTCAGAAAATGTGTGCTGGAGAACTTGCTGACGTGTCAGCTGGGGAGGTGGATGTGTGCTTGGTGCAGCTGTAGCCCAGAAGTGCTGCAGACCTTTGCCTGGCACAGTCCTTTCCCTTACCCACCCCCAGGCAGACTGGAGACACAGAAACCCCTCAGAGGACAGGCTCTGCAATCACCTGCCCCTGGGTGAAGTTCCTACTCAACCTCATCTGCTAGCTGTTGACTGATGCACATCAGCTTGTGTTCCCTTGGAGTCTGATCTGACTGTGCATGTGTTCAAACCTTTTGGGCTGGCTGGAAATGAGTGATGCACTCAGCAGCTGAGTGTGTGAGAAAGATCAAAGCTTAACAGTAGTTTGATGGAAAGGAATTAATGTTGGAGTAGCCACTAAAAGTAATACTCTTAGATAAAACTACAGGTTTTCAGAATTTTGTGTCATTCTTGGGCATCTATCTGTGTTTAGTGGTACTTAGCAAAACTTCCCAAATCAATTGCATCACCTGTGGAATTTTTTTTTTTATTTGTAGGTGTGTATGAACTTTCTAGGACAAGTCACTATGGATGTTCCTTAAATATAATTATTGATCTTAAAATTTACCCTGTTAAAGCTCAGGGGTTTGTCATAATATTGTCATAATTGAATGAGCAGCTCACCTCACACACTTCAGAGTGATTTTTTGCCTTTTAAACAAATTACAGGGATATTATTTTTTTGAGCTGTCACATTGAACATCTGAAATAAGAACTTGGGCCTTTTATATATAAGACCCTTCCAATTTCTGTTTTTCCCTCTTAATTTTCATCTGTTTGCTCAATTCTGTTACCTGCAATACTTGCTATGGGTTTTATAATAAATTCTCATTCAAGAGCTCTAAGCCTGACATTCTTGAAATACGACAAAGATGAAACTTTGATGCAAGAGAAACCACTTAACTGTTCATTGATTCATTTAAGAAATTCAGTTATTCAAAACACAGACCCCAAATGGCAGGGAATCTGAGGAACAAAAATGCAAGTTAAAGGACTTTGTGAATCAAACTCCTCTCTTAATATCTGCTTGGTAGATATGTATGACCCATTTCCTCTAGAGTTTGATTAAACTTTTTCAAAGTTGTCACTAATTAAACTGGGATAGGAAGATTGTTTTAATATCACTACAGAAAAATGCCATCTAGTACTTTGATGAGAAGATACTAAACATATTCGTGTGATGCGAGTTGGTGTTTTGCTGAGGAAATCTTGTGATTTGGGCTCTTAGATGTAAATTACAAGAGTTACTCAAGTGATAATGTAGTTGAGTGTTAATGAAGTGGGCCTTCAGAATGAATACAGCTGATGCAGCAAACTGTCACCACCTGCACCCTGACTTTGTAGGTAAATTGTTTTTCTTCCTTTTTCCCCCCTTCTGCCCCCCTCAAAATATAAAAGCAGGACTGCAGCATCTTTGCATAATGCCTCAAGAAGTTTTCTTACTCTTCACCCTTCGAATTGAAAATTACAGCAAAGTGTTGGACACTCATTTATAAAGAAGAGCCATGAGGTCAATCCAGTGGATGATCAAGTATGTAAAAGAGTGACATAGAAGGGTGAAGGGATGGTGATCTCTATATATCCAAATTTGCATCTGTGTTTATTTCCTTCCCAAAACCTTTTCCCTGGATTTCCTGTCCTCTTAAATATATAATTTTGCTGAGTTGTTTGGTGAGTATGCACTCACATCCATTCTTGCTCTATTTCCAATTTTCTTAAGCTTAAGTCCACAAAGTTGAGGTACCGTATTTATTCTTGTGCTATTTGCACATTTTATGTATAAACATTTCATACCAGGATCTGGATATCTTCTGAGCATGGGTAATAAAGAGAAAAGAAAAGGCTTCATGTGAGTGTTAGCCAACAGATGAGAGATTTATATTTTCATGTGGTTTACAATTATAAAAAAGCTGGGTTTGTGAAACCCATCTAAGCATAAGCTGAGGAAGGCAAGGAATGAAAGAAACAGCAAACAAGGAGTTTGCATCAGAAATAAGCATGGTGGAGGCTGCTGGAAGGAGGAAGGAACAGACAAAAAGCCAGTCTTCAAGTGATGCAAAAAAGAAGGCTTTTTCTGAGAGAGGAAATTGTTTGGCCTGCAGAACCACTGATGCTGCTATTTTGAGCTTAAGAAGGGAGAGAGACCTCACTCCATAGTGACAATGTGATTCCAGGATAAGGGAATCAAGATGCATTGGGCTGCAGGTGGGGGAGCTTTAACATTGAATTAGGATGATATTTTTGAATGCCATGTATTACATTTTTAAGACAGGTATGTTGCAATGACTCATTGAAAGGCTGGTGATATTTATATGTTCAATTATGCAAGGCTATTGAGATGGCAGTATGAAAAGGATAGCAATAGATTTAGATGATAAACCCTGCAAAAGCAGTGGTTGTCACTTTCAGAAGTAGTTGTAAGTTATTAAAGAGAAGATGTGCTGGATGAGAATCATTGTTACTGAACCACTTTATCCAAACAAGTGGTCATTGTCTGTTATTTGAGTCCCTCTGACTAGAGCAATGTCTGGGCTGGGAAATGTAGAAATATGGCAAAGGAGTGGCAAAGTGATAATTGTGAATCTTAAAACATGCACTGACTGTTTCTCTTTTATTTATGGAGACTTTGCATGGGAAAAGCTTGCTTTGCTGTAGTTTTGTCTGCATTCATAGGGTGCTCACTGCTATGAGTATCAGAGCTTTAGATGGCACATGCAAACTGGGACATAATTTGCTGTCATGTTGAAAATTGTACAACCATTAATGCTTCTGTAATGCAGCTCTGAGTGAACTGTGGTCACCAGTCCAAGACAGTGGTCCAAAGTGTTTCAAGGGAGGATCTAAGGGATTGGTCTCACTGAGCCCTCAGAGCATTCAGCACTGGTGTATGAGATTGCAGAAAAGATCAGTGTTTCAAAAAACTGTTACTTTTGCCAGTGTTATGCCTATCTCTCAACATTTAGATGTAGATGGGTAGACACTCTCCTGCTTTAAATTATTATTTATTACACAAAAGTGATGTAGACTCCACCAGTGTTTTCTAGTGTAACTGTAAAAGCAAAATTTTTACAAGTGCCTCCATATGGATGTGCACTAGAGATTATGGAGCATAAAGTGTGCATATATAACAATTTTGGTTTAAAGATGGTTATTCATTAACATGTTCCATTATAAACAAAACACATTTAGACTCAGGAATGGAAAGCTCTTTTTATATTTTTTGGATTCCAGACTTATATGTTGGTTATATCTAGTTTTGCACATTGCTCTTTGTGCAGTAAGTCAGTAGTAGATGTGTTTTGACAGCTGCCTTTTCCTTATGTTCAGCTTCCTAGCTGTGAGTAGGAAGAAGTTTTCCTTCCCAGATGATAACAGCACCTGTGCTGTCAGGAGTTTCAATCTTTTGTGCATTTTACCTGGCATTACTAATTGATGGTCACCCTTCTGCAGAACGTTTTTTGATGTTGCTGTTTTCCTCGCACAACCCTCTCAGGAGCTAATAACTTAACCGTGCTTGTCTTGAGGAAAAATGAGTTGGTAATGACTGAGAAATAAACTTAAGGAAAGCAATACCAGTTCTCTGCCCATTATTTCAGGCCTTGGTGAAGGATGTACCTTTAATGGGGAAATGAGAACACTGAATTAAACGTCCTCAACATCTGTTTCTCCAGAGACACTTGAGCAGTGTGCGAGTAGCGCTCCTCCGCTGTGGTACTAGCAGGGTCTAATCCCATGACCGTGTCTCTGTCAGTAGCAATTATCCAGCTTTTGGTTCACCCATCCCAGGGACTTAAAGGAATAGGAGAATGACTCTTTGAACTGACAGGCTAACTAGCTTTACAACAGTGAAGAGCAGAATTAATTCAACAATTTTGGAATCTCTTTCTCTGCTGTTTTTTAATGTCTTCTGTTCTAGAGACAATGTCTTTTTTTTCCCCCTCTTTCTTTCTCTCATCCTATCACCCCCTTACACACTTCCTTCCTCCCTCCCCTGCATGCCCAATCTCCACCATCTAATTTTAGATTAAATACTTGCATGAAAAAATAAGTAAATTTTGAACTGAATATTATTTTTCAAGTTAATGAAATTACTGTATGGTTAGGGTAGATACGTTCCTGAGCTTGAGTAATGCGTGCAACTAGAACAGTGGCTGGTTTTTTTCTTTTTCGTTTAGGTGCAATTGAAAGAGTTAACATGAATTAGTAACAATGTCATTATTGAATTACTAAAAGAAAAAAAGCCTACATAAATAATTTCTTCAAAAGAAGTTATTTCCACATGGTTTGCAGCTCCCTGCTGTAATTTTTAGTACCTTGCTTTTGTCACTTGTGACATTTCAAAAGGCATTTCTTTACACTGAGAGGAGCCTAAGAAGTATAAATTCAAGACCATATCCCTAGATTAGTGGTAAAAAGATATTATTTTCAAAATTTAACAATCCAGGTTTTGTCATCAGAGACATTTTTTTGTTGGTGGGTTTTTTAGTGTAGGTTGGGTTTTTTTTGTTTTTTTTTTTTGTTGGTTTGTTTGGTTGGTTTTTGTTTTGGGAGAGAAAAAGCCAAAAGCCCCACAAACCAAACCTGGGTGTGAGTATTCAGTGGCTGCTTCTCTAAAGGCATCAACTGAATTGGGATGTAAAACACAGCTGAGCTCTCATTTTAGAATTATGATACTCATGAATGATACCATCATTACCAAAGAAACACAGATTTCTTTTTGTCAGCTTTCTGGGGAAGGCAATGATATTTTCCTGCAAAGGGGAATATTCTGCAATAAGATCGAAGAAGTAAAAACTAATCTGAACAAAATAATAATTTTAAGGGCCTTAGTTGTAGGTTCATGACAAACTATCTCAGAAATGGAATGCAAATATTAAACAGGTGAGGCTTCTAAAACTCTGAATTCACTGCATTGAAATACCAATTAGATAGATGTGATTGAATAGGAAAGGGTATGAGCTGTGCTTGATTTGAATCTTGGGAACTGAGATCACTCAAGTTGTGGTTAGTTTCATTAAGTTACTCTTCTAGCCATGTTCCTATAATGATTGCTGAAATTTTTTTTGAAAGTTTGACTTGGTTGTTGGAATTTAACTTTTGATCCTTGTGGAAGTAGTCTGGCAGGAAAGAACCATTGTGAAAAGTGAAAGGCTATCTTGTTGCTTTGATTGTCACACAGCTTTCCCATCTTCTGCAAATAATTTGTCTTCCATGACCATTTTGTTGTGCTGAATCATTTGTTCATTGCTATCACAGAGAACTGAGTTTTGTGTTCTCATTTTCCAGCACTGAATTGGCAGGTCTGTGCCTCTCAAGCTTGTAGGTTTTATTGTGCAAAACTAAAATAACATCAAGAAATTATTCCTACAGTGTTGTCTTTGCTTACACTACAGAAAACAGAGACTGGGAAGGACTTCTGGAGGCACCTGCCCTTTCCCTGTGCTGGAGGGAAAGGTAACATATTAAATTTGTTCACAGCAGCTCTGTTGTGAATTTCAATATGAAAAATGTTTTGGGTCTCTTAAAGATGGATACTGGCCTGGAAATTCAGTAAGAACTTGTTATTACTGAGTTTGATCATGCTTAAAGGTCAGGATATTCAGCAATGGAGAATTTTCTTTTAATAATTTGTTGAAATGGTTTTAGTCACGGGTTTGGTCTTTCCATCATTCAGTTCCAGCTTTAGAGTTCTCACTGTCTTATTCCTCACTTTTCTAAATCTTGTTAAGAAAGCTACTTTTCTTATATCACAATAACAATAGAAGCTCTTTTTAGAAGAAAAATAATGCAACTGAATTGGACTACTGCCACAATAACCTTTAATGCATGGGGCATTGACATGGATAGTCATTTATGTATTAGTGCAGCTAAAGAAGCACAGCCTGTGATGGACTGGTGTATTGATGCTCAGCCCACAGTGTCACACAGCCAACAGGCAATTTTATTACATTATTGCATGTACTTACAAATGAAAAAACAAACGTGAAACAAACACTGGTTTTTGGGGGGGAACTGTAACTGGAAAGCATTTTCAGAATGAGAACTAAATGAAAGCATTCTGATCATAAGTAATGGAGTATATTTTTCACTTGTTTGTTTTTCAGTGTGACACATCCTTTGTGAATATTTAAGAATTATTCTAAGTGTTGATTTAATGACCTTTGACTGTAACATCTTCCTGTGTTGAATGTGGTATTAAATCCCTTCTGCTCCTTTTCTGTTATGAATTTCATGGATGATGTAATATATCAGGCTAGTTTGTACCATTGTGCATCAGAATTGTTCAGTGAGTTCTTTGAATTAGTGAAATCAAATAGCTCTATTCTTGTACCTGTCACTATATTGTTTGCTTATTATCAATTCAGAACACAATTTTCAGAATGAAGTAAGTTATCCATTAGAAGAACAAAACTAAAAGCAAACACCTTTCATGAATCTGGACCTTATGGGAGGGGAAGTTCACAGCAGGGCTCTTGCAGGGGCTCTTGCCTCTCCCTGCTTTTTTGTAATGACTCCTTGAAGTGTTTCTATTTCAGTTCTTTTTGTGAATTTTATGTTGAGCCTTTTTCTTGTTCTTTTTGGTGATTTTTGGGGTGTTGTTTTTTAAATACCCTGTTTAAGTAAAGCTTCCTCTCCCTAGTACTTGAGAGGAAACTTTGCTGTAAACGTTCTGGCA
Source organism: Irena cyanogastra (assembly GCA_013397155.1). Classification (NCBI taxonomy): domain Eukaryota; kingdom Metazoa; phylum Chordata; class Aves; order Passeriformes; family Irenidae; genus Irena; species Irena cyanogastra. Next base: position 1,859,659 of record VWZV01009814.1, on the reverse strand, counting down.
GCTGAGCTTGGAAATTTTTTAAACTAAGACAGAAAACTTGAAAACAAAACAATTTTTAAAAAAAGGAAAACCACCCCAAAATTTGCCTGGATATTATGCTGTGTACTTGATGAATTATTAACCTGCAAGACTATAGTGCCTGCTTCAGCATTGTTAAATTTTATGATGTTAATCTTATGCTGTGAATGTGAATATGCTAAATTCCATATAAAATTTCAGAGGTGGGGAGAGAACTTACAAAACAGAAGCAAGTATATTTTATGAAAATCATATTTCCACAGGAAATAATTCAATCTTTTTTTTATTGGTTTGTTTTTCATAGCTCCCACAGGCACTGGTCTATAGTGTGAATATACACCTTGTAAATATGCAGGTTATTTTTAGCTGATTTTGTATTTGTAGGAACTGAAGGCCTGAACCTGAGGAATAATGTCTTTACTTTTCTCAGTACTTGCAATTATTTCCTTTTCAATTAATTTTCACTTTTCCTACCCTTTAAATATTCTTTTAAGTCAGCTTGATGAAAATGATTAGAAAGAGAATTCAAGCAGCAGTGCTTTTGACAAAGTTGTGTGGGTTTCTTTACTTTTTTTCAGTTTTCCTGCTTAGAAATATGCTAGGTCATATGAGGAAACAATGAAATGGTAAGTACACATTTTTTTAGAAGACGACTTTTTATGAAGAAAAAAAAAAAACTAGGTAGCTTGTGGGTCAGAAATCACAAAAAACTATAGCTAAGCCATTGATGACTTTAATTTTTTACCTGAAGGCTATAGTGCAGATATAGGCTTAAATAAGACAACTGTTAGTTCTGATGTTACTTAGATGTGAAATCAGGACAATAAGCACTTTATCATTTGATTATTTATTAACAGGTAAAAAAAAACCTGCTTTAAGTTCTTCAGAAGCATGTGAAAACATTTTGCAGTACTAATAGATGACAGATATAACCTTTAATACCTAGAGGGAAATAATTCACTTCATCAGATAATTATGCCAAGCATATCTTGTGATATTTTCCCAAAATTAGTTGCAAATATGGATATAACTTCTTGATAACTGAAGATGAAATCTCTCCTTCTTTCTAAATCTTTACCTTTTAGGAGTGTGAGTATTATCAGCTGAGGAGATGTGTATGTGACTAGATTTTGGATTTGGTGCAGAGGATCCTTATTATGGAATGGATTGACACAGTGAAATTCACTGAGGGTTGAGCACTGTGAATGTTGAAGAAAGGCTTTTAAATGTGACTTACTGGTCCATCCCATGTTCTGTACATAGTGCAGCTTGTGTCCTGCCCTCCTGCAAGCTTTTGCAGGCAGCACTTACTCTTTGGAACTCTTGATTTTGCACAATGGAAAACTAACAGCACTGGATGGAATAAAATTGACCAGTCTAGATCCCAGCATTGTGGGAAGGAGTTGTTTCAGAGACTGTAGCAAGTCACCTTTGTAGTTCTGGTATTGCAGGTTCCTATTCTCTCCAGTCCTATTCTCTCACTGGTCACATTGACATATGCATACTGGTCAGTAGGGAATTTGAGTTAGCACATAACCAGAATTATATCCTTTTTTGGTAAATATGAGTCAGAATCTTCAGAGATCAGTACACTTTTTAAGCCTTGGAAAGATTTAGCTTGCTGCATATAACATAGAAGAAGTATTTCCCAGGTTGAGGTATAGAGAAATCTGCTCAATAATGCTTGTAGGAATTGTTAACCCCTGGGCTTCTTATGTACTAGGATCATAGGAAAGAAAAGGTAAATTTGTCTAATTGTGTTTTCCACTGAATTGCTTTGATGCTAGTTCTAACTGCCTGTGTTGGAGACATCACTTGACATTGGCAAAAACTGATGTTTCAGTCGCAGCATTATACTGTCTGAAGTTCATTGTCAGATTCCTGTGTGGCAAAGCTTGACAAAGAGTTTATTCTTCAATTTATTCTTAGAGGCTTTTTATCACCTGATTGAATTGTGACACATGTTATTTGGGGATACCAGGGCGCTTGTGCTGTGCACATCCAGATGAAGATTGGCAGGGTTATTTTTGACCTTTGCAATGTAACAATGTTATAGGATGTAACTGGACTTTTTTAGTTCAGGAAATTGCATATACTAGTGGTTTTTTTAGGTGACGAAATTAAGTATTCAGTGTTTGTGTAACATTAGAAATAGCTTCCACCAGTTTTTCCTTTGTGTGTGCATTTCATTTTATGTGCAGCTCGTACATTCTTCTTGTCCTGCTGGGTCTAGGCATGAGGCATTTGGGGATGGGGGATGTACATAAGGTACATTACTGCAGAACCAGTCAGAGTGACTTCTTGTATTTCAGGTATTAAGCTGAGACAAAAGGTGTGAAACTTTTCTACTGCTGTGCTTTGCTAATAGATGTGCTGATATTGCTGTCGTGAGAGGAGTAGTTGTAAAAAGAAGGTTACAATTGCATTTCCACAAGCAACATTAGTCCTGGCATTTGTAATTGCTGAGGGTTTTAAAAATTTATTTTATTTTATTTTGCATCCTCTTATGGAGTGTCTCTTTATGTGCATTCTGTTTTTATGTATATTATCTAGGTAAAATTAAAGAACACAACAGTAAACAGTAATAATTCATTTTGATGACAGCTTTAGCAGGGTATAATTCAAATTCTTTTTCCACAAGCAATTCTTCAAAACTGAGGGCTAGTGTTTTCTCTGAAAACAAAGTCTTCAACTCTTAACAATCACAAGATCTTAGAGAAAATCACATGGGATATTGCTGGAGGGCAAGGATGAAATTCAAACATGACACCAATATATGACATGTAACAGAACTGTAGAGTAAATAAAGGCGTCATAACAAGCCCTCTGTCTTGGGAATAATTATTAAATAATTTTTATAGCATGAGAAAGGCGTGTGTTTGTTAATATGGTGCTGAACAGATATGAAGCAAAATAGGGAACATAAAAACCTTGTGGTCTCCACAGACACGTGATGAAATAAGGATTCTATTTGGGTTTCTGACTGAAGAGTTTTTCAGCTTAAATATATATCTCCCAGAGTGTGGAGAGTACATAAGAAATGTTCTCAGTTTCCTTGGTGAAAAGATTTATATGTCTACAAAGGTTTATTTTATTTAGATAATTGTGACTTCTTAACACCCCTTCCTTGCTCTGGTTCGAGACAGATTATTTCATTTCTGTATTCACATAGTAAGTCCTACAAACGGTCTTATTATCCTGATATTTGTGATTCTGCAGTAATGTCAGCAGCACTTCACTCTTCAGCACGAGGGATGACTGAAGCAAAATAATACAAAATGTAGCTATTGTGCTTGGAAGGCATATTGGACAAAGTATGCCTAACTGGAATAAAATACTTTTGGAAATTTTTTTCCTGTCTGTCAAACCCATTGTTCAGAAGTATTGAAATATACAATTTCAGCCCATTATTATTTTTTCCTCTGAGCTTCTTTGAGAGCCTGCAGTATATCTAACATTTTAGAAGAAAAAAACCCAGTGGTTTTGACATTTGGTAACTCATGCAGTTTAATTTTGCTAATTCTGAACTCTTCCTTTAATTCTTCATTTCACTAAATTATGAGATGTTCCAGAGCCAAGCCATCTGGCTTCTATAAAAGCCACAGAAAGATCAAGGACATCTCCAACTGATTTTATTGTCCAGAATGCCTCATGAGCCTTTAATGGGAATAGTGGGGGTGGGCAGAAAGTTTGGGGGTTTTTTAGCTTAAAGTGCTCTTATTGATGGCCTTAGAAGTGAAGTCAGCTTTCTACACTGTGTTTCATAAACCTTTTATGACTACAAGAGAGTAAACAATGTAAAAGTTCACTGTTTTTCTCACTGAATAAAAAGGATATCCTCAAAAGTTGATACACAGTTTTGTTTAAGCTGTTCTTCATGAAGTCCATGTGATATTCACACTAAAGTCACTTGGAATTAAAATATCCCAGTCTTTAATAACTTGAAATAAAAGATAAACAGAAAATATCTCTCTTGGGGTTGAAATACAAATGGTGCCCAGCTGAGACATTTTTCATGTGTTACTATCTTGTGTCTGTCATGGTCAATTTAGGTAAAAAACATTCCTCATCTATATAAAAGACAAAACCTGTGAAGAATTTTTAGCAGTCTGGGGAACTCTGCAGTAATTGACAGTATTGCTGCATTTAAAATCATGGCTTATTACAAGTCCATTATAAGTGGCTAAGTTAGCTTACTTCTGTAGTCTCAATTTTACTTTCAATATAATTCAACAGAGAACAGTTGGGATATTGATGGCTGTTCTCAACAGCATTTTGCAATTGTGTGGAAAGTTATTATTTGTGGATTGGAAAATTACTGTTATTGTTATAGCAGTAAACCCCAATATTCTGTGTCTAAAAGAATAGGAATAATACAGATTCTATCTTTGTTACTATTTGCAAGGTGCCCAAAACGCTGATCTGATATTTAGGAGCTTCTTTCTCTAAGAGGAGATGAAGGCTTGTTCCCTTGAGTCAATGAATTAGAAGAATATGGTCATAAATCAGGGCTCAATAGAAAGATCACAGATACAAATCTTCAGTTTCGTTAATAATGTGAACCCATTGCTTTTGTACTTAGGGACGTCTGCATGCCCTGTCTGCCCTGTGACATCTGAAGCAGCTGATAAATACAGAGAGCTCTGTGACCCTGACTGTCTAGAAGCTGGCCACAGCCTAATGTCAGGCACCTTCATGGCTTGATTGCACAAGATGCAATAAATGATTGTAACACTTGTTAAGTGTAATTGACTTGATCCATATATTTCCAGTTACAACTATTGATGTAAAAGAACACAGCATATCTTCCAGGTGAGATGGGGATGTGGGCCAGTGCTGGTGACAATGTTAAGCATGTGGGCACTTTTCAGTAGTGGCCTTCAAGCCTTTAACATAATGGCAAGCCTTCACAGGAGGTGACTAGAATGACTGGGAAGTGCACAAAATGTCCTCATTACACCAACACATTCCCCTAGCTCTTGTGCCCTGGCCAGAACTTGATCCAGGATTCTCGGGTAGATTCGGCATCAGTTTTCCGCTCCAGGACTCTCTGTACAGCAAATAATGCCAACATCTTCCAAGTTCTATAGGCTTCAATGCATTTCCTGCCTGAATTTTTTCTAGAAGTAGCTTTGTAGAGATGCTGAGTGAAGAAGTAGAACAATGAGATAGTGAGCAGTTTCACACTGGTGTTCTGATCACCACAGCAACAGAATAAATTGCATAAGGACAAGATTTCATTAATCTCATTATCAAGTAAATTCAGAACGTTTTATTTCTGCAGCATAACCTTCTATTCTGCATTGCACCCTAATAGAGAAATGCAAGGTGTGAGTACACTGATACATGCAGTACATGAATAAGGCACAGCAGGAAAATACAACAGACAAAAAAGAGTGGGCAGTTTTACCACCCACTACCCAGAACTATGAGTATGTCTGACATTATCACTGGTTGAAAGAGATCTCTGCCTTGGCTTAATTGCACATAATTTGGCTGACAGTTGAAATACAAACCTAAACAGTCACTCAGCTAAAGATACACAAAATTAAGTATTTCATGTAATGCTCAACCCCTTCAATCTTTATTAATAACTTAATTACATTAATTACACTATGGTTTAAAGCATTGCTAGCACAAGAGGGGGAAAAATGATAGACTCTCCTAAACAATGGGTTGCATAGCAATTCTGTTAGAATTAAAACTAGTAGCAATATGCAAAGTAGCAGTAAAAATTTGTAAATATATACTTCACAGTTTGTAATTTCTCTTGTTCTACCCTATAATTGTTTTCTCTAGCCAATTCCAGCAGACGTAATTCTGGAGGTCAATCCAAGCATTCCAGGAGTTATGAACATAAGGCTATTCTCAGGCTGAGAAGATCTCTGAATAATGGTAGTTCCATTACATTTCCACTCCTTTGTGTTTGTTGCTGTTGTTTAGAGGGGTTTTTTGACCCAATCTTACATAACCATCTGTAGCAGTAAAGTAAACAGAGTTTTCCTTATTCTGTTCCATTTCATCATGCAACAAAACTGTCTTGCACTGAGGTACTGAAGCCTTTATATATCAACTCAGATCCAAAGAGTTGCTAAATCTGTGTGGTGGATCAATGTTTACTGGCCCTTAGCCTCTTTTAAAGGTAATGCTTTCTTTTTCATTTAACTGCAGAACTCATTTGAATCCTTATAATAAAATTAGAATATTTTTATCTTAAATAGGAAAAGTAATTTTTTTCTGAGTTGTTAGCTGTTTAAATTAAAGGGATTGAAGCTTTTTAGTGGTGAAGTTATAGTTTAGATGTTTGGTTAAGCATCTCTTCCAATCAAATTGGAATTTATTCCTTAAGTCAGATTTATCCCTTTCAAGCTACTCTTTTAAATTGAATTATTCTGATGACTGCAAATATATATTCCATTAAGAATATTCCTGGAAACGTCTGTAAATTATTTCAAGATGTAAAATTATTGCAATTATTTCTGTTGTCTTCAGAATGAAGTTTGTTCTTATAAAAATTTAGAACTAAGCAGAACTGACAGAGGAAATGTTACTTTATCTCTTGTCTGGAACTAACAGGCACAATTCCAGAGATTCTGTTAATTGTTACATTTTGACATGTAGAAATACAACAAAATGGAAAGGTGTGTAAAGCATTCAGATTTGGCTAACCTGAGTAGTCATTCAAAGTTAAGGAGTCAGCTGCATTTGCACTTTGTCGAGGGTTTTGGTGCTTTGTCATTCCACGCTACATCACTGAGTGTGTCTGTGTCTGCCCAGAGACATCCATGACTCAATCACCACAGTGCCTGCCTGGAGGGTTTTTACTTTTGTTCTACTTCCCAGCTAAAGTTGCTGGGTAGCTCCATGGCATACACTACATGAGCTACAGAAAGGTGCTTTTCCTATTCTTGCCATGATCAATTATGAAAGTGTCCATTGTAGTCACTTTATTACCATTCTTTCTTTTACTCCAGTCACCTGTCATCTGCCTTTACCATTGAGATCAGTGATTTGATGCTTAGTCTCTGAAGATTCCCCAGATGTGATATTTTTATATTCTTTAATACTTCTGAACTTTTGAATGCCTAGTTACAAAGCTGTCAGGACTGATCGATATCTACAGAGATGTTTCCATATTGTCACAGTGGTGATTCTACATACCTTCAAAATTAGAATCAAAGTTTTCTGCTAATTTATTAAAATGTGCTATCCAGGGTTGTGTGTTTGGGATGGAAGAAATCAAAGGTATGTAACATGGAATGCTTATTTGTCTAGGAGTAATTCAGTGGTGATTGCAAGAAATAAAGAAATGGTTTTTGCTCATTTGTGTCCCCAGACTCTAGATCTCATTTTCCTGGGTTTTAATTCAAGTATTCTGTATAAATTTATTTCAAAACTGAAAAATGCAAAGGAGTTTGTTGATTTGGTCCCAAGTACTGCAGCATTACCTTATACTTCTTCTACTGAATTCTGATTAATATGAACAAAATTTTTATTTTTTGTTTGATTATAGAAGCTCTTTTCTTAGCCTTTGGTAGTCTCAGTCTGAGAAGAGTATAGGGGTGAACAAAGAATCACAGAATGGGTCAGGTTGGCAGGGACCACAGTGGGACACACAGCCCCATCTCCCTGCTCAGACAGGGTCACCCCAGAGCACGTGGTACAGGATTGCATCCAGACAGTTCTTGAGTATCTCCAGTGAGGGAGAGGTGAAGTAAATCAGGTGATTTGTTAATTGTTCTACGTGGCGAATGGTACTACAATACCATTGTAGTAGACTCTGTGAGAGTCCTTTCAAGTCCTTTCAAGATATATTAAAATTTGTTTAAGTTACTTTAGTATTGTTAATTTTGTAACACAGTAGAAAGGGGAAACTCTGGGAAACTTGAATTTTGAGGTTGTCGGTTTTAATTAAAAGCCATAATGTTTTCTTTTCTTTTTATTAAATTTAATGCCCCATTTAGAACTCTAGGCATAGAATTCAAAAAGACACTTCTTTTCACACTGCTTTTGCACTGTCTTCATTTCTTTTAGTTGAAGGGTACAGAGTTGCTCTTTCCTGAAGAGGATTGCATGACAACAGTTTATACTGAATTATGAGATAAAGCACTTGTATAAGTTCTTCTGTGATTATATTCATTCCTTTTTGTAAAATTGTCTAGATGTAATAATACAGATAAATAAAGGGTAATAAATGTAAAATATAGCTGAATGTAAGTATTTTGTTATAGAACGCTGGTTTTTTTACTTGAATTTTACTTTGCTGTAAAGGTGTCTGATTTTGAACTTTGCAAGACATTCAAAATGCAGTTAGACAACTCTTTGGTGTGTTAATGAATTTGTAAATCCAGATGAATTACAGCTGAGAGTGAGTCACTATATAAATCTGTATTATGGCTGGTTGTTAAAGAAAAGCCGTATGAAAACGATATTATGCGAAAGTATAGTCACAATGTTTCCTTCCTCAGTTTCTTCCTAACTTCTTGAACCTCTGTGTATTTTTCTCTAACACTGAAGAATATTGGAGCAGTTAATGTTCAAGTGTGCCTGTGGTTGGATCAGGCTTGTTTGTCCAGCCCTGAAAAAGACACCTATATTTGAAGGGGATTCTGTTATTGTAATATTTGGTGAATAGGATTTCACTAGGAACTGATCTGTGTGCAGTGAGAAATAGGGTCCTTTTGCACGCTGTTTGTAATGGAGTGGAAAATTACATTTGCTATTGCAAGAACAGCCCCATTAGTGGGAAAGCAGATTCTCTTGCAGAGAGCTGGAATGCACCTCAGGCAGTGTCAGGGTGACAGTCCAAATAATGGGAGTTTGGAATGAACAGGGAGATTCTAAAATGAAAAAATGCTTCTCTTCATACATTGTGGTTCCTTCATAAACTTATTGCTACATAAGGAACAGTTTGATTTAAAACAGCATGAAACTAAAAAACCCCACACATTTAAGCAACTGTTTGCAACTTGTTTTGAGGATGAAGCCTACCGTTGTGGGTAGGAAATGCAGTCAGTTTATTGTTAGACTATTATCTAAACCAGTCTGAAGCTACTAATGTAAACAGGAATGCTAATCTGTTTTGTTAGAGGTTTTTTGGTTATGCTTTTAAATAACACTGCAAGTGTTGTCAGTTAGATCTCAGCCATATGGGTTCTTTAGGCGTTGAGTAAAGAATCTTCTGTATAAGTGTAAGCATTGAAGACAAGTTGTAACTATCCCTGACCTACCCTAACACCTTTTCTTCTCCATGAAGCTGTTTTAATCTTACTCTGGTAATGAATAATTAACTTCTGAATAGGTATGTAAAATTAGTGATGTCAGCTTTATTTTAAAGTGCTTACAAGACTCTGACAATGAAGATAAATTTCAAATGCTGATGGTTGAAAGACTAAAAATAATTTATATTCTCTTGATACTTAAAACCCCCAGATAACAACAACAAAACATCAACAATAATAATCATATTGCAATTATAATTAATAGAACTGTTAATGACTGAAGTATATAATCTCAAGAACACAGGGGATTGCAATTCACTGTAATTCTGTAAATGTATTGGGATCTAGAAGAGTTCTGGAAGGGCTAGGCTGCACTCTAGAATGATAGTCAAACTTGAATTTATTTAAAATTTGCCATTTCCATTTTGTAGCCTTAGTTATTGAAATTAAAAAAAAAAACAAACAAAAAAAAAAACCCCAAAACAATAATGTATATGGTGAAATTTATTCTGTGAGGTCCACTACAAAGGATTGTGAAGTAACTCTATGGTACAGACCAGGAGTTTAGAGAGAATAAAAGGTCTTAGGTTTTATTGTAATTTCCCTGTCACAGCTACCTGCTGAGTTTATAGTCATTAACTTCTCTAGGAACTGATCTAAATGGTAACATTCAGACTGACATTTGATTGAAATAAATGCTCAAAGACTGTTAGAAATAATTAAGCTTATCAGCCTCAATGATTCACAGATCCCCGGCCATTTAGACTGAAATGTCTGTCAGGATTTTCTTATGAATCCCTTGTTTTGTGACAGAATTTCTCTGTAGACCATCTTTTTCCCCACAGTAATTTCTATTGGCATTTCTCTTATTAGTATTATTATGAGATTGTGTGCTTTGACCAAAAGCTTATCTTAAATTTTTCAAATAAGAGATATCAATCATTAGAAAATTCACAAAATTTTTGAGGCCAGTATTTTTATCTGTGCAGAAGAGACGTATCCATAATGGAATTAAGCTGTGGTTTTTAAATTCAACTGAAAAGGTAGGCATCAGATGCTAGGTAGAGTGAATTGATAGAGGATGGATTTTGGGTGATGTCACCCAAAAAAGAGTGATACTTGTGCTCAATGCCCATTAGAGGAATGACTTGATTTTTGCTTTTTTTTCCCTCATCTGAAGCATCTCTTTAACCTGTCTTTGTCTCAGTAATAGTACCATCTAATTTACAGCTTAATTTTTGGATAGGTTTCCTATTCTAACACATGTGTAAGAGAATTGAAACCCATGGGTAATCAGTATTTGTCATTAATATGGGTCCATTCTTTTTGTCTTCTTCATGAGTGACACTTGGATATGTTGGCTTCTGTCCTCAAAGATAAAAGGAAATGCTTAGTATCTTCTGATTTGTGTGTTTCTGATAAAATAACTTGGATTATCAGGGCAGATTACCGATGTGTTATGTTTCCATTAAGTTTATTTCAGCAGCTATCCTAAAGCCTGGTTTGTGTAGGAGAGTTTGTATCACTGAGCAAAGACTGAAGCTTTTGTTGTCCAGATCAGACTTTTACTTTGATAAGTCAGGATAATTGGGATAAAAGGCCCAAGCCTTGTGAAACACAGAGTGGAGGGACCATCTTTTTCGCTCCAATGGTGTTGTGACAGTGTGAGTTAGCCAGTGACAGTGAGGCTCTGGGCCCGTTGAGAAAACTGAACAGTTCATGACGGAGCAGTACATAGCAAATTTTAGTCTCTGTTGGAACATAATCAATTTTTTGAGCTAAGATGATCTTTATCAAAGGGGAATATGCACAGCTGCACAATGCAGGTCCTTGTAGTGAACGGTAGTAGATTAGAGCTGCAGCTGAAATGCTAAACCAGTCTTGTTACAAATAAACTTTTCTTTTTCCAAACATTTCTTCAAAAATGAGAAAACTTGAGAACTTTTAATTGAAATTATGTATCCTGGTTTTATTTTATCTGATAAGAAGTGCAAACTGTGTGGAGTGACATAAATAAGTGTTAGGAGATGACACCATCTTGGCATTTGTACACATTTTTTTATAAATATATTTTTTGTCCTACCTGCCTTGAAATACTTTTAATGTAATTAAAAGCACAGAATGAGTGCCAGACTTGTCAATTCCAACAACAAAGTGCTGAAATTTTCAGTGAAACGGAGAGATCCATCTCCCACATTGTAATGAATAGGTTCATAAAAGGAAAATAGTTTAATTACATTTTAGTTCATGGATTGTTAATAGGCTGGAGTATCTAAATTGAATAATGTGATTCTGGTAATAATTATGTGTAAATGAACTTGTTTAAATGATATTTTACAGCTTCTTTATAAAATTACAGCTAGAGGCAATCCAGTGATAGACAGACAAAGGCCATGCAAAAATTATCATAAACTATTAGCTTGTTTGCAAAGGGTTTTATGTTAATCTTTTAGTACTTAAAGCACTCTGCAATTAACATATCACGGGGAGCTGCCTCGAAGCAAAGGCATGCAAATTAAAGTGCTCAGATAAAAAGCCATTCACATAAAAAAAATCAAAGAAAGGGTGGCATAGCACTGAAAGGGTACTGGTTTTATATTTGAGATTAAGGAGGTGTAATGATTGTGTTATCTAACTAGAGTTGTAATTAAAGCTTTTCTCCTGCAGACATGACAATAGATACAGCATTGATTTCGGTGTTTTAATTGTGAAAGTCATTTTATTTCAGGGCAGAAGATATGAATAGCCTAAATCAAAGGGCTAGAAGATTGCTTTGTTGATAGTACTTGTTCAACAGCTGCCTTGTTGCTTAATACACAAATGGGGAGAATGGTGAAAGAGATCCTGGGAGGTGCTCCGTATTGTAATTCTCCTGCTGGTTTCCTTTCCTTTCATGAAAAAGGCAAGGATCTCTGTACTGATTGTAAACAAGCAGTCTTTTCATACATCACCACTGGTTTTCCTCCTTTAGTTTCCTCTGAACAAAAGAAGTCATAAAAACCTTGAACTAACTTTTACTACTGCTCTTTTCAAACTACAAAAGTTTTTGTAATAAAAGCATCATCTGCTCTCAGAGATATCACACTTTTAGTGGGGAACAAAAAGCCTCCATGTGGCTGTAATTCCTGTTATCAGAAATGCCACTGTAACAAAAGGGATGTGCTGTGGGGAATTGAATGTTAGATTTTATTTACATTATGTTTGTGGCTGTGTAGTGTTAGATTGAGATGGGGTGACTTATTTTTTTCTCCCCAATCACTATAGTAACAGACTAGAAAATGAATAACAGGATAAATACATCTGGCTAGATTCTCAGCTGGCATATGTAGCTGTCCAGTGTTCTCATTCGAGCAGGGAGTTACATCCTAGGAATGGGCAAGGCCCAGGGGCTGATTTGGGAATGAACTAAACTCAAACTCATCAGGATACAGTTGATCAGTTTGAAAAAGACCCATATCAATATAGTGTATTTCCTGATATGGAAGGGGTTAATATGACAAGTGTAGCTTGTTTCCTTTCTGGTGTGGAATTAGCTGAATGTGTAACAACATGCATGTCAGAGGAATTCCATAATTTTTCATGGTACCAGTATACTTGAAATAACTGCAGTCTTTGTATTGTAGATGCAAGGAGTAGTTGTGTGACTTCGCTTTCCTTAACAGAACATAAATTCTTGGTTGCAGAGGGCAACATTGTAACCAAGGAGAAGGGTGGGGTATTTAATGCTCTCTTTGCCTCAGCCTTCAATAGAAAGATTGGTTATCCTCAGAACAACCAGCCCCTGAGCTGGCAGAGAGGGACGGGCAGCAGAATAATCCCTGTAATCCACAGGGAAGTACTGTGACCTGCTGAGCTCAGACACGAGTCTATGGGGCTGAATGGGATCCACACAAGGGTGCTGAGGGAGCTGGTGGAAGAGCTCTCCAAGCCTTGCTCCATCATTGATCGTCAGTCCTGGCTAACCAGGGAGACCCAGATGACTGGAGGCTGGCTGTTGTGATGCCTATCTACAAGAAGGATCAGAAGGAGGATTCTAGGAACTACAGGTCTGTCAGCCTGACTTTGGTGCAAGGGATGGTTATGGAGCAAAAAATTTTGAGTGCCATCATACAGCACATAGAGAACAACCAGGCTATCAGGCTCAGCCAGCATTTGTTTAGGAAAGACAGGTGCTGTGTGACCAACCTGATCTCCTGTGACTGGGTAACCTGCCTAGTGGATAAGGGAAGAGCTGTGCTTGTCGTCTACCCGGACTTTAGCAAAGCTTTTGATACTGTCTCCCACAGCTTTTTCCTAGAGAAGCTGGCAGCCCATGTCTGTCTGTCTGTCTGTCTGGAAAAACTGTCTGGATGCTCAGGCCCAGAGCGGGATGGTGAAGGATGCCACACCCAACTGGTGGCCAGTAACTAGAGCAGTTCCCCAGGGCTCTGTACTGGGGTCAATTCTGTTTAATATCTTTATCAAAGATAAAGACAAGAGGATCAAGTGCACCCTCAATAAAGAATTTGGATGAGAATGCTTATCTGCTGGGGCTAGGAAGGCTCTACAGAGGTATCTGGATAGGCTGACAACACCCATGTGAGGTTCAACAGGGCCAAATGCTGGGTCCTGCCCTTGGGTCACAACAGACCCCTGACAGTGCTACAGGCTGGGGGCAGAGTGGCTTGGTGGAAGAGGACCTGGGAGTGCTGGCCACTGAGCCACTGTGTGCACAGGTGGCCAAGAAGGCCAATGGCACCCTGGCCTGTATCAAAAATACTTTGGCCAGCAGGACCAGGGAGGTGATTGTCCTGTACTGGGCATTGGTGACGCTGCACCTCAAGTACTGTGTCCAGTTTTGGACCCCTGGCATGAAGGAAGACATTGAGGTGCTGAAGTGTGTCCAGAGAAGGGCAAAGGAGCGGGTGGAGGGCCTAGAATTGTCTGAGAAGAGGCTGAAGAAACTGGAGTTGTTTAACCTGAAGAAAAGGAGGCTCAGGTAAGATCTCATTGCTCTCTACAACTACCTCAAAGGAGGCTGCAGCAAGATGGGGTTGGCCTCTTGTCCCAGGCAGCCAGTGACAGGACGTGAGGACATACCCTCAAACTGTGCCAGGGGAGGTTCTGGTTGGATATTGGGAAGAATTGTTCTTCACTGAAAGGTTGGTTAAGCATTGGAACTTGCTACCCAGGGAGTTGGAGGAGTTGCCATCTCTGGAAATGTTCAAGAAATGCTTGGATGTGACACTTAGCACTATGGTTTAGTGTTTGGTGGTGTTTGATCAAAGGTTGGACTCAATCCTGGGGGTTGTTTCCAACGCTATGAAAATAGGGATGGATGCAGGTTCTTATATAATAAGAACTACCCTAAATTCCCTTGGAACCTTTCTGAGAGACTCAAATACACTGAAAGCTTGGCTTTCTACTAGTTGACCTGCACACTTCCAGATTTGTGCTTAAAATAGGAGCCAGTATGTCCCAAGAGAAACAATTCTCTTGTAGCTATAAGCAGTATGGACTGGTGACACTTTGAGACTGCACTCCACTGCTGGTACCCACCCGTATTGTTACTGGGCTATTGATTAAATCTGCTTTTTCCTCTTATAATTTTTGAAGCTCTCCATGAAACTAGCTCAAACTATCTAAGAAATTGCTTTCCTCCTGCTGTAGTGACAGATTCCCTTGACAGCTACATTTCACAGGAACTGTGAAACTGTCAGCCTTGAGGATGATGTTTTGAGAGCAACAGACTGAGCTTTCTCAGCAGCTGGCTCAAGGCTGTAGAGTTCTGGAGGAGTACAGAATGACCACAAATCTTGCTTTGTGTAAAATTTGCTCATTGAGCTGATGTTATCTGTAGACCGAGGAGAAACAATGATAAAAGCAAAAGGTAGAAGAGACTGCAGGCAGGAAAAGTTCCTGGGGAAAGTGAAAAGACCATCTGAAAATTCATGTAACAGAGTGGTAATAACCTTTGTTCAAATAAGACTGAGGAACATTCTTTGCTTCATTTGGAAACAAAAATACTGTATAGATGGTTTGGGATTTCTAGCCTGACTTCTAAGCCAAGGGCTTTAAGAGATTCCATCTATATGTGGTGCCATAGCTAAGACAGCATAGGTTCATGAACATTTAGGAATAAGTGTGGTCCTTATTTATTTATATTTATGTATGTATAGATTGTTGAAATTCATCTGTGAGTGATACTGTTAATTGAAAAAAGCTTTGGGGATTATTCTATCTTTAAGTCCAGTCCTGAGTGGAAAATTTGTTCGGCTACATTTCCATAAGCTTAACTACTCCCCTTTCCACCTCCAAATGGTTAATGAAATAGCTACTTGCTTGAAATACTTAGAAATAGTCTGAGGAGAAATAAAATCTCTTGTGGATGTTTTGCACTATGTTGTGTGCTGATTTCCAGTGTGGTTTTTTGGAAGGTAGAGTTTTTTGTAATTGTTATATAGACTTTATTGAACCTTACTGAGGTTTAATCTTTACTCTTACAAGTTCCCATATTTGCAGGCTTCTACCTATCTAATTACAGAGGACTTTTAGGTAGTATCCTATTTTGCTGAATCTTAATTCAGTAGGAAAAGTCAGACTGAAGGTAAAGATTAGTCTAAATAGATTCTGTTATATTTGTATGTAGCCCTTTGTGACTGTTTCAAAAATTTAAGCAAGGGAGTTTGCAGGATAACACTACGTAAGGCAGCACACCAGATTTCCTAAAAGCATTTTAGGAAACCTTTTGTGCTTAAATAATTGGTGTAACTTCATATAAAATGAGAATATTTTGAAATTGTGTTCCTTGTTTATTTTCAAGAGACCGTTTCCAATATAACTCCAACCAGAAGTGTATGTGATCTGCCTAGTACTTTGTAGCACAAGGAGGTTTTGGAAGCTAAAAGCCTTAGGCTCTCAAGAACTGTATTGAGGACTAGAAACCCCCTAGTAGCTTGAGTCTGCCACATGACATAGACTTCTGAAGAAAAAGTAAAGGCAAAGGTTTTACTGTGCCTCTCATTAGGATGATGTGTGTATGGTAATTCTACACAGTTACAGACACACATTTTTTAAGCCTTCCAAGAGGAATCTCTGTCTGAGTAAGTGGTAAAGTTCTAGTCAAGTAATACTGTTTTCTTGTAACTTTTGGCTTTGGATGTCTCCCAGTCTTGAATGCTCATTACGTTTCACCAAGAATCCAAGATCTTGTCCTTTTCAGGTGTTATTTCTCTTGTAAGGTCTTTGCTGATTTCCATGGAGGTACAGCTCTCTTTTCAGGTCAGTTGTTTCTCAGCTGAACCAAACTCTTCTGTGGAAATGTATTCTTCTGTTATGTTCTCCTGATCAGATTCTCTGTGGTTTTGGTAGTGTCTTTAGTGGAACATAGTGAATTCACTCTCAAATGTCTCAGGTTTAGTGTTTTTTCAAAAGACAAAATCAATTTGCTCTTAAATTTTCTAATGAGGAATTCTGCTGCTGAAGACATGAGTACTTTACTGGGACTAAAGCTGCCCTGCTGAAGATTCTTTAT
Organism: Irena cyanogastra; assembly: GCA_013397155.1. Taxonomy (NCBI): domain Eukaryota; kingdom Metazoa; phylum Chordata; class Aves; order Passeriformes; family Irenidae; genus Irena; species Irena cyanogastra. Next base: position 1,842,907 of record VWZV01009814.1, on the reverse strand, counting down.
TCCTAATATCTGATGGGAAGAGCACAAATTCAGTGCTTTAAGAGCACATATTCAGTGCTTTGGTCAATGGCCATCTGTTCCTGCGCTCAATGCTTGCTTATTATTGTTGTGTCAATTCTCGGAGTTCTGAAACTCTCATGTAAATATATAGACTTTATAACTGTGCATTTAGTAATAACTATCTTCCACATTATTGTAGAAAAAAATAATGGTTGAATAAAATAGCCACAGTCATCTTTAGGAGTTGTTAAAGATGTAGGATAAGACAGTGGAAGATTAGTATAATTCCAGTTCATTCAGTGTTGCAGAAAGAATATGAATTCCTTAGAGGTTATGAAATTCCTGGATCATTGAACATTTCAGTTTATGTGGATCAAGTCATATGCTATATATCTCCCATATCAGGGACACTGGAAGGTCATCATCCATAATGACTCCTATTTCATTGGTTAACCTACAGAAATCAGTACAGCTAAACCCACACATTAGAACACCTTTAACTTCAGAAAGCTGCAGTGGAATTAAAAAAAGCAAACGGGAGGAGTGGGAGGAGTGGGCTACGATCTTAAGTGTGGTATTGATTTACTAGATTTGGGGAAACTTCTTTCTTAGTTTTAGATATGTGCTGAAGCTCTGGCTGTGTCACGAGCCTGGATCAGACATTTGCTCATAGAAGTAACTTCAAGTTGACTCCATTTCTGCAATACATCAGATGTACTTTTGCAAGATATGGCCCTATGAGATGATCTTACTGATAATTTCCATTTTGGGTTTGAGCACTTTTAGCTCACCGTACGTTAGAGCATCCTATGGAAAGAATTCTTCCGTGTGATTGAACTCTTATTCACTGGGAATTGTGAGCTTAGAAGACTTAAAGAACCAAATCCTGAAGCAACAGGCCTTTGGTTTTCTGTCCAAGTTTTACGTGACATTTTTGAGCTTTGCAGAGTCTCGACTTAGGCATATGATTTAAAAAATATTTTCCCTGAATGCTGTGTTGACTACCATGTATTACCATGGACTATTAATTTATTTTACAAGAACTTAGAATGTCAGAAATATAAGATAATTCAGGGTTACTAATGGACATTTTATGTACTACTGACATGGGGATTTGTTATCTAGCAGCAAAAGCGAGTACTGACTTCATTAAAGTGGAGGAAAAAATGCCCACCCAAAGAAACAAAGAAAAAAATCCTGTACTGCATTTATCACTTCTACTTCTTAATCCTGGTGAGTTTTTATTAGGTGCACCATTTTTATTTTATGATGTCTGTGTCCATGAAGCAATGCAACTATAACAGAACAGTTCATAGACAAAATGACCCTTTTTAAAATCTTTGATTGAAAAGTCATTTTTCCTCCTGTACATTGTGGGTTATGTAGTCACAACCATAGAAATAATGCAGTCAAGACTTATCATGGATTACATGATTTTTACACTATTCTGTAAATTTCAGTCTTGGTTTCTTTCCTTAAAAATTTTATAAACAGTCATCGTCTAGTTTTTTTTTTTTTTGTGAATCTCTCTAGGCTTCTACTGTCTGGTACTTTAAAAAAGACTGGTCTCTTTGTTACAGGAGATGGAAAATATTGTTAAAAAAACAGCTTTAAAATTGCTCCCAAACAGTCTGGAATTGAAGGCAGGAGCTATGACAAATACTAGGAGTGACTCAAGTGATACGAGCTGGGGAAAAAATTTCTCAGGGACTGACCAGGCATTGACTTAGAGAGTGTTCCAGGGTTTATGAGAACATACAGTCATGAAGTCAAGGCGTTGCAGATGGTAGACCTGCATTTGAAAATAGAAGTAACCATTATCTATTTCCTTCAAAGCAACATTGAAAACTCTTTGTTCAAAGCATATCTTTATTTGATATAAATGTCTTTGGTAACTTGGTTGTCATTAGTCAAGCTAGAGAGTTTCCAAAAAAACTAGTCTTACCATCAAGAGACTGTTTTCAGGACAAGAGAAATATGAAGAATGTTCAGGCAGAAACTCTATAGCTGAAAATAGATGGTCTCTAAGAATGGATTATTTTATGCATTAGGAAGGGGTAACAATCTGAAAAAAATACCCTCTAAAATTAATCTTATTTTTTATTTTATAGATTATGTATCACATATTCCAGCCATGAGCAGACAGGTTTTTTTGTGATTCCTTGAAATTCTTCTCTTGTAGTCTGTATTCATCCTGCCAGATTCCATGTGGACTGCCATATTTTTCCAGTGAGAGTAGTAATTTCTTTTTTGCAAGTAGTTGGGATTTAGCGGGTTTTTTGTGGATTGATTTGTTTGTTTTCCTTTTCTTGTTGGCTATATGTCTATCTACAAGACACACAGATAATTAAGGATGGCAGAAAATGATCTTTGTTGTCCAAATGAGGATATCTTCCTGGATCAATTCAAGTTATATCAGGCAGGTGTCTGCCCTTAGCATTGGGTCAGGTGGTTTGGACCTATCTGCTCTGTACCAGATTTCAAATAGATGTTTTTCCTTCACTTGGTGTTTTCTGAGTCTTCTGTGGGATTGCATGTTATTTCAGTTTCCAGAAACCTCAGGCAAGCTGTAGAGCTGAGAGAGAAATATGCAGTATGGCTGCAAAAATTGGGAAAATCTCACTCTTTGATGAGGGATAGTATTTTTATAGGAGGTAAACAGAATTTATGGTCTTACAGCTGTTCCAATCTGTCTGGGGGTGCTATGCCTTGACCAACAGAGACAGAATCAAGAATATATGTTGTCTTCTGGAGAACTGTCAGCATTTCAAATTTATACAAGTCAGCCAGAAAAGGATGAGAAAATTTAGTGTAGCTATTTTCAGGAATGTTGTGGGAGAAATGAAGATGTGGACCAGTGGCTAGCCAGGAAGCAGTTGGGTAGAAGTCTTCTAGTTCCAACCCAGGCCAGAATCTTGGGTCATTGAAGTTGATGTCCATGAGCTTGTGGCGTGATTAATGAAATTATGGAATATCCAGAGTTGGATGGGACCCATAAGGGTCATTAAGTCCAATTCTTGGCCCTGCACAGAACCCCGAGTATCACATGTGCCTGAGACCATTGTCCAAATGCTTCTTCAACTCTGGCAGTTTTGGTGCTGTGACCACTTCCCTGGGGAGCCTGTTCCAGGGCCCAAACACCCTGGTTCAGTTGTCATTGTGTTCTAAAAGACAGAATCTGAAAACTGAAATGAAGTAAGAAACATGGTGATCGAGCACCTTTTTGCAGGTCAGGCTAGGGAAGCAAGGGAAATGTTTTGCTTGCTTTTAACAGTCACTCCAGTAATGTGTTCGCATGCACCAAGGGGAAAAAAACTACAACAACTGAAATGATGAAAAAATGAATTAAATTAATTAGAGGGAGAATTGTGATCTAGCATTGGACTCGAAAATGAGCTGAATGCTTAGAAAGGAAAAAGCTTACTAAGCAGTTTTAATAACAGAAACAAACTGTTCTATATGTTAACTTCATCTTGTGTTTAGTCTGAGAGGAACAAAGCAATCCCTGGAAAAGGCAGACAAAATCCTCCCACACACTTAGCAGCACAAAAGATGGGTGGCACTATTATAGTGGAAAACTTGTGCAGCTCATGTTATACATTTCATTTAAACTGTGCAGAACAGGAATCTCTGAATACACAGAAACACTCTTTTGAGTTAAATAGCAAAGCTGTGCAGAATCTTTCAGTACCCACATTTATAACAGAAATAGCCTCCAGAGTCAGCTGTTTATTTATCAATTGTTAATTGAGTTGATGTTTGCTCACGATTGTAAACAGATGATTAATTTATGGCTGAGTGTTATTACTATGATAGTGAAGAGATCATTAGAAAGAAGGATTATAATAGGGTTCCCTGCACTTGTGAGGCTAGTAATAAAGATTGACTATTATAATTAGATAAAGCTTTGTAACAAATACTATTAAATTGAATCTGGACTTTATTTAAATGCACTGGCCTGTTATCTCAAATGTATTAGTGGAGTGTGTGGGTTAAGTAGAACCCCTGCCTACACTGTTTACTGTCTCCTTCAGAGATTAAAATGGCTCTATACTTGTTGGCTAAATGGCAATTTTATGCATTATGCATGAGTGTTATTTCTATTGAAAACTCTAAAAATATTATTGTAACACAAGAAAATATTATATTTTCTTTCATTTTTAACCTTCGATTGTTTCCAACTTTAATTTTGACGATAGGTTAACCAAATCTGATTCAAGAAGGTAGTATTAGGCTTCTTCAAAAGTGAGCCTGTGCAGCACTTCTGCATAATTCTGTTTAATGAAAGTCAGAGTCAGACTTCTGTGGGAATCCAGTGACAGTGTTATGGAGCATTTGATTTCTTAATTTTCACGGAAGCATGGAAGGCAACAAAAGAAGCTGGAGTGGGATGGGATGAAGCTTTCAAAAATGTTGATCTACATCAACTCCTTCCCCACCTCCTTTCTGTTTTTCTTCTTCCCCTGCCCCTTTTTGGAAAAGGGCTTCTTATTGCTTGAAAGTAGTCCAAATTGACTAGATCTCTGTGAGATTAATCTGTTATTTTTGAACATAAGTTTAACATGAAGAAGCTCTTCTTTGGCCTGTTTAGGAGTACAGATGTAATGTGAATCTAGTGTGAACAAGTATAGGAAGAATAGGTGAATATTTGAACATAAGATGGGAAGAGATATAGACAGAACTTGCAGCTGCAATGTGAGCATCATTTTAGCACTCTGGGCATTTCAAATTAAAAATGCAAAGGCATAATAGGAAATAGTGTAATGATATTACAGGGACTATAAAACCAGACTTTTTTTTAAACTTTAGTAGGTTACACTGCAATCACTCCGTGGTTTCATGACAACTGAGTGCAAAATTTCCACTCTTTTTTGTCAGATCCTTTAAGGGTAGAGAAACACTGTTCTCACCTTCCATGGCCCAAGTGCTCGAAGGCTTAGCATCTTCTGGAGTTGCTTCAGCTACAGACTGTCAGATTGTGAACCCTCAGGCTATGTAAAAATGCTCTCATCCTGATAGGTGCTGAATCTCAAATGAAGATCAGTGCTTGCCAAGCACCTATCAGTATCTGTTTCCAAATGACCACAAAGCACTTCTCTGCTCAGCTGAGACTTGAGACCCTTATAATATTTATAATGGGAAATGAAGAGCTCTCACCCTGTGATCTGAAAGGGTTCCCAGTGGGCTGTGCAGTTTCTGCTGTGCTGCTCTGTTCAGACAGGATGCTCTCACAGTCAGCAGAACTGAGGAGCCCATAGCCATGCTGCTACCCATGTCCCACTCCAGTGTTTTAGTTCTGCAAAAACTATCTGTGGGTTATTTTCATTCTCTTAGAGGGATTTCTTTTTGGCAAGAAGAGGTTTGGAATAGATTAATTTGTGTAAACTGTTTGATTACTAAAATGATATTTAGGAGAAATGTTAAAGCCTGATTGTGCTACAGCTTCCTTACACAAAATGCTGTCCCCGAGGAGGTGGAAAATAAAAAAAAAATAAATGTTTTTGATAGAAATTGCTTCAAAAGTATTAATAATGTCTCAGAACAGTTTCAGAAAGGCTCTGGACATGTTCATGGAAAGCTTCTATAGAAGAAGTTTCTGCTCGTTTGAGCCTTGCACAGCAAGTGGAGAGAGCCTTTTGGTCTTGCTTGACTTGATGGGACATGGGATGAAGCAGACTTTAATCACAAATGATTAGTAAATAATTCCCAAAATGCAATTTGTCTTTCCTAGAGAAAGTAATTTTTTTTAAATCTCTGCGGGGAAAATAGAGTTTTTTAACACTTTTTATAAATCTGTTGGCAAGTTTTAACATTATCAGTTTTCACCAGCGCTCTGTCCCATGGCTGTCAATATGACTATACTGAAAAGTAAACTGTCATTCTCAAGCTACTCACCTGCTTGCCTTCTGAAATAGTGCAAAGGGAGGAAGGTATTAAAAAAGGTGGGATGGGAATTCAAGAGGGAAACATCTAAGAATTAATTTGAAGGCAAAATAGAGAAATGTAGAACAATTCCATCTAAAGTTGACTTTGAGAAACCTACATGTAAGAAATGTGCTTGAAGAAGCAAGTGTGGATTGGTCAGAACTGGATTTCAGATCAAATTTGCACGGCAGTAGCTAAAGATTGTTTCTCAGAAGAAGCTGGAGTTGATCAAACACAAGGATGATACTATTCCTTATCTGATGATACTATTCCTTAACTGATCAAGGTTTCTGTTTTCAAAAGAATATAATAGTGTTGGTGGGGAAGTTTCCATAGAGATTTTAATTTTCTTCCTGGAATGTGTGTCTTATTTCAAGTACCTGGAAAGACTGGTGCTTGTAATCAGGATATCAGTTGCAATGAACCAATAATTTGCACATTCCATTATTCTTACTCTTAGGACTCCAGTGGAAGGTATAAAGGAAAAGAGTTCTAATTTTTTTTGCTGTTAATAAGATAGAATTGAACTTCTAGAAAATAAGTCATTGTTATTGCTTTGTTCAGCTTTCTGCTATTTCTTTGTGTTTAGATCTTTTATTGTTAGTTAGGTTATATATCCTGGAGATATTAAACAAGAAGGAGGAAAAGAATCATTCTTTATAGAAGTTTATGAAAACTGGCACATAGCTGGCATGTGAAAAACTGTCATGATAATGAAATCTTTGATAGATTTGACAATGATATGCTTGCGTAGGTAAATCCGCGCAATCCCAAAAGACATCAAATGGGTACTTACATCCTCTAGAATACAGACCATTTTATTCAGTTGCTGAACATTAAACATAGAAGAATTAGATAATTTTAGCTAGTGTATATAGAGCGATGACAAGTTGGCTTGTTTTGTTTTCTTCTAATCTTCTTCAAAGTTTCCAGGCCAGCCTTTCACTGAAGAATATACAATATTTTAGTTGTTTGATAAGTCTTACAACAATAAAAGAAGAAAGAGCAGCATAGTACAGCTGGTGTTTTTAAAGTAAGTTGTTGTTTGACAGCCATGGAGATATTATAATTGTAATTCATTGAGCCGGACTCTTATGAGGAAGCAGAAGTCCCTGTTGGAACTACTCCACAATTTTCCAGCTGTTATCTGTTTTCTTCACACAAGGAGGGCTTGCATTGCATCTTAAGCCTTCAAGAATGTATGCTGCACTGGATATAGTGTGTATTTAACTGTGGACTGGAAAATGAAGCCAATGTAAACTCCAGTTATTGCTGGGCCTTTTCATTTTTCTGACATCAGACACAAAAGGTCATGACTGCTTATGTCCCATTTAAAACAGCAGTAAAGATTCAAAAACCTAAAAAATGGCAGTGCTTTAATTAAGCACTTGCAGAGAAACACTCTGTTTGCAAGTGCAACCTGTAGCTCTGTTTATATTCATATGCCGTTCCTTATGATGGGGGAATTTGCAGATATGTGGAAGAAAATAGTCTGCATCTCCGAAACTGAGTGGTGTTTGAACAGCCTGCATTTCACACTTAGTGGGGAGTGGTTTTTTCAAACAAACCGTCTTGTGAGCCTGTTGTCTGTCTGCCTAGAGGGGAACCATGTTTTGCTTTTCTAGGGCTGAAAATTGCACAAAGGGATGCAGCACAAGTGTTCAAGATCCCAAAACTCACAGAGGAGTTGTGATCCACGATGCAGTGTTAGTCCTGTTGAGCCTGTTATGCGTTTTTACAAACAAGAAAAGCAGTGCAGGATCACTGTGTTATAAAGGAGCTGCAGAGCGAAGGATTAGCTCAGCTGATGTTTGTTCTTTCTAATACTTTGTGTTTATATTAAGGGAAGGAGGTTGTCATTTGTATTACAGTCTCAAAGAGTGTCTAAGATGGAAACAAGATGGGCTTAAATGAGAAAATGACAATCATTTGCAACAGAGAAATAACTTTGGATATTTTTTTTTCCAAGTTAAAATAGAGAAAAACCAGACACTGAACCCAGCAGAGCTTCTAATTGATTTGGAAAAGAAAATCACTAAATGCCTATGCATATAGCTAAAGAGAGAGTAATCTCAATCAATGTAGAATAAGTACACTATTTATTCAGCCTGGTTAATAGTTAGAAAATAAAAACCAAAACAAGCTCAATTAGATTGAGAAAATTGTAGTAAAATATGTTCTGAAATATTTTCACTGGTGGTGCTGTATGTTGCCATCTCTTATCACAAATTTGTAGTATAAATTCTGGTATCTAATTAAAAAATTAAAACTGCTGAAAAAATTTTCATTTATGACTTTAAATTAGTATCACTGTGGAAGAGCTGTTAAGGATGTAAAGTGAAAACATATTTGTGTGAGTTTTCTTTTTTTTAATCACTTAGTATGATATTTTTCACCAACTGTTTGTTTTACAATCTTAAATAACTGTCATTGACTTTAGATTTATTAAAGATATATAATAGCTTGAGGAACTGCCATTGTTAACTAATTATCCAAAATGTAATTAAAATTTGGCTCAGGTGGTAATTTTTTGCTTCTATTGAAAGGAAAAAAAATATTTCTCTAGGAAGAGACATTTGAGATGCCTTGAAGTTAGTTTTTAATTAACATTCTTGCATCTGTCTCAAAACCAGATAGTAGTCCTGTATTGATAGTAAAAGATATAAGTAGATATTTTATTGCCTTTTTTATGCCTTTTCTTTCTTAACAAAGGATAAGAAAAATACCAATGATCACTAAGTTAGAGAAGCCAAGTATCTTATAAGTAACTGAAATTAGCAATATTTTCTAAGATAAAGGTTATCATGTTGTCACCTTTTACTTCAGAATTGTAAGACTTATTTAATAGAAGAAGTTGAAAAAATCCTCTGAAGTATAATGTGTGCAACCAAGTCTGCATAGTCAAAAGGTTTGCTCAAGGAAATGTTTTCGGAGTCTGCATCAGCTGGAACCATATTAATGTTTTATTTCTAAAATGCTGGATCAGATTTGTGCATATTGGTGTCAGCATAGTGTTGTACTTATTTGATATGTTTAATTAATTGGCAAATACTGTCTTTTGTTTGGTGCTGGTTTTTTAATATCTCAAAGGCTAAAAAGAAACGAAGGCACGGAATTCCAAAAGACACCGAGTAGATAAGCTATCACTTTTGTGCTCATTTTAAGTAAAATTTCACTGTTCAGCTCTCCTGTGTTGTTTAAAAATTCTACTCAAATTGTATGCAGAGGAAGAAAAAAATCTTCCTGATAAATACAGTAATATTTGGTTTTAGGGAGGTCAAGTAGTTGGGAAGTCACAGGACTCTGCCCTGTCTATTTAAAATGTGCTTTACTTGGTTTACTGAGTGCTTAGCTGGTGATGGATGGTTCAGTCCAAATGTCAGCTTTGTGTACTGACACTGTCTCTCTGATATACTTTGAACTCTGGATGAATTTTTATATGGCTTTAAGCATGAGTGCTCATGAAAACAGCAGTGAGCTATTTCACTGCCAGATCTCAGGTGGCCAACCTGGTGCAACTGCTGTAATATTTTTAGGTGACTTGAGAAATATAGTTATTATCCAGCAATGGGGAACAATGAATGTGTTAATGGTGAGACTGGTAGGGCTGCATTTGAGGTATTTGGAACAAACACCTTAGTCAGCAGTCATAGGTGGGAAAAAATACCTTTCACTGTGAAAAATAACACAAACGCGTGATTCAGGTTTTAGCAGAAGTTTGTCAAATAACTTTATCTGATGCTTAGTCCTCAGCAGCTGCAAGAAGGTTTCTTCAGAGAAGGCTGAGCTTGTGTAAAGGGTAGAAGAGTCTATTGAATCTTTAAGTCTGGTTTCCAAGCTGTAACCGTTAGCTTTCTCTTTGTAGGGAATTCCTGATCAGTAAAGAGATCAGAGAGGTTTTTCCTTCATTCTTAATGCCTGTTATTTCCAGGATCTGGGCTTTCATGGTCTGTGTTAAGCAGAGGTATTTGTAGAATGCCTTTATGAGAGATTTGTTCCTAAGAGAGGGGATAAAACTGCTAAATTTTTATCTGTTTCTGCAGAAAACCCATGCAGTATAAGACCTTATTTCTTCAGGCTTTATTAAATCACTGGATACTTAGGGAATGGTTGGTTATGGCCAATGTACTGTAGCTACAGGCCCATTTCCCAAATGAAAATAACCACGTGGTGGTAAGTTTTTGAAAGCTTTGTAGTGCAGTGCAGGACCTATTAAACAGTGTCTTATTGCTGGCATAGACACAGATTGGATGGGCTGTGGAAAGGGGAGATGTGTGAAAGGCACCATGGACACAGGATTTCCAGCCAAGGAGTCACTGATGCAGAAACCCTCTAAATAATGGAGATTTTGTTGCAGTCTAGCCCTGGAATCTCTAGGAAGCTTTGTTTTTCCCCTTCCAGTCACAGCTAAATAGTGAATTAAATTTCTTTTTTGGTGCTGTGAGGTTGTGCACTGAGAGGGAGACTTTTACCTTAATCTAAGAGATGGGAGTGCAGCAGACAAGAGTACAAGACCAGGGCCAAGTGAGTAAATCCCACATGAAAAGCATAGCTCTGGAAAACCCTACAGTCCTGCTATCAACTGCACAGATGTATGGTCTGATGATTGGTGCAAACATGTTAATTACAGTTTCTTACATCTCAAGTAATCATGAAACTTTTTTATTTTAAATTTTATCAACTGTAGGTTTAATTATACTTTCTTTTAAAACTAGACAGTTTTGTTCAGATCAGAACAAAATTTTGAAATATATTTTTGAAATGTTATTAAAGATGAAAGACCCCAAATCAGTGCTGCTTTAATTAGCTGGGATGAATAGATGAAAGAAAAGTGATTTCTAAGCAGATTAGTTTCAAGATAAAATATTTCATTTTATTAATGTTTGACCAAATCTGACATATACATTTTCAAATTTTTAAGGCATGTGAACAAGACCTGATGCTATTAAATGCAGGATTTCTTAAGGTTTGAGGCAATGTGGTATGCCATGTGATCCTGTGAAATATCATTTATGATTTTCAAGTTGACATTGAAATGAAAGTTAAAACAGCATTAGTATATTGCACAGGTTAGTGGAATCAAAAGTATCTCTAGCTTGTTTTAGAAAGCTACTGTCAACTGCATTCATTAATGGAAAGCTGGATCAAAGTTTGATGAGACAATATTTCTTTTGTTTTAAGACTAAATAAAGTTAGAGCGTCCCAAGTAGTGTTTTCTACATTGTAACAGCCTCTGGATTTAGATTTAAGGATGGAAGGTACTGTTTTCTAATGTGGTGGTTTGTTGGGGTTTTTTTTAACATTTACTATTGATTACAAAGATCATCAAAGCAAAGTTCTGTGGTTTTAATTCTAAATTCTTTTTAAAACAGTTTGGCAAGTAACTTGTACAGATATTTAATGTCCTTAGCATACATCTTTGATTTCAGTGTGTTAGAGTTGTGGGACATGCTTGTCTGCTTTTGACTCTTTGAAGATGTCCCATAGACTTCTTTCAGATCAAATCACACCTCACAAAAACACTTAATTGAGTCCAAGTTCCTCTTTTGTTGGTCTTCAAAAGCATTAAAAATAGTCACTGAAAATAAGCCTTGCTTTTAGGGGCGATACAGTGTGAATCAGATCTCTGTGAAGCTGTTTAGAAAACACGTTTCCTATTTAAGGTTATCTTCACTCATTTCTTTGGGTATCATGTGAGCATTTAACAAAAAAAGCTGACATTCCTATCCTAGTGCTGTGTGTATTCTTCTCCTGTCCTATGCAGCTATTTCCCACATTTGTCAAGGCAAAGGTTGAAGGGGGTATGGACAAGGGAAATAGGTCTCCCATTCATTCCTATCTGTCAGGAGTTCACTTTGTCATGATAACATTCAAGGAGTATATTTATCTATCCTGCTACTGGAGGTTAAAGCAAGGGTAAAGAAGGAGAAGAGAAGAAATCATGTTTTAAAAGTTTACAAATTCTGCTGCAAAAACTGTAAACAGAAAGAGGCTTGCAGTGGAATGTGTAAAATACTGCTGCATTGATAGCGATGGGGCGGCGGGCTGCCACAAATCTGCTCGTATAAACAGAGGAACTCTTGCTGCAGATTGGGTCTGTTTTGGCTTAAAGTCTGAGGAACACATTGCTTTCAAAGTGAATTCTTAGGTGTCACTTCCCATAACTTATAGCAGAAGATTACAAAGCTACTGATATAACATATTAGTTTGATGGACAGAATTATACCCCCAACGCTTCCTGCTCTCCCCAATGACGCACACTAACTTAGTGTGCTGTGACAGCTGCCTTGATTTACCACCAGGCTGGGAGGCCAAGTGGGAGAGGGAACATTCACATGAACGCAGGGGCTGATACTGGCCCACAGCCTAGTTTATAAAGCTGCCCTGTAATTCACCACAAATGTGTCACCATTAAAAGGGAAAAAAGGATTGCAGATAATAAATACTCTTTAATTTATTAGCTAACAACAAAGAGATCAGAGCCAGTTGTGATGTGATTGTTTGACATAATATTGTCAAGGAAAAAAGCTAAGTTGACCAAAGATGTATATTACACATTCAAGCAGATGCATCAACTCTTGGCTTGTCACAAGCAGAGCTAAACAAAACGCCAAACAGAGGAGAGAACTGGCAAACAGCACAGTCATTTATCTCTGAAAGAGACATATTCAAGAGCAAGTGAAATAAGACATAGTTCTTTGGACTTGGTCAAGGGCCAACTTCTAACTATTATAAATTAAATGTTTTGTGTATTGTATTTGGCAACTGCAGCAGCTCTTACCATCTTGGTCATGGTAGGAGAGCGTTAGATTTTCCTGTCTCCTTTTCCAGAATGATGGCTTTTGTTGTGGGGGACAATATTAGAATGTGTCTGTGCATACCAATAACCACAATGCATGCTATAAAAAAGGCGTATAGGTTTGGAAAAGGCAAATAAAAACTGTTAGACTAGACAGCCTACGGAATTTAAGTTTTCCAAAGAAAAGTTTAAGAAGTCCTCAATCTCAGAATCTTCCTTTCTAGATTGAGTTTACAGAATATAGTCATCAATATAATTATTTCAGGTTCATATGCTGTTAATTAGAGTTTTGAACTTCTTAATATGTTTTGAGGAAGTTTTGCTTTTTGTTTTCTATGAGCATTGTTCATGCCACCATATTTAGCTTGGTGTCAACATTTCCATTATAAATTATGCTTAACTGTTTTGCATGTCAGATGTAAAATTCTTTCCCTGAGTTGAAAACTGATGCACAGAATCAGAGAATAAAGATTATATGTTTAAGCAAGCCCATGAACGTTAAAAAAAAAAAAAATTAGATTCATTAATTCCAAAATTTCCAATGGTGCAAGCCAGTCTACATTCTCTACGATGCTTTTGTATACATGCACTTTCAGACATGTTAAGCATGTAAATCTGTTGCTGAAAAGTATGTTGAGTGATTGTTTTTCATATTATTAGAGCAAAGAAGTGGGGTGTCAGGTATTATTTTAGGATGCTTTTATGTGACTGTTGTAAAAAGAATGTAGTTCTGTTTCCTCACCTCTCCACGTTTCAGAAATATGAAATTTTAAGGCAGTGTTATGTTACTTGTATTAAACAGAAAATGTTTATTTCTGTGAAAATGATGCCAGCACAAGACCTGAGAGTTATTTAAACTCTGAAGCAAAGGCCCAAGCCAATTTTTAGTAGTACATGGTCCTCATGCTGAGTGTTTGCATGGGTATAAAAATTATCACATAGTTTAATATCCATGAAATTGTTTGCTTCGACATCAGAAACATTGTCCAACGATCCTGAAAAGACTGAACTATTGGAAATTTGTCTGCTTTTAATATAATGATATAAACTTATAAGTTTATATGTCTTTATATATCGGAATTAATTTGGAATGGAAATTGAAAAATCCATAAATATTCCTTAAGGCCTTGCCTTTTCTGCATTACTCTTGACAGCTGGCTCATGCATTAGTTCTCCAAAGCAGGAGAGGAAAGTGCAGAGCAGGCTGAGGGAAGGTGAGAGACTCAAGTGATGCCCTCCTTGCTGGAGGGTGAGAGGTCTCTGCCTGATGCAGGGCAGCAGCCCCAGGGTGAACGTGCTGGTGGCCCAGGGGCACCCAGAGCTGCCTGGGCTCTGCAGGAGGTTGCCTTGTTGGATGTTGGGCAGCCGGGGCGTGGGAGCCTCTGTGGAGGGAGTGATGGAGCACAGGGCCTTTCTCCTTCCTGCAGCTTCCAGCACAGTGAATGATCTCTGTCCTCAGGGCAACATAGATTACATTTCACCAACCTATCCGGGATGAGTAATTAAAGGAAACTTTTCAAATTATGTCCTAAATTAAAAAGAGAGAAGAGGACAGGCTGTGCCAAAATTGATAACTTGCTCCATTTTGATGAGTAGGGCACTCATTTCCCAGGAAGAGAGAACCAGTATGTGCTAGATATGGAAAATTGCAATTTGGAATAGAAAGAGTGCAGTATGGAGTCCACTTCATGGCAGTGCTCAGGAAAATAAACAACAAACCAGATGGATATATAGCAGAGAGTACTTTACCATTGGTTAGAGGTTGTGTGTGTTTCATATTTATGCAAATACGTATGAAAAAAATATTCTGCTTTAAGATTTTGATGGTCTTGCAGTCCATCTCTTCATTCTCAAACCCGGGGCATAGCTACAGATAAGGCCAAAGTTATTCTACTGCTTAAATGGCAAATTAATTTTGGTTTTATTCTGATTTTCAATATTATCAACATTGTTTTTACTAATATGTTGATATTTAACAATTTCTTATACGCTGTCTTGTGAGGCAAACTATCCTTAAAATCTCAAATGCTTTTAATATAAAGAAGTGGAGATCTAAATTTTCTCTTTCTTATGTGTGCAAAAACTCTCTCAAGTATGGCTGTATGTCTTTTCAAATGAAACAAATGTAGAAAAAGAGAATGAATCTACATTTCACTAGTATTAAGTCTATAGGCTAAAAACCAGAGGACTGTTTCAAAATCATCCTGATTTTTGAAGATTGTGTTTGCTTAGTGGAGAGTTAGGTTCTTTAAGTGTTTGGAGTTTGCGGTTTTCTTTCCTTGTAGAATGGAATTCCGGTTGCTATTCCTTAAATTCATTAAAGAGCATAAAAATATGAAGGTGAAAGATTACATACAGGTGACTATTCTAGTTTCTTACAGTTTTCAAAGAAACAATATATTCTTAACTCTCACTGAAGATGATGTTTAGAAATTCAAACACAATTCAAATGAATTCAATAGCACACCATGGTGTCTTTTAGAAATTATTCTTTATAAAGCTAAAGGCAAAATTATATGTGTTCATGCTTATTAAAAGCACCACATTATATTTTACCTTTCTGCTCTTTGAATATAAGGTATCCTAAGAAAATTTGTGCAGGAGCAGATGAAAACCAAATCACATTAATGCTCTAAATGCTCTAAAAAAATTAGAACCAGGATGTAAAACTGTTTTAAACAGATAGTGATGTGTGCTAGAACACATGACAAAATGGATGTAGCAGATGAAGAAATGGATACGACATGCTGAGGGCTTAATGTAACATACAGCAAAATTGATATACCTCTTACTGAAATAAATAAAACATGGCATAATATATACATTTTTAATGAATTGAATAAAGCATGTAAGGGAATTGATTAGAAAGTGTACTGAACTGAAAAACGTAAAATAAAACATAGCATAAAATAAAACATAATATTATGGATTTAATCAAATGGAAATATAAGGGATTGAGCTGTGTTGAAATCACTAAAACAACAGGGCTGGATTTAAACTGTGCTGAATTGAAGTAAAGAAAGCACGGGGTGTGCAAAGCTCAGTTAGCCCTAGGTGTGACCCATCAGGGTCACATGGTTCATTTCACTGTTCAGCTGAGTACCACAGAGAAAACCCTTTGGGTGCAGAACTTGGATAAAGAAGATGTATGATTCATATCTGCCTCTGCCACACAAACTTTTAATTTGATTTTATCAAATCAGCTTATTCTCTCTCAAGTGCTTTTTATCTCACCTTGCCTTGCTCTTCCTCTCTTCCCCCTTTATTTTGCCCCTTGTCCCCTTTCCTCTCCTCCCTCCCTTTCACCATCCCACACAGGCTCCTCTGTGTTCTCATGTCTCCTTTCTCTTCTCTGCACACTTCTCCGCTTTCACTTCTTCTTATCCTCTCTCTCTCGTTCTCACACTTCTGCTGGCCCTCTCTCTCTGGTGTTGGCCTGTTCCTCTCACACATTTGCTCTCTCTTTCTTCTTTCCTTCCCCTTTTAGTATTTTCTTGGTAACAATGATTCCTGCATCTCAGTTTTCTGTTAAAAATATAAACTATTGAGAGAACTGATAGGAGTGATTGCTAGATTAGATATAAACTTGATTTGAAGCAAGATATGAAAATCCCAGTATTTTGTGTAATGATGATTATGTACATAAATGGAAATTTTGCAAAAAAAAACAACAACATTTCTCTTTAGGCTTGTTTGCATCTAAGCAGCCATCCTCCCTGCCCCATTCCTCTCACGCTGGCCAAAACTTGAGTTTAAATTCATATGTAGAGTCTGAGTTTGATTGAGGCACTTTTCTTCTAATTCAAGTAGTAAAAATCAGACTTGAGGTTTGGATTTTACTTGTTTCATCCTGTGAATATATGATCTGTGTTTTGGCTGTGGTATTGAGCACACAGAATCATTGGTCTCATTGTTTTTCTTTGGTTTGTTTATATCACAAGGATTACAATAAAAATGCCCTGTAGTTCAAACTTTGCCAGGACAGATCTTCACCTTTAGGGTTTCTTTTGTTTTTCATCTTTCTTTCTAAAATTCACCCATGAAAAGTCTTAAAATTGAAAGGCAAACAAGCTCCTATCTTTGTAGTTTTATTTCTTAGCTATTAATCTCAGACTGTAAAGAAAAACTATATTCCTGCCAAGGCTGACTTCAAAAATTTGCCCCATTAAATTCATTTTATTGTTAGTCTTTATTCGAAGTAATGTGTTCATTCTGGTTTAACGACAGCTCATGATGACCTGGTAATTTTCTAGTGAAGTAATGCTTGACATAGGAAGTCCTCAGTTAAAGAAGGAGGGACAAGAGAAGCTTGATTTTCCTTGTCTCATATTGGGTCTATGTGGAAGGCATTTGACTTCTGTAGCTGTATGGTCATGAATTGTTAAAAGAAAGATGATGTTTAAGGATTTTTATCTTCAAAGAACATCAGAGTGTGTATGTCAGCAGAAAACCTGAGTTCCTCTTCCAGTAATAAAGCTGCTAAGCTGTCTCTTTTGGTGAGTGCCCCAAGGAGACAAGCTGTGTACAGCCAAGCAATTGGTGCTGAGGACAGTCTGTCCCCATGTAGGCACTGGAGTAACTGGGAGGTTTGGTTTTTGTTTTGTGTGGTACACACAAAATGCTCACACAGAGCAGTATCTGGATTGAGAGTCCACCAAACTGAACGGTTGCTTGGTGGAATTTGCAGAACATTTACTTGTTTTAAAATCACTTTATTGAAGAGCACAAGTAGTTCTATCAATTCATCCAGAATTCTTGAATTTGTTTTCTAATAAATATACTTTAAATCAGTATTTATTTATTCATAGGAAAAAGTAGGGGTATAAGAAAACCATCTGTGTTCTTTTCTTATTTGGTATTTCATGGAATCCTGCTATATTTAGTATTTTACATATTCAAATAGCTTTTTTCTAATTCTGCTTTATTTTGGGGTTGTGCTGGAAATGTTTGTTCGCAAGTCATTGAAGGGTATTAGTCAAGCAAAGGACCTTTATCTGGTCTTGTGAATCCTGAAGCTTAACAGTAGCTGGTACAAGAGAGCTTGCAACATGCCCTACATGCTGTAGTTTTAGCCAGCTTAGATTTTGTTTTACTCCCTAACACTTAAAAATTTTTCTTAGAAGCCTAGGTGGGCTGCTGCACCAGGTGGGCTTTGAGCTGTGATCTCCAGCTGCAGCTTTGTCTTTTTCTGCTAGGATGTGCTGGGGCTTTTTTTCCTCCCCCATTGTATTTTACTTTGTTACTATTCTCAGTAGGTTGTGTATTTAAAAGCTCTCATCCAGTTGCCCTTCACCATTCTTTCTGAGGGGTAGCTTACAGTGTATCAACAGAAAAGGGAATACTCTATTTCTCACTTAACCTTTTGTGCTTATATCTTTGACACTTGTTGACCATTCCAATCCATTAAACAAGCATTTTCAGTCAACTGTACACTGAAAACAGCCTCAACTCTCCATCAAACAGAGAGACATTAAGCTTTCACAGCAGGAATCAGCCAGCCTTCAAAATGTAAAGGAATCTGTTGTAATTTTTAAACATTCAAACTGTATTAATTCCCATGACAGTTATCCCTTAAGTCATTTCAGGCAGTTGCACACTTCTCAACTTTCACAGCTTTCATGTGGAGATCATGATTTTTTTTCTGATTGAAATATTTCCCCCATCTCTCATACTTGTGTTCATACTGAGAACGTTTTCAACTTGAAAAAATTACTTGAAGAAGTTTGCAGGTACCAGATTAAACCACTAGTAGTTCCTTTTAATGGCACTTTAACTGTGACTCTTGTGATATTCTAATCCCCTTGGTTTAAATGGATTCTCTGGGTGATACTGAGTAACTTTCACAGACAGACCCACCAAGTCTTAGTTAGGTATAAGTTTATTAGTTATATTTTAGTAAATTCCTGAGGTTAAAACAAATAAGTGAACTAAACAAAAATACTTTTTTTTTTTTTTTACTTGCTTGGTCTCTTCCGTAAGATCCCTTTTCATAAACTCTCTTCCAAAGCTGTTATTTTCATAGAGGAATTTTAAGTAGTTGTCTGCTCTGGATTTGGAAGCCTAATCTGTGGAGTGTGTTTTTTGTGTCTTGACTTAATTGTTCTTTTCTGGAGCATTCCAGGGAGTAAATGAAAATTTAGTGTGATTAAAGAAAATTAACAAACAGAAGGTATGCATAATTTGAATGTAATGCATTTGCTGTAGTAATTTTTATGAGCCAGCCTCACAGTGGCTTTGACTGCTGACCTCTGAAAGCCTGGCCATTATGCAGTACCAGTTGGAATTTACTTCTCCAAGGAGTGTAATCTCTGCTTGCAGTGCAGATCATCTTTTCCCTCTGCCCTTTTTACCACCGGGCTAAATTATCCAGGTGTATTTAATCATCTTCATTTTTTTCATGGTTTTCATTTTTGACACTGGGTCTGCATCAAGGACATCACTTAACTTCATTTGGAACTGTGGCCACAATGACTGTGTCCATTTCCAGCTACCATAAACCAGTCATAAATCAGGAAAAAGTGCCGTGCTGCTTAAAACTGCTGAAATGAGCTTTAGAGCATTATGCTTACACGAATGTCAGCCTGT
The DNA here is from genome assembly GCA_013397155.1 of Irena cyanogastra. Lineage (NCBI taxonomy): Eukaryota > Metazoa > Chordata > Aves > Passeriformes > Irenidae > Irena > Irena cyanogastra. Next base: position 1,823,598 of record VWZV01009814.1, on the reverse strand, counting down.
CACAAAGTAAATCAGCAAAGTGTCCTTAAACCTTTGTTTCATCAGGGGATCTCTGACTTTGTGGCTTGAAGCCTGGTTATTCATTTTACTGCCCTATTTCCTCCCCTCGCAACACACACATGTGATTATTATTTTGTTTGGACACTTCATCATGGTTTTTCTCCTTTATTTATGGCTGGTAATTATAGGTTTTATTGCTTACTCCTCTTTATATTTCTGTCTGAATATATTAAATGAAACTTCTGATGGCTTCTAGGCTCTGAAAGACCACAGATTTACATTATTGCTCTACGAACTGTGAGTTTATTTTACAATATTACTAGATGCTAATTCTACAGATTTACAATACCTATTCCTGCTTTATTTGAAATCTTTTATCTCTTCTTTTTGAGGTCAAAGTTCATGCGTTAAAAGCAATCATCCCCAGAGATTGCCACTGAATATTGATGCTGTAGTGGGGCAACATCAGATCTATTAGTTATATTTGCACTGTTTGAATCTGGTCTGATGTTATTTGGCTCTGAATTACTCTGTCTCTTCTGAAAATTTGCACAGAATATGCACATTTTCTGAACTGTCATAGAAAATCAGTTTTGTTATGTCCAGCTATTGCTAATCTATCTCAAAGGCGATATTATCCTGAAATTTATTCCCTGATAGCCCTAAGTTCTTGTAAAAACCTGCTGGGAATTGGGTTCTTGTCCAGTATAAGGAGAGGCTGTGTTTCATTATAATCTTTAAAATTGTCAGAAACTGAGTAGGAGTAGGTGGAAGGGTTAAAAATCTCAGATAGTATTTCCACTGCCAAGCAACAATTTATTCCTGTTGCTACTGAATCCCAAGCAGTTGGGAGAAAGGAGGTTTCTCAGAGACACTTCATTGTAGCTTGAAGTTAGGGAAGTAACTTCAAGACAATGTAATTGATAGTGATTGCTTAATTGGGGTTTGAAATTTCTTTCTGGCTTTGTTTCATTCTTTCTGACAAAGCAGGGTCAAGAGTAATTTTTTTTTTTTATTAATTACTGACCTAAAGTAGCAAGTTCAGTGCATCAAAATAGATGAGAAGAAAAGTTACAGTGTCTGTTTCTGCTTGTGTTTCATCTCTGAGTTTGTATATGAATGATCAGATTTAGGAATATGTCAGCATTCTCATGATAGATATTATTGTCAGTTGTTAATGTAATTTAATCTTCAAACATAATTTAATTTTAAATTAGATTTTGCACTGGGTTTTTTTGCTTCTTCTCTAGGACTAATAAAACCACAAAAGGCTTTTTCAAAAATTTGATTATGAAATGTGTTCAGAGAATCTTCAGATGAAGACAATTTAGAAACAAGATAGGGCTAGAGCATTAGAATGAGAGGTAATTATTTTAAAGATCCGCTGTATGGTTTATAAATTAAACAGCAGTTTACATATATAATAATAATCAATTAATTCTGTGATCAAAGAGTCTATGTTTGGGTTTTATGGAATATATCTTACATTCTTCATTAACAGCAACATATCTAACCCTGATTTCATGAGTTAAAATTTCAATTTATCCTTACATTTTGTGCTTTAAGTACAGTTTTGGGAACATATTTTTCTGCATGGCGAGAGAAAGAAATGACCTGAAAGCTTGTATTCTGAGCTGTAGTTGTGTTTAGTTTACCTTAAATCTATTTAAAGTAGTTGCAAAGTATTCTTAAAAGAGCAGTGCAAGTCAATCTTGTTTATTCTCTTTTTTTGGAGTGTCTTCTTGTATCAGCCTTTTCTTATCTCCTATTTTCCAATTGTCTTTGTTGAGGTGGATAAGGTTGTCACACAGGGAGCGTAACAGTGACAAAGTAAATCAAATGTTAAGTAGGCCATAATAATTTGCATAATCCTTTTCCAAATCCTTCTAGGTGCATATTTGTTAATGACTGATATATAACATTAGGGAAATGATAGAAACAGTGTATAAATGGAAGACATATTTCAGTTCCTTAATTTGTTCACGGCTGACTTTAACTATAGATTTATTAGCAAAGGCTATATCGATAAACAAGTTTTTAAATCTTATAACATTAAAAATAAAATCTAATGATTGATATCTGCTATCTAAAGTGGTAAATAGATTCCATCTTCAAATCATAGAGAATAAAAAGCACTATAGTGTGTATTTTGGGTTTCTATGGTTTGCCTCTCTAACTGAAGAACGTTCCTCAGTCATTGAAATGAAACAAAAAGCAAACTCCAATGAATCATAAGTTATTTGTAAAGATGTTTTATTCTTGACTTTTTTTTTTTTCTTTTTAAATCCATCTGCCATGATGGCAGAGTCCTGTTGAGCTGCCTGTGTGGACACTGTCCCATTGCTTCAAGGGCTCAAGGGCTCATTGCTCAAGGGCTTCTCTTGTGTACAGAAAAAGAAAGAAGGGCCCTGTGACAGTGCTGGAAGGAAAATACAACAAATACAAACACTATGGAAAGCAAAGGAATACCAATGATTAATAATGACAAACAAATGATGTAATTTGTCTAAATTACTGCTTTTCTACTACTTCAGGTGGTGAAAAGGATTTCTTAGGTGTGGGGTAATTCCCCTGCCTCCACTCCTGGATTGTTTGTTGGGGTTTTTTGTTTGTTTGTTTTGAGCTTGCGCAGTCTGTTTCAGAGCTCAGGACTACAATGCCCATTTTTGATTTGTGTAATTTGTTTCATGGGTTTAAATTTATTCACTCACATGGAGAAAGATAGAATACTGCTTCTTAATTAAGTAAATTTACACCTGGAATGAATTATTCTTATGTATAAAGAAGCAATGAAGCATTCTGAAAGATTGCTTAGACAACAAACTGTAATTTTACCAAACTGAATAATTAATCAAAACAAGATTGTTCTGCTCACAACAGCATCATCAGAAATCATGTTTTGTATTATGTTACCTTACCTCAAAATAGGGTTCTTCAGTGGAGTGAACATGACATCTAAAAATAAGTATGCGACTATTTCTGTGAACTAGCTGTTTTAATTCTTTATAAAGGCAAGGACTGCTTGTGTTACTTCCAATTAATCTTTGGCATATTTTCCTTGAGGCATTAGGACACTAATGAATCTTGAGACATTCTGTAAATTGATCCAGTAACAGATCACATCAATAGTTGTTCATTCCATGTTTTTCTTGTTTCCTGTCAGGATCTGAAGCTCTGTACTCCCATTTTCGATATCATCACTAAATGGCTGTTCTGTAGTGTATGACCTTACCCTGCATGGAGAGACTTCTGTCACAGGGAGGTCTGTCTGTCTTGGTTACCTAGGGAAGGCAGAGCAATTTTACTGGTACTTGTAGGTGATCTTGCCATCTACGTACACAGTGATGGTAATCATATGATCTATGTTAAATATAAAAACCATTCTCAGAATAGGAAAAAAATAGGGTGCTCTGATGATTGTATCCACTTTATTCAGTAATATCACTGTAGTTAGAATTGCCCTTTACTAATATACCTAAAAAAAAAAAAGGCGTCATATTTCTTGTTCCTCATTCCTCTTTGTATTGTCTCCCAACAGACAAAATCAGTTATGTTTATCCAGCAAGGAAGATCCCTAAGTATTTGGGCATCATATTTTGCTTATTTGGGGTCTGCTTTGTGTCTTATAAAATAGTGTTTGTATGTATGGGAGTTGAAATTTTGCTGTGTTCAGTTTAAATAAAAATTCTTTGGCAGAATTAATGCCTGTGCCATAGTAAAACACCCAAATGTGGATAAAGGAGAAGAGTAAAGAGCAGAAGAGGAGATGGTAACCAGGAATTTGATTGGTAACATAGGGACACAGTCTTGGAAGTTTGCCTCATCCTTCAAGAACTTTAGTAGCACAAATCCTCTGTAATCATCTTGGAGTTTAGGAATGAGGACCATAAGTGGGATGCTTTTGCTGAGGTATAGATAGGAATTAAATGCTGGAACATAGAATTTCATGTTTTTAGTGTTTTAAATTTTGAGTGAAATTATATATAGCATCAGGAAAAGTGAACATGTAGATTTTCCTAAATTGTTTGGTCATTCCATTTTTTCCCTTTCTCTACCATAAAGAGTGGTGGGAAGAGATTAGATTGTTTTGTCTTCACATGATGCTCTTTCTTGAGGTTTTTACTTTGCTGTGGAAAAACAGCGTCATTGGTAGGAAATCTGTCAGTTAATAAAATCTGAAATTTATGTTGTGGTTTGTTAAGTACAAATATTTTTGATGGCTCTCATGACTATATTGCAAGGGGAAGACACCATACAATTTAATAGAATTTCAGCCAAATTGTTATTTTTGAAAAATATTGTTAACCAAAATTATATACCCATTCTGGAAAGAAGGAGGTTCCCACATGTAAATAGTATGCAGAATATGAAATTTTCCTTTTTTCTTGCTTTACATAATAAAGAAGACTTCTCTATGATCTGTGAAGTCATCTTCAAATTCTTTTTATGTATGTAAAGTATTTTAGTAGTTCAGTTTATTTTAGTAATTATCAGATGCACATAATTCTGCATATTTTCCTTAATCACTTTTTTTTTCAGATTTTCCATTAAGGATTCCATTAAGAATTCCATGAATTCTTCCAGAAATCTTGAATCCCAAAACATTCAATATCCCTTGGGATATTCAAAAGCCTATTAAGTAAAATTGCATCAACTTGTGGATGGGATGGGAAATAATACTAATAATATTAAAGTATATCCATTGCACAGAAAGTACATAGGAAGTAGTGCAATGTTTGCCATTATAATGTAGTTTGGATGGAGAATTACTCCCCCATCACCACCACCACTTTATAAACTTTAGCCTGGAAAGTCATTGTTATTTTAGCCTGACACTAGGTTGTGATATGTTGTCCATTTTGCAATTGTTTTGATAAAAGATTTTTTGATTGTGCATACTTATTCTCAACCAAGTAAGCATATGTCAATTTTTAACGTAATCACTCAGAATTAATCAGAGCATTTTTTGATGGTAACTTTGTTCTCAATTTCTGGGGGGGTTTTTGTATTGTTACTGTCTTCCTAAAAAATTCTACAGCTTGTATCTACTGGTTTTGACCCTTTTTTTTTTCCCTTAGGCATTTCCCATTTTTAACTGAATTTCCATTTTTCTCCATATAGAAGACAAATGTAGAAAAGTCCTTGATATGGAAGTACCTGATAATTAGTAACAGAAATAAAACTTACCTTCTATTTCTTATTCTTGAGTAGTTTCAGAAATGCAGCTTCAAACAGGCAATAAAGATCTGCTTGTTTTTAAGCATGTTCCAAAGTATTTCTTCAGGAAAACATTTTTCTGCTTTCGAAAGAGGGATAGACAGTGAGGGGTATTCTAGTGTTTTATTATTACATTATTCTTTCCTAAACGGAAAATACTTAGAAATGTTTTTTTTTTCTTGCAAACTGCATGAGGATTGTTCCAAACACCATGAGCCATCTAACTCCTAGACTTTGTGCTTGTTTTTTGTTTTGTTTTTTTTCCTCTCTCTCAAGAAAGAAAAAATGTAATGAATCAGTCATTAGGAGAGTTCATAACCAATGTCAGATCAGTATAACTCTCAGAAAAAGGTCTAAAATAAACCAAGCAGACTCTTCTTCAAAAGAAAAAGAAAACAGCTGCCCTTAGAATGAAAACAACTGTCCTTCAGACTTTCCACCCTCCACACATTGTCTTTGAACCATTAGACTTGGTTAATGTTAAGAGTGTAGCTTTGTAACATTAAAAAAGGGGTTCCAAGCCAACAAAAAACCCCAAACAAAGAAAAAGCCCCCAACCAACCTACCAAACTGAAAGAAAACAAAAACAGACAAACAAACAAACAAAAAACCCAACAAAACAAAAAAACCAAAGAAAAGAAACCAGAAACCAAACTAGCTGGAGAAAGCTGATGGAGCCCTCTTCCCGGTTGCCCTGGAACACCTTGCTAATTTCTAAATACAAAAAAAAGGGGTTTTCAAGCTCCCAAAGTAGTTTTGGTGTCCTTTCTGAGTGATCCAGAGCTTTTTTCTGAGCTTTTTCCAGGTTTTTTTTACCATGATTTTCTTTCCCATTCTACTACAGGTGCAGTTAATGTAGATTATAAAGTTGGAGTTCCCTTGGTATAATTAAGAGTAATTTTTTCCCATTTCTTCCCATTTCTGATATTTGCTTCCTGAAATTCTATAAGGGCTACATCTTTGCCATGAGAAGAATAATGGGGAGGTGGTATTTTCAGGTTGGTTTGTCTCTTTTCTCTTAGCCATTTGTTATCCCACTTGGAATTTTATGATGAGGAATTTTTGCTTTTTTGTGTTGATGACACCGTTAATTATAACCTTTCAAAGATTTATACAGCTTTTTCATTGCATACTAATGAATATATAATATTGATATCTTAATTTTAATGAAGAAAAAGAGTTGCAAAAAATGACCAAAAAAAGTCATGTCATCACCAATGTCAAACCCTTTTGTCCATGTTGTTACTTAGGGTTGTTGTCTTCCTCTAATAAAAATGAACCATCTGTATAGAGGCAAAACTCCATATTTTAATTAATCCTCTCTTTTTTTTCTGTTGAAAAAGGCTATTTGATCTCATAGTTGCAGTGGCTGGGATATATTTTCTTTCATTTCAGGAAGAATGGGGGAAGAGGGTGAAAGAAGGTTAAAACACAAATTATGAAGTACCTACAAATGTGCATGTTCTCATGCAGACCAGTTTTATGTCTATAATAACCCAAAGTAAGGAGCTGTATTCATGCCTCTGTCAATCTGCCCCTTTGATTTGTGTGGAAGCCATAGCTTGAATTCCCCTTTGCACTGCACCACTGGCAATGTTTTAACTGGCGTGGAGACTCCTTGGAAAGAATAACTTGTATTCATTGTTGAGGGATGAACAACCATCCAATTATCCCTGCCCACTAATTATGACTACATTTTATGTTTTTATGTGTATGTGATAAATATGCATGCAAAATGCACTTTTAGAAGCTTGAAAACAAAATAATTTGAAAAGCAAGTGTAATCAACAGGGTTTTACTTACTGTGGTTCTTGGTTTTGATAAAGAGCCATCTTCTTCCTGAACAGCAATTCTATATCATTTTAAACAAATTTAAATACAGTGTTGTGGAGGAAAAGTTGCTTATTTTTAGGTAGGAAATTTCATATTCCTGCGAAGTTTCTGTAATTGTATGGAGTTTATTTCTGTCCCCAGATGTCAGCAATCAAAAATCTGCATAAGTATATTCTGTGTAAATCTGTTGGCAGCTGCTCTGCAGTCAGGTTCCTCAAGATATTAGCCTGTCTTTGAGTTTATGACAAAGTTAAAAATTATTCATTAAACTGACCTGCAGTATATTCAGTAACTGTAAAATTGCCTTGCAGTTCTATTTGGTTTGTAGATGTGATCACGAGTAAATTTTTAACTTAATTAATTGGCCGTTTCTGTTGACAAGAAATTTATGTGGTAATAATTTGCTCGAAATAGATGCCGACTGTAGGAAATGAGATATCCATCATAGGCTTGTGTTCCACCAGCTGCACAGTGGCTATTATGAAAGTATTTCAGGCTGCGACGACCCCAGTGTTTGTGCAGTCAGGATTATATATACCCACGATCCATTGCCTGCCTGAGAGGCGCTCATGGAGGTCTATGATAACAAAGACTTTGTGATTTATGGCTTGCTGTGAAAGCAGAGCTTGATGAGATTAAACAATTTCATAGCACAAGTGTTTCTTAAGACCTGATTTGTAGTTGCAAGCTGATGGTAAATCACATTTATATATCTGAAAGCATGCTCAGCAGAGGAGTGCAATTACAGTTTAAGACAGCTACTTTTTATTTAATTTTTATCCTGGTTTTGTCTCTTTTATATCCCCTTCGTCTGCAAACCATTCACCTTCACAAGTCCTTTCTTGGTTAGAAGGCCAGAGACTGAAGTCACAGATGTTCTTCCTGTTCTGTGTGCACTCTTAGTAAAAGAGAAAAAGAAAATATATCTCTTGAGTCATTTCAGAGTAGCTTTTCCTGGTTCATCTTGGCTGACCTGGGTTACTGGGTTCAGCTACAGTTCTTAATTTGCTATTGTGTTCAAAATCGAGTGCATTTCTAAACACAAATCACATAGATGTATTTAAGTTTTAAATACAATGTTTAGAACAGTGTAAAAGCAACCAGTTTTGGTGGCTTGCATTAAGTATTTTCTATCTAATAATTTCTGGATTCCTTTTTTCTTATACATGATAGAAAATAAGACTATTTCCACTAATAGCTATCTGCTTTGGGTTTGCATAGGTATTGGTATTACCAGCAACACAACTGCTATGCTTCATAAGCAGCTCCTGCTAAATATTGCAGCAAAGATGTTTGCATCAATATTAAGCCATGATTTGTGGGGCTTAGTGCTTCAAAAACAAAATCAAATGCTTATGGTACACTTGGCTCAGAGTAACAAGCATATTGCTTTTGACTCAAGATCAGGTTGGAGTCCAACATGGAATCCCTAATTTAACTGATGCTGCAAAAAGTCTTTCATTTTGTTAAAAACATAAAAAGCAGAAATGTAGCATAAGCCATGAGGGGAGTTACCATTCAAACTCTTCATTCACTGTTGTAATGGAAGACCAAATTTCTCAATATGCCAAGCATCTCCTGTGGGGCTGTGAGCGGCTCTTGGGCTCCCATCTGTTCTCCCCAAAGGCTCTCACCATCTCTAGTGAGCAGGCCAAGGTCAGTTTTGTATTGAGAGAGGTGGAGAAGAGGTTTGTCATTATGTAGTTTCTGCATTCTGAAATCTTTTGTTTATGCATCACACTCCATGGCATAAATTTCTAGACCACAAACAAACACAATTATTGTATTACAGGATCAAATAGAAGGAGAAACACTGAATTTCAGGACTTACTTTTTAAATTGCTTTGTAATATGTCGTCACTAAAATCTCATAAGGAACTTAAGAGGTAAATCAGTGCTTTTACAGATGTTTAGATGTTAGAAATCCTGACAATGAGAATGGAACTCCAATAGGCATATTGTTTTACCATTGGTTTTTCACACTCGTTTCTTATCACAGACCGTTCACTTGGAGCTAGGTGTTGGAATGATAGAAATTGAGATGTCTTTGCCATAGCATCTAGGAAGTAAGTATTCAGAAGGGACTATGCTTAAAAAGAAAATGACTGACAGTAATGAAAAGACATTTTCATTACTTTGCATATTTTGCCCACAAATTTTCAGCTGAATTTCTGAGTTCAAAATTTTAGCCAAGTGATAACTTTATCACGGGGAAAAGCCACAGAAATTAAATGGCTGTATTTCACAGTTAAATCCTCTATTCTATATGCACAATCCCCAGTTTGTTAATTGTGAAACAATAGAATGGAAGACCACAGTCATGGAATGCTCACTTTTTCTTGTTGGAGTGATAATCTTTTGAAAATATGTGGGGGTGTATCTGAAATAATAAAAAGCTCATCTTGCCTCTTTTGGTTTTGGATAAGGCTCATAGTGATTCTGTCTTGTTTTAAACCAGAATGTGACCTCATGGCATCATAGTTACACCAGTACCTGGTTTGTGTATGCAGTGACTGAGATTACTAATCTGTTTTGCCTCAAATTTCTTCTAAATAAGACAGACAAGTCAGCAAAAAAGGATTTATTATCAACTGTGCATTTGAGCTGTAGAAAAAAAAAGCAGTTTCGTAGAGAAAAAGACAGGGAACTCACCACCACTGCTATTTTTTATCAGGTACTAAGTAGCAGATTCTTCCTTCTGTCTTCAATCAAGGGGAGAAAGATGGGAAAAGATATTTCCTTTGCTTTTAACAGATGAAGCCTTGTAGGATGTTTGGTATTTCCTCATGTGATGGACAATCACTGGAGACTAATCAAGATTAGTCCCTGAGGCAAAAAATGCCTGTGCAACCAAAGTGAATTATCAGCCCTCTTCCTCGTCATCCCTGCCAAGTACTCCTCCTGCCCCAGGTGACTTTTCCGACTGGAATCCAGGGCACCAGAATGTGTCATAAGGCTTGGAAGACCTGATATAAATGGTTGTATGTGAGGTGAAGTTAAAGAAAGGAAAAAGAATTCCTGGCTTGTGCTTAGTCAGGTGCCTTGAGTTCATTCAGGCTGTCCTGCACATCTGCTTTTGAGATGATCTCTTTATTACCAGGGCTGACTCTCCTATTTCCTATTTTTTGCTTAGAAAACATTCTGTGAAAAGGCTGCTCAGTGCTGTGTCTATTTTTTACCTGTTGAAAAAAAAAAAAAAGGTTTTATCTAGTTTATTTCCTTAAATTTAAGCTAATCCATTTAGCTTTTTGAAAGGACCTGACTTAATAAAAAATACACTCAACATTATTCAGTTCTTAAGTACTTCAATTATGGCAAAAATTTGGTGGTTTAGGCCAGTGGAATTTTAGGGTTATGGATGTAGGCATTAGGGTTTCCTTGAGTGGGCTTCTGACAGATTGTGGTATCAGACAGCTGTGCTTTTTGGTGAAAACTGGTTTTGGGGAGAAGTTTGGAGGTTTTTTTCTCTTTTGTTTTTCATGGGGTTTTTCACTAATATTTCTGCCAAGAAGTATGGCCAAGAGAACCTGGTGATTTGTTCAGAGCTTTTTCTGGTAATTTTACTGATTTGAATCTCTGGATTAGGTTTTAAATCCACATCTGCAGTATTATTCTCATTCATAAGAATTAAGGCAATATGTTGCAAATATATGTGAAATGCTACAAGCAGGTGCAGTGTGACAACTGATAAGAGATAATTTTCTAAGATCTTATTGATGAGCATTAGTATAAACACACTTTTCAGAACAGACTATGATAATATGCTTCCAATATAATTGTGAATTTCAAAATCTGTTCCATTTGGCAAATCATATCATGTTCTTGTGGCTCAATTTCTTTGGCTATAAGAAAGACCTAAGAAATCCTTTTTTGTAGAAAATTATTTCTGGGGTTTTGGGGCCTATCTACACCCTAAACCTTGTGTTTGGCTGGTTTGTTTTTGTTTTATTTATTACATTTTTTCTTGCTTCTTTTTCCTTCCTTTCTTCTCTATTCTATATTCTTCTCTCTAATTAGGAACTAATTCTTACATTTGATTCACATTATTTTCTTTGTAATTTTTGTTTTGTTTTTACCAAAAAATGTGTTCAAGTGGGTTTAACCTGTGGAGTTCAAGTTTTCTTCTCTGAAGTGAATAACAGGCTCGATCTCGTGCGTCACAACCAAAAAACCCATTAACAAACTCATGAAAGAACCTTGTAAGAAACAGGAAAGCAGAAACACCTGAAGTCCAGATGGCAAAAGTGTGTGTTTGGCAAAAGCAGTGTCGATTTCAGATCTTTTGAAGTGAGTGTCATCCTGACGTTCTTTGGGAGGCAGCAAATGCATTTGACCAGACATGCTAGAATGGATCAGTTCTCATCCTCAGGCACAAGGGAAAGTGATTTCATTCTTTCAGGTGCTTGCCTGTCTCCCATGTAAATAAAAGTAATTTTGTTTTCTGTAACCAGAAGTCTGGGGTGTAATTCTGCTAAAAAGGATATGGTCTGTCTAGATTTCATAATTTTTAACTCATAGTTTACTTGCATATTTTTGAAACATAAACCGATGGTGTTTGCAGCATGCTGATTCCTGGGCCTTGACTGATTTATTACTGTAGGGTTGTGTGATTTGGTAACAGCAATTGACATAATTTATATTTAGCTAATTTTGAACTCTAAAAACACTGAAGAGTGAAATCTGTTTCAATCTGAATCAGTGGCAAAACTTGCAGCATTTCACTTCCAAAATTAAACAAACAGAAGAAAGGCAAAAAGTTTGAAAGAAGTTGTGCCTGGAAATGAGGTGAATCAAAGAGGTAAGTTTCATTTTTTTAGCACACTGCATTATAGTGCATTTCTAGCATGGCTTTGACTATCCAGTACAAGCTTTTAGCTCATAGTAAATGTAACCAAATTTGATTTACATCAGCTGCCTTCTAATCTACATTAGGTTGACTCAAATTTCTTCACAGAGATTGTGGGTTAAGTGCTTGTCCACTGACACTTACTGGAATACTGGTGATGCTCCCTAATTTATTGACTCAGAAATTTGATCATGTGCCAAATTGAAAGGGGGAAAATGGATTGAAATATGGTTGAATGATAAAATTTAAATCTTGTTTGACAGTGTAGATATAGAAATAAATAAGCATAGAAATTAACTTCACATTTATAGGCAACTAAATTTGTGTAAAGCAACAGCATGCCATGCCAAACGTCTGTTTTGTTATTCGAGTTAGTATCAAAATGCTAAAGTGTTGAATGTTCACTAAATATTTTCCTTATTTGAAAAACAGAAGTTTAGGCAATATAAGATTTAAAAATCTTTGAATTATTTTACTGTTTCACGTTCATTATGTGAAACAGTAAGGCTGGCTAAATCTTAAAAGAAACAAGACCTCATCTTCAGCTATACAATAGAAAATGAATGAGCATTATTACAAATAAATCTAAAGTTTTCTTCTGTCTCAGGATTAATGTTACATTTGCTACATCTAGCTTTGTCTTTCTTTTTCTTAAGTTCATAGAACAAATAATACATGCACTTAATCATTAACTTTGGATAATCAGAGTTACCGACACCTGGAATAATGTGATGAGCAATGTAAATTTTATACACATATAGTCATAATAATTTAGACTGTCATCTTAATCTATTTATGATCGGCTGATGACTGAAATGTTTTACCATTGTGTGGGATATTTTATAACTGAAGTTTTAATGGGTGAATCAGTAACACCTGGCTGTCTGGAATGTCTTTCTTTTCCCCCTGTTAGACATTTAAATACACCTCTGGAAGGCCCACAGGCTGTGATGTGACATATAAGCTCTTAAAAGGAGGAAAATTAGTTCTTGATACCATAATGATCAGTGGGATGAACGTTTGCATACTTAGCATTAAAGCTGTTAAATGTAAGAGTTTGATTAAAACTCCTAGGTTTTTTTTTTTGCTTCCTCTCCTTTAATGCCCTTTCTAGTTTCACTTTTTGAAATTGTGAAAGGAGCTGATGGTTTTGCTTCTACCTGTGGAGGAATTTTGCATCTTTTAATAGCTTTTTCTCTTGTAGTGCAATTGTTTATGTTTCTTCTCAAATCATCTCTAACACCTGCAGAGCCTCTTAGCTACTAAGAATTTTAAGCACCTAGGTGCCAACAGTGCCAGACTACAAATTCAGTGAGACATTCTCCTGACAGAATATCTAGTATTGCAATATTAAATCCAAAAATATTATTCTAGTAGCAGTCTTTCTGTTATTGAATTAGAGCCATGTATTTGTAACTTCGCTCCTTTTTCCTCATAGATGTTATGTATTTTTCCTTTATGCAGTTTTAGATTTTCTGCCCTATTTACAGCATACAAAGTGTAAGAATGATAAAATTGCAACTTCTTAAGTAAGCAAATCCTGATAAAGGCCCATACATATATATTTAGGTTGTACTACCTAAATTTTCTTGTATTTTCTTGTTTTCATGTTCCTTATGGATGGATTTAGCTGTTGTTTTTGTGAGGTATTACTGAGGGTCTGGGCACTAAGGACTGCTTTGGTGATACCTGCAGGTATCTAATAAGAATTTTTTTCAAAAAAATAGCTTGTCTCAAATCTTTTCCCAGTTAAGTAGTTAGTCTTCTCAGGCATTCTGATATTGCAGAGCTAGTCCTATAAACTGGAGAATGACGAGCTAGTGGCATTCCTTTGATAAAACCATAGCCACTGTAGGAAAATGGAAGGAGCAGTGTGCTCATGTGATTAATTCCCTTTAGTCTTACTCCATGTGATAGATTTTCCGGGAATATATTAATTTGTGGCTATTTTGTGACTGTTACAAGCCCTGGGATATTAAGGAAGACTGATAATTTCAGTTTCTCCTGTGATGTCTTCTGTTGCCGTCTGTCACCAAAGTGTTTTTATGTGTACACCACTTAATTTTTAGATTCAGCATGTGTTATAAATAAAATAGATGTCCTTCCAGTATACTGATTGAAAATGATCAGAAAAAAAAAAGTAGGCTTTTAATCTTTTCTGTGAAGTAATGAAAATAACATTTTGTCTTCATTTAATTGTATTTCTTTGGAAGCACTGCTTCTGATCACTGCAAATAGGTAGTGAATTTTTGCCTTTAGTTGGATGACAAGAGAAATAGCCCACTTCACATGGGTCTGGAATGCCAATGTGCTTTGTGTCCGTGATGGCACAGAGCTTGCATGGCCCTTGTCTTAACAGATTTCAAAGCACTTTCCAAGACTGATGAGGAATCCAGAAACACCACAGCCAGGTAGGCCTTAGAACACTCAGCTCACAGAAAGAAAAGACAAATGAGCAATCTCAAGACAGAAGCCAGACATGCCCTTAAATAAAGGCACCTGCTGATCCACAGGCATTCCCTTTCTACAGAGCTGCTTAAATAGTTGTGTTCCATATTATACAGAAAACTGATGCCCACAAATACTGTGTGCATGCCCTCAGGCTCTCAAAATTGCATGTTTGTTTTCAGAATAAATCTGCAAACATACATGAGGATAATTTGATCCTTTTCCAAGTATTACTTTTGGTTACTGAGTTATTTATATTAGTACACTGAAGTAAATGAATGAGATTTATATGTTCTTAATTTACAATGATTAAATGTGATATCAGTTTTCTCTTTGGAAAGTTTTAGTATACATTTGGTAATTCTTGGGATTTTTACATTGCATCTTCTGTATTTGAAGTGTATTCAAATAATTTATAACTGAAAAGAAATAAATAATAGGATGGCCCAGCAAAACAATTTCAGCAAGTACTTCTGAAGTGAGATATTGCCACTGGTTTTAGATATTTGCATTCTATCTGGTACTGTTTCTGTTGTTTATATCTTACAGAAGGGCCTGTCTGACACTCTTGGGGAAAGCTTCTAGCTCTTGGTTCTTGTCAAAACAGCTCCTCACAGAAAGTCTTTGCAGCTTTGCAGGAGCATTCCATGGTTACCAGGTACCCCTACAAAAATCCTGAAGTGCAGGTGCCCCAGGGTTTCCTGCAAGACTGCTTTTGTTGAGTTTCTCTTTGATTTGACTTTTCTCCTTCCCTGAAGGTATTATGAGCTTGTCAGTTGCATTGTGATTTACTTATTCCCCAACATCAGATTGTCTTACTGGTGTCATGAAGATCTGTATTAAGCAAGATGCAAAGCTCAGCATTTAGGTACCATGTCAGAAATGAAGTTTACAAGTGATGTTAGGACAGCCTTCCCTTTCTCCTGCACCAGGGCCTGTACTTTGCTTCTGCATACTCTTCCCACTGTTGGCAAAGAGCTGCCAGATTAATCCACTCAGGGCTTTTGCTCAGGAGTTCAGGTACACACTCCTCTTCTGCATGTTATTTTCCACCTTGTCTCTAAAGCTAGGTTAGAACACTCTGCTTGCAAAATTCTTCCTGTCTTTTTCTTATCCTAATCTTTATTTCTATCTTATATCTAATACCACTGCAGCCATGATGACTTAGATTTCTGGTATCTTTAGGAGTTTAGATCCTAAGCAGAGGTGTAGATGATTTAAACATTAGTAAACTGAAACTGTTTTATTTTGGATGCTTTGTGACTATGAGTTCTTTGTTCGTAACTTTGCTACAACATCGTGTGTCAAACAGCCTGGACAGTCTTCCAGGACCAGTTGAGGCCTGCCAGCATCCTCTTATTAAATCTGATACAAACCCTGAGTTAAGTGTATCATCCTGTCAGGTTCTCGATGTCTAGACAGACACTTCCTAATGCACACCAATAAAAGGTGTGTGGCAGGGAGCTGTCCTGCCTGGGCATGCTTCTGCAAGGCAGCTCCTTCTCCCTCCTGTGTTTGCTGAGCTTTCTGTTTTGCAGGGATCATAAAACACACATGTAAATGTTAACAAGCAGCAGTATCCAAACAGACCTTATTTACGGTAGTATTTCAGCAGAATGTTCCTTTTCAAGGGGAAGGATAAAGCATTAGTAGATCTGTATTTTACCTAGGTAGGTGAAACCTGTCTACCTGTGATGTCACGTGGAGGTATTTGAACTGAATGTGGGTGTTCTCTTCAAATTTAAAAGCAGTTAAGAATATTTCATTTTAATATACCAAAAATCTATGATGTGGTAAAGTAGTTTCAGACAACCTCTTAAAACAGCAATTATGTTTTACTAAAACTTAAATTTCTTTAGCAAAGAATTGCATTTAGAATTTATATAGTCTGATGCAAGGATCTCCTTGCTTATCTTTCATTCATGTAGTATTTGGAATAATGTTATTTGCATTACAGATTTTAGGTGCCTGATTTAGTTAGGTGCAGATCATAGATTTTTCAAGAATGGGTTATTCCCTTTTTATGTTGCATTCCAAACAGACACACAAGATCAAAGAGAGGAAGGGACTCCCCTATTCTGCTGTGTGATGAGAATTTAAACACATGAAGTACAGGTTTGTGGTCCTTCATTTGAGTGAGATGCTGTTGTCACCTACGTTTTAAAAACAATGGATAAAAGTTCAATGCTTTTCTAAAGTTGAGAAGTAAGTGCAGAACGCTGGTTTATAATGGGAGATGGAGGCGTCTTGTAGCTAGATTGAATTCATGAGAAAAAGAGAAAGGATAACTTAAAATTCTAGGGTTTAGTGCCTGTGCTTGGAAAGAAGAAAAGGTTTGACTTTGTAACACATGGATATTAGCAAGCCATCAAATGTCAGGTGCTGGACAGTCAGCTAGAAAATAAACTGAGAGCAGTGAAGTTCATTTTTGCTACATGTCACTCAAAACAAGTGCTGCATAGTGGCTGAGGGTTGCATCCCCCTTGGTCTTCCTATTCTTCCTCCAACATCTAAATGTCATGCATCTTCTAATACGCCTATCTGTGCCTGTAGAAAAACAGTGGGTAGCTATGAAAGCTGTGAAAGTGTTAGCATTGTTCTTTTGCTCTATGAAAAATAGATGAAACACACATTGCAGGGAAAAATAAAAAAATAAACTAGAGATCCTAAAAAAAATTTTATGCAGGGTAGTATGCTATAATTCATGTAGAAAGATCTATGAAATGAGTAAGTCTTTGGCTCAGAAGTTGTTTTTGACCTTAAAACCTTTTGTCCTTCCATGAAGAGCAAGGGCCTCTTCTTTATGCTGTGAAATAGCCACACTTGACAGAGAAATCCATTAATTCTTCATTAGTTTCAACCACAACATTGGGAAAAATATTAAACATGAGATGAATGCATAGGGCAGAGGATCACTGGCTTACATTGTCTCTCACATTTGGACTTGTGTTTTCTGCAACATGAATGATGACTGTTTTTGTTAGTTCAAGCTGTGCAACTAGCAGCTTGCTGATCACTTGTTCTTTTAATTTCATCTGCATGAGATGAACCTTTCTATACTATTTTGGTTTATATTGCATATATCCTCTGCTTAGCGATTGTAGTGTTTCTATCATTTTAAGAAGAGCTCAGTATTTTTTAGAGGTTGATTTGCTCATTAGAAATGGAGGGTAAGGCAACATTAAGCTTAAAATTAATGGATTTGTTTATTGCAGCTTTACCTTTGTGTTACCTGAAGCAGAACATTTTTTTTTTGTTTGTTTGTTTTGTTTTTGTTTTGAGTCCCTTCATCCACAAAGAATGGGGATTAGCCTTTGGCTAAAATAGTGCTTTCAGGCCCTTTCAGCATTCAGTAACTGTTTACTTATCCAGGTATAAATGGGTAAAAACACAGTTAAAGCTCCCTGCTGCAAGGTCAGCTACCTTTTTAAAATTCAGCCTCATGAGCTCCCCTGGGCTGGGGGCTTGCTGGTATGAGCCATTAAGTGCCTGTTGCATGTAACCTGCCCTTGTCTTACACAGAGCTGCACACGAGCCCCTGGTACTGTACAACACAGCCTCGCTCCGTGCCCTGCAAGGAACAACAGCAGCTGAGCTTGTGATCACTGGTCATATGATCCATTTACAGGGTGCAAGCTCACTCAAGCAGAACCAGTAAATCATTAAATATTAACTCAACACCATTCCTGCTGGGCAGAACACACGATCTGATTTTCTCAAAGTTGCCAGTCATTACCAACAGCCTTTCCTGATTTAACAATGAGCTTTTAAAATCATAAATTAGTTTTAGATGCGTAAAACCCATTGCAAAGCACAGGATATAGTTAAAAGCTATAATGCGTGGCAAAACCTTAATCTATTGGGCTAAAATTGGCTCTGAGGAACCTAAAACCCTGGGACCATGCACGCAATAAAATGACAGTAGCTCCTATGACTGTTGCATCAGGTCTGCTTCAGGAGAAATCTTAAACTTACCTCAGAACACCTTGTAAGAACATGCTCAAATGCTGGGCTAAGAAAATCGAAGCTACATAGAAGTCCTCAGCCCTGACCAAGTGGTTTCTTTGTGTTTTATTTTTACCATTTATCATGCAAAGTTCATGGCCTTATAAAAAGAAAAAGTAATGCATTTCATCCAACATCTAGAATCCGCATTTTTTCTTGTTTTTATTGTCTTGGTTCATTTTTTTTTTTTAAGTGGGGCTATTTCAGAAAGCAGCCACTGTGCACAGACAAAAATAACTTTTCTTCATCAGTCTTCCAATGATGTTAGTTAATTGGGGAAATGTATTTTGGAGCCATATTAACTAGTGATAGACGGGCTTTGCTGTTTTA
This sequence comes from Irena cyanogastra, assembly GCA_013397155.1. Classification (NCBI taxonomy): domain Eukaryota; kingdom Metazoa; phylum Chordata; class Aves; order Passeriformes; family Irenidae; genus Irena; species Irena cyanogastra. The sequence continues at coordinate 1,804,919 of VWZV01009814.1, read as the reverse complement.
GAGGAGTATCCAGCATTCAGAAGGAACGTGCCCCTTGTTCTGTGAAGTTGGAAAGTCTTCTTTTGAGGTGAACTCACTAAAACAATTATAAAAGTTTTTAAAACCAGCAGACTCCCCCCTATAGATGAAAATGGAGAGACGGGGAGTATGAGCTAATGCTACAGTATTAAAAGTAGAGAAAAAGAAGTAAAGTACATTCTGCAAGATGAAAACCCAGTAGATGAGTATTGGTTTCACTCAAAAGTCTTTTGCTTGCTTTAGCTCTGTGCTTCTTTTTGTCAATGAATGTAAGCATGATGAAAGAGACCCTGTAAAAGCAGTCATGGCAGAAGGTGATGCTTGTCTTTTTATTTTAAATAGCTGAGCTGGGAAAGACTGTTTTCTATCTCCAGGTGTATTTCTGATGTTCCTGTGTTTGTGTATGTTCATATCAGAGAGGATGAGTTTGCTTAAGACTAAATATAATTTTAGAACTATGTTCAGATGTGTAACAGGGTTTTTTCCCCCATCAGATGAAAATTGAGAGTAAATTGTTCATACATTAAATCCTGTGTCTACAGCAACCATTTCTTAATTGACTGTTTCTCTTCTTTCAAAATAGATAACCTAAGATAATAAACAGATTGAGAAAGCATCTCTTTTACCTTCCTTCACCAGCACAGAGGAACACTTAACAGTTTGGTTTCAGAAATATGCTTTATAAGACAAAAGAAAATAATTTTAATCTTCACAGAGCAGCCTGAAAAATAGGAGCTGGAAGAAAATAAGACGCAGAAGAATTTTACATATAAAATAAAATTTCAGATAGCAAAATGAGATAGATGATGGCAGAGTTTTAATCAAGTTACCATCTTAACCAACCTAGAAGAGGTCATTTTTCTCTTATACTGATGTACTTGCAGTTCTGCTAAGTACAAATGCATAAATCTCTGTGTGTTAACATGGGAATAATTTGCTAAATGATGCAACAGTTTAAGGATCATGCTAGTGGGAATAAACTTAATTCCTTTCCTGTTTCAACAGGAAATTAATGAAATGGTGCTAGCCCACAGGTGTCTACCAGCAAGTGAAAAGCATATATCTTCCAGTCTTCTCAGGCCAAAACACATGGAAGTGAGATTGTTAAAAAGGGACCATCTTTTGGGTGCACCTCCTGGGAAGCAAAATGAAAGAGTAAACATCAGACACCTACTTGCCACTGGACACTTCTCAGTTACTCTTTGTGGTGATGGCACTGCAAGAAACATTATAAATAACATTAAACCCAGAAATTCAATATATAGAACTGTGTAAATTGCTGAGGACATCTTTCTTTTCCTGCTCTGCTGTACTGCCCTGCACAATTAACATGGAATCTGCTGCCTGTGGAATCAACAGGGCTTTTGCCTTCAGTTTTTTGGTTTGGCATTCACTATTATGTGAGACAGTGGAAAAGTGGAAAGTGCAGTTTTATTGCTGTAATAAACTATTTCTGAGTAATAAAATCGTATCGTAGCTAAAGTGCCAGATTCAGTGGAGGGGGGAAAAAGCATTTTTAGCATAAAGGTACTTTAGTGAGAGAAAATAAGTGAACTCCAGATGCAACAGTTGCATTTTGAGGAACTGATCAGTTTCAGTTTTTTACATAACTCTGTTGGAGCAATTCTGTTGCAAAGTGTAAAACTTTTGGTGCATCAGTCTGTTTCTAATAACTTAAAGTTATGAGTATTAGAAAATGAATTGTGATGTGACTAGTCAAAATATGTCATCTAGGGTTTAGCTTTGATGCTTTATGCAGCCCATAGAGATAATACTAACAAAAAAGGTTATGCCATGAGGTGGCTGCTGAGGCTGAAGTCCAGTGCTAAAACTACAGAATGATATGAATAATATTTTTCTAGCATTTCTTCCACAAGTTTTAGAATAGCTGTAACTGGAAGTAAATTGGTTTTTTAAATCTAAATGTCTGAAGATATTTACCGTAATATTTATTTGTCATTCCACACCTGAAGCTGGGTAACTGGAGCAGAGGAGACAGACATATGAAAACTGGCTCTTTTCATTTTGTTTCATTGTGGTGTCTGAGAATTTGTGGTTATAGAACGATTCACTCAGTGTTCTAGAAAGTAGACCTACACATTAGATTTTCTACTACAACCCCTATGTTCCACTTCTGTATTAATAGATGAAAGAAAAAATCCAACAAAAGCCAAACACAACAAGAACAATAAACGCAGGAAAACAGGAAAAAGTAATTCTGTTAGAATAAGAGGCAATGAGCAGAAACTGATGTACAGGAAGTTCTACCTGAATATGAGGAAGAACTTGGTGTCCAGAGAGGCTGTGGAGTCTCCCTCACTGGAGATGCTCAAAACCTGTCTGGACTTCATCCTGTGCCTGTGCTCTGGGATAAGCCAGCTTGAGCAGGGAGGTGGGACCAGATGACCTTTCCAACCTGACCAGTTCTGTGATTTATGTTAGTACAGTGGAATAATTTTGGATCATTTTCCTTTTGACACAATTATTGTATGCACTTGAATACATGAATGTAAGCAGCTCTTGAAGTTACCCACTGTATAACCCAGGGTTATATTCTCTTTCTGTTTAGCTTCAGCTCCTTAGTAGTTTTATTTTGGCTGAAGTAGTTCTGAGCTGTCTGCTTGTGCTAGCAGTATTGTTGCTACCCCGATTTTTATATTTGGGGTATGGAAAAGGAAAATATTCTTTTCACACCCTCTGGTCTCCCAGTTTAGTGATCCGTGCTTCTATTTGTAAATTTCAGGGTTCCTTTGATGTTTCTAATATTCTGAAATGAGAGTACTTCCAGCTTCTTTGGACAATATTACAATTCATAATGTAATTGTTGCATTCTGTCGTTGTATGCTTTGTCTGGAAGTGTCATCTTGTTGACAAGAAGCAGATTTTGCTGCAGGTGGAAAGAATGAGAGACAGATGACAAGAGGAGGGGTAGAAAGATGTGTTTCTTTAGCCCATCCTCTCTTTGGTCAGTGCAAGCACTGTTGATAACAACAAGGATTTCAATTAGTTCTTGTAATATAATTACCAAATATGTCATACATTATTTTGTTTAAGGAGCTAGAATAGTACAAATTCAACATGCCAGATGTTCAGTGAATTAAGTACCAGTGAACAGTTTCTATGTTGATAAAGTAGACATGCTTTCATGGAGATCAGGTTTTTGCCCAGTGCTGTGTGACCTTTCTACGAGTGAGATAAAACACAAAACAATTAGATTTCAATAGATGCAGCTGATACTCTTTAGGGTGTCACATAAGAGGGGAAATTTAAACATTATAATTGTACTTTTTAGTGTTACAACAGCTACTGGAACACCCTGTTTAGATTTGAATAAGTCTGTGGTTCTAGAAAGTTGATGGGACACTGAAGACAGAATGGAGGGAACAAGGCAAATGATTTCTCAGAAGACTGGGTGACATGTTATGGTGAGAAATTCCAGGAAATTCTGTCTGTCCTGAGTAGCCAAGGGAGTGTGAAGGGTGATCACTGCATGTCAGTAGTAGCACCTCAAGTGAGCAGCAGCACAAGGAATAAGATTTGGAGTTTCCATCTAATCTGGGCAGTGGATATGAGAAGAACCAGCTGTTGTAACTGAAGCTTACACACCCAGGGTAGAAAAAAAGAATGATTTTAATGGCAGTGCTGGTTTGTTGGAGCAGATTTCCCAGAATTGTGACAGACTGTACGTAGATGGCAGTTTTTTTAGCCAAGACTGGAAGTGCTCAGTGCATGTCAACTGCGTGAGTAACCATGGTAACAGCTGAAACCAAGAAAAGTTCAGGAGCCCTATAAATGAGCAGTTACCCTGTTTGACAAAAAACCTTCCCCTCATCTCTGAATTGTAGTATGAAGTACTGAAGTTTTGCAAAGTTGGGGGAACAGTTTTTTGAGCTGAGGGATAAACTTTAAGAGCTTTCTGGATTTTGTGGATAGGAACAACTAGTTAGAGCATTTCTTCAATGGGAGCATAGAAAGCCTCTTGAAGAGACAGAACCCAAAGCGTTTTAGGACAGTATTCGTTAAATCCATCACCTCAGTGAAGAAAACCTCCCTTGCCAGTATGTCATGGCCAGACTGAACTCCAAACATCCACACATAGAGCTTGGAGAACACATTTTGAGATAAATCAACTCTCCTGCTGTTTTTTCTCTCCTCTCATTTGGGTGAAGGTGTCTTTCAAGTGGACATTAATTATGAATAAGGTCAAGAAAAATAATTATAAAACTTAGTGTGATTAGCTGTGTTAGGCAGCTCATCTCTCACTTGTTAGGCATTTCTGAAACATGGACAAGAAGTCTCAGCCGGGTCTGAACTACTTCATGTAGGAAATTATTTCAGTTAAGAAAACCTAAAGCGAAAGTGCTGTGACAAGGTTTTTTCTATACCCTAGTTTTGTGTTTCTACAAAACTGGAGTTTTAACAAATTGATATAATTACGTTTTCCATGAGTATTTTGATTGCCTTTTCCTTTTATAGTGTCCAGTGTTTTCCACTGGTTTTCATTTATTTTGATTCACCAAAAACAATGTAAAAAATATACTGATGGAGTACTGCTCTTTTATAGTTTAATGCCTTTGTGTATGATTTCTTATCTCTCACGCATTCGTTTGTGAAGATCCTAAAATTAATTCCTATTCCTGTGGTTAATCATTTCCATCAGAGATTGTTTCTGTTTTCTAAGCAGATACTTTACAAATTAATAAGATATTGATTAATCACATCCTTTATATCCCTAAAACTTCAGTGTTTGTATTCTGAAGTCATAAGGTAAGGCTAAAATGTTCTTTCTTTAAAATTTTTAAATGTGGCTGTTGTATTACCTTCTTGTGGCTGTCCACTGTGGAAAAAAGTCTGAACATGGACACACTCATAAAATCATCTGCTTTCCAGTGAATTTTACATATTGAGAGATGGTAACTGAAAAGACAAAAGGGACAAAGTGTGTCTTTCATACATGCTGGGTCTTTTTTCTGGGACAGAAGTCATCATAGAAGAGGGAAATCTCTCTTTATAAATGTATGAATAGTTCACCCTGGCAGCTCTCAGGCCATGGCAGGGACTCCAGTTCTTCTAATTGGCATCCCGAAGTGAAAGCCTTCAGGAGATATTGTTTCTGCCTCTTGATCCCTCCCCACCCACACACCTCAAACCGTGTGAAGTTTACCTTCAGTCAGGTCATCAGCTCTTCAAAGGAAGACAGAAGAGACAGAAGTAGGAACAGAGGCAAACACAGAAATTATTGGTATTTTCGGTTTTTTTTTTGTTTTTTTTTTTTCCCTGGCAATGCTGCTGGTGAGTATTTCTGATTGGGACAACACTATCTTCATCTTTGCCTCTTCTCTGTTTCCTATGTGCATGCTCAATTAAATAGTGTTTTTCATTTATCTGGAAAAAGTTCCTTTAAAGGTTCCCATAATAGACCAGGGCTTCTATTCCTATTTTATTGTCTGATGGCTTTGATGCTCTGAACTCGTATTATTGTGATCTGGGGATTTTTTCAGTTTGCTGCTGACTAAAAGCATTTTAAAAGCCATTGGGCATTTGACAAACACAGCAAATTGCTGGTACGAACAGACTCACCAAAATTTTCTCTAGAAATATAAGTATGGGTGTCATGTTTGAGTTACTTGTATGACATTTTGTAACTGGAATTGTGTTTTAGTTTGTGTATTGGGGATTTTTGCTTTGTTTGTTTGTGTCTGTGGGGGTAGGGGAGGAGGGTACCATAATTTTGTAACCTTAAGGATGTTCTGAAGGAAATAGGTTAGCTCCCAGAGGAAGCAGTACCCACAGTGGCTTTAAAATTCAAATGTTTCATTAGACTACCTTTTCCACTGGCAGCTTTCCTTACATTCTGAAATCCTTCAAAAAAACCACTATAGAACATGGAGCTATCACATAAAGTTGATTTTATGTTTTCCCAGTCTCAAGCTACTTAGTGCAAATAAAATTTTGTGCCAGTCAGCCCAAGATGTGTTACAGCACTGTTAAAGCCCAGCCTGTTAATTACAGATGTTTTGCAATGCTAGGGTGATGCACAGATTTCATGGAAATAGGTTTCCTTCAGCAGCATGTAGTTTTACAGTACAGTCAACAGAATGTTGTGGAATAGCAATTATGGGAATAAGGAGAATGCACAAGCTATTGGAGTGAACGCTTTAATGCTGATACATTTTTCCTGATAAAAGCAACTCAGATAAGAGGATATGCAAGTTATTGTAGCAATTAGTTTTTCTAAGATGTCTATCTATATGAAATGTTTCATGGTAGGGAGAAAAACCACAACTTTGTAGTAGAATGCAAAGTTTATTACATTTCTAGACTACATTATCCTTGTCAGCTAGATTAAAGCATTCTCCTGGTTTCTGTCCTATATTACCCTAACAAGTGAGGAAATAATGTAGTGTTGTTACAGGGAGTAGCTTATAAATTTTGACATAAGTGTGAGAGAAATCACTTGAAATGTGAGGCAACCAAGAGGAATAATTAGGAACAGCAGAATGATCTCAGTAATATGACAATAGTTTCTAAAGCACCCCACAGGATTGAAATCATCAGGTTTGCTTGACCTATATCTTTAATAATACAGCTCATTGCCCTTGTATTGAAGCTAGAGGGAAGGACAAAGTATGAGCTTTATCATGTTTTAGGAGAAATTGCAAAAAGTTTATTTATTAACACAGCACGAAATGGCCCATTTCTATGATTACCAAACAGGAAAGCAAGTTGGGCCACAGTTCACCACACAGAACACTTTATAGTCAGGCTTGGCTGGCAAAAAATATTATGTAACACTCAAATAAGATAAATAGCTGCATTGGCAGTGGAAATAACCTTCTGTTTAATTAGAAAATAAGAGCTGTATGGGACAATAAAAATGGTTACTGCTACCCTCAGTCACTGTTTAATAAATATGGTCGTGCTGAAGATAATGCTAAGTGTTATTTATTTGTGTAATATCATGGGCTCAGTAATTGTTCATGTTCTTGATAGTTACCCTGCATGTAGAATGAGTCCATTTCATGTTTTCTTTGTTTAATTTTTAAAAAGTGAAGAGGATTTTTTAAGCTGCTTTTTAAAACCAAAGATATGTTAACACCTCGGTGTTGCTGTAACCAAACTACTGCTTTTCTTAGCTTGTCTGCAGGATAATTAAGCCTTGACACTGAGTGGTTTATACTTTCCAGGCTGGACTGTCTGCCTTGGATATGTTTCTACATCTTGGAGAGGGAGCCTAATTTGAATTTCCAGCTGTCCATTTAGCTGTGGCTGTGTTTTGAATGAGTAGAGTCCTAAGGTCTGATGTTAGCATGGTTTTGCCTTCCTTTGGAGGTTTAAGCTCTAAACGTGCAGATCAAGTCTGGAAAGGCGTGGTGTGGGAGACTGAGGATTTCAGTGAACCTTCTCCCTAAAGAGAACAGTTTGCACTAGTAAATTGAGCATCAAATTGGGCTATGTGCACATGTATCAGAAGTTTCCTTTCTCTGTAGAGCGTGTTTATTGGATGTGGACATTGTTCTGGGCCTCACCTCTTCAGGAACATACACACATTTATCAAACTCTTGACAGAAATGCATGGGATGCATTTCACAATGTATTTTTAACAGGCTTGGTATCCCAGCCCTATTGCTTTTGGTCACAATCTTTTTATTTCAAATCTACAGTAAGTACAGATTTGAAAAGGATTTGAAAAAGGATATCAAAGACTTTTCTTGGTGTTATCCAAAGGGATAATGCACAAGATGTTTCATCAACATGAAACCCTCCTTCCTTCTCTACTTTCCTTCTTCCCCCAAATGTGGACTGTATGTCAAGAGGAAAAACAAAACAAAACAAACCCCCTTTTCTTCACACAATTCACTTTAAGCTTTAAAATCCTCCAAAATCCCCAATCTGCCTTTGCAGTCTGGTTCCCACTCTCCAGCTTTCCTCATCTCCCTCTGAAAGAAAAAAGCTCTTCTTTAAGGGACTGATAGGTTGTAGAGCGATGCTTAGCAACAACATTCCTGTGCCTTAAGTAGCTGCAAGCCCCTAGCTGAACCCTTTGATGTGACTGTCAGGGCAGATTTATTTTGTTTTAGCACATTGTCTACTTGTCCAGATGTATCAGGAGATAAAAAGGAGTCATGTTTACACTCTTTTTGGGAGGGGGAGGAGGGGAGGAGATGTAATTAAATCGCATTTTTGATGAATCTCTGAGAGATCGAGATGAAGAAAGAGGAATTGGCTTGAATATAGAGGGGAAACCCATTTCCCTGCCCTGACACCTGACATTGTAGGAAGATGAAGTGTAAAGCCATAGCACAATGTGTTGATTTGGTTCTGCTGAACCCTTTAACTTTGTGTTTTTTCATGTGTTGGTGGTTCACGACAGTCCAGAAAGGCCTATTAGAGAGTAGCAGCTGTGCACCACAGAGTCTTTTCTCTGTATGTATCTATTTGTCCAGGTTGAAAACAAATGTGGTTTTCTCTATGATATTAGTGTTACAGATCGCATATTCCAGGATCTCTGTCTGTGGTAAGTGGCTGTCAATCAAATAATTAAAGAAAGAAATAAAAAAAACAATGAAATTGAGCCTCAGTGATCTTGGATAAACAAGTGTGCAGTGTGAGGCAGGCCTTACTGAATTCTCCAGGAGAACAAATACCACAGATAAATCCAGTTTTGTTTATTTGCTTTTAGCTTGCACATTTAGTAACACCATTCTGAGCTCTATTAATAACCTGCGGTGTGCAGTGACAAGTCTGATTCCAGCATTCAGTATGCTCTGGGTATGCCAAGTGAATAAAATGCTAGTTTTAATCTGCTGTTACAAAAGTTACTCTATTTGCATTTTAAATAGGTTACACTGCAGCACCCCCTTCTGCTGACTGAATAGAGTGACAAGAGGTTTGAACTGCAGTTCAGGTCTATTCCCACATGACAGAAGGAAGATGCCTTGAAAGGATTTTTAACCTTCCAACTTCTTAATTCCTGTGCCTGTTAAGTGAGGAGGTCAGCACAACTTAGCAACAGTCATTAAAGTACTGTAAGCTTATGCTTTTTAGGATCTAGCTTTCGTTTTTTTGCAACATTCCCATGCTTCCTAAAAAAATAAGGCAAGCAAAAGGTATCACAATGAATAGCAAATCAAAATAAGTGCTCTAGCATTGCGAACAATTATGCCTGGCCTGTAGAATGTATACACAATTCTGCATTCCTCTGATTATCATTGAATGTGCTTGAAAGTGATGATATCGCATTGCTGATTTAATTTACAGAACAGTCTTGGAAGTTCCTGTCTAAAAAAGCAACTTAGCTTGATGATTTGTCTTTGCTTTTGAAGAATCTATGAGCATCAGATTGGCAAAAGGAGGTGGAGAAATTCTGAGTCACCTTATTTCAAAATAAAGGGCTATGAAAAGTAATGAGTTACAGAATCATATGTAATGTGTGTTTGAGTTCTGCATCAGTGTTTGTATGCAGCTTATATACTGTTGCTATGCCATGGCATAGCAGGAATCTTGGCAATTACTACACTACTGCTATGTTTTGTAGTTGTTATGTAATTGGTTGAAAAATATTGCAGGGAATGACTGAAGGAAACTTGGAATCTAATACATTGTCAGTGTACTTCCCTCCACATTGACTTACCTATGCTTTTGGCAACTTCTCTTGATGCTGTAATCTCTAAAAACTCTATATTTCTCTTTAATTACTTCAGAACTGTTGGACAATGAGTGAAATTCAATAAATGTCATGTTTGGGTGTTGGTGACTTAGAAAAAGGTTAGTGTCCCCTAACATCTCAAAATTCATTTGTGGTTCACTTCACAAGGAACTTTGAAGAATAATTGTCTGTGACAACTCAGAATTCTTAGAAGCAGTCGCAGAGTTTCGTGGTTTGGAGTATGACAGACTTATTTGCGGTTTGCTTTGTCCACTATTTTATGAGTGTGTGAGCCCATTGAATCCTGCACAGTGTAAATGAAAAACAGGTGGCATGTGTGTTCTCAGAATATGGAGGTAAAGACACTGACAGAGAAATGTAAGGTAGAATGTATAATAATTGTTTAAACTTACTTTCCCAATCTCAGATCAGGATTCTAGGCCAGCAGATTTTTCTTTATTGTTTCATACTTCTGGGGGTCTTTTGAGTTCTTGATTTTCATTAGTACCAACCTGAGATGAAAAAACATTAAGAAATCTATTTTAGGGATGAGTGTGATTGAGGAACTTGGAGTTTATTTTGTAGTGTGATTTGAAATGAATTTATCCTTAATTCAAAACCTAACAATATGTTTTACAGTGAATAGATTGCTTGCTGGATTATATTAATGGGTATTGCTTCCATTCACTGTTGCGTGGCTAGCATGTTAAAGTGAAGAAATCTGTCCTTTAGGGACAGATTCTGTTAACTACTGTAATGAAAGATACTGAGCCACATGGGCAGAAAGGTTTAATTTATAAATAATGAATATATTAGAATGTGGCATATGATTAGGGAGAGGTGGTAATAGTTACTTCCCTTCAACTCATTAAACTGAACCCGAGCTGAAGAATCTCTGGTATCCTTCTGCTTTTAAGTGTAAGTAGCTGAGATACACTTTTTAAAAAGATAAGGCAAATACTATGCAAGAAGTTCACCCTTTATCTAATGACCTTGAAAAAATATTAAGAAAATGCTAAAATTCTTGGCTTTTGAGTGATATGAGTTGAAAAAGAATGGTCTTGGAAGTCAAAAAGCCTAACGGGTGTTTTTGTATGCTATATGTTACAGTAGAACAAATCAATTCAGGCTCCTTAGATGCAGTCATTGCCTTGTGATTATATTTGTGTAAAGTCTTGGAGCCTTTGATCAAAGAAAGGCATTTGTGACTAGGTTTAATCCGAGCTCTTTAAGGTGTTTAACTTGCACGGGGGGGAAGAGGTTGATAACAGCTGGGATTTAAATTTAGTTTTGCTGAACTTTTGTTTTGAAAGGATTTCTATTATACACTGCTTCCTTTTCCATACAGAAGATGGATCATTGAGTAAACCTAAAAGGGAAAGAGGATATGGGAGGAAATGGGTGGGGACTTGGAATTAATCTTCTGAAGAAAAATGTTTGATCAGCGGGTAGGAGAGTATGAAATCCTCTGATGTTGACAGCAGGCAACTTTCTGACTGGTGTGTGATTGACAACTTTGATGCTGCAGTGGGGAGCGAGTGTCCAGCCGTGCTCAGGCATCCTCTGTCTGTGGGTGGTAGTGTTAATAATGTGGCAACTGGAAAGATTAATTGTGGACAAGCAGCAGGATTACGAGGAGGGCTTCACAGGTCTAAAAGGAACAGTGGTAGGAAGGCCTCTGATCTGTCAGCCCAAAAGGAAATTAGTTAGGGCAGGCTGGAGCAGGCTTAAAAAGGGAGGAGGGGGGAGAGGGTGAGATGGAGTAATGGAAGAAGGGAAGCATTTAGGATATTAAGGCAAAATGAAGAGGATATTGAAAAAGGTCATAAGGGGATGGGACCAGTGTTCTTGAAAGACCTTAATACACTACATCCTCTTACAGTACATGCAGAGTTCAGCTTGTTTTGCAGAGAGCTGCAAAGTGACTTTTGTAGTGGTTACAGCTGCCCCATTAGGTAATACCTCCTACTTGTTTCCGAACAAGCATAAGAATAAACTCAAATTAAGGATTTTCGAGGATATGTAAATACAAAATACATAGCAGAGAGTTTACTTAAGCTGTTTCTGCAAGTTACTAACTGCTGTGTGTTTTACTTCCCACCCTTTTTGGTAGAGGTAGGGATTTTGCCAATAAATTCTGTGTTACCATTAAAGAGGCCATTCATCATGCTTACTAATGTTATTAATCAAGATACACCACAGTACTCTTAAAATGAGATCATTTTGATAAATCATGTATGACATGAAAAGACTTTATTCCTTTTAAGTGCAATTTAGACTGTAATTTTTTTCCTCATTTATGATTCATGGGAGAAACATGGATAAAATTCCCTTGCACATTTACACCTTATCTTCAGTAATAATTCAAAACTGCTCTTAGATGAAAATTCAAGGGCCGATTCACCAAAGCTGAATGCCAGCTCATTATTTTCTGGCATTCAGTAGTCCAAAAATAATGTCCATACATTAGGTGCTTTTCACAATAGTTGAATTTGGCTGCACACCAGACATATCGATTACACTCAATTAAGCCTAAATGCATAAGAATTATCTGATGTTCATTTGCATTTTTGATCCCTGCTTTCAACCTTGCAATTTAACATTAAGTGAAAACCAAAAGGTAAAGTAAATTCAAGTGAGAAGTGATAATCTCTCTTATAAGAGAATAAGGGAATGCTTTGAATTTGAAATGCTTTGAATCTTAAGCTCCACTACTTCTGTTAAATGTGAAAAATTCTCTTTCCTTTCTTGTTAAAGGTTATTGAAGTTAGAAGGCCAACGAAAATATAAGATCACTGTTCTCCTTGTCCTAATGCTACAATAATTTGGCTACTGTATTAGTAGCATCACAAGTGAAAATAAGCTGCTAAAATATCTGGAGAGAATATTTGCTAAGGTCAAAGTCATGCTCTTGAATATAGCTGAAACACCTGTATTGTTGAGAATATTAAAAATGTCAGAAGTGGGGTTTTTGTTTACTTCTGCGTTTAGAAATACAAAAATGAAATGTCTAGTAGAGAGATATAATTTGGATAGCAGAGTCATTTAAGTTTTACTTTCTCAAACCATGATCCAAAGAGGATTGGCTTGTCTGAGTTCCTCCTTTACTTCCTTCAACAGCTAAAATATTTGAAGGATCTTGTGTGGTTGCCAAAAATAGCGTAGCAATTTTTTTCGGTGAATCATTGGTCTCTACAAATTGGTTTTGATGCAGCAGATGTACAGTATGTCCTGATGTTACACATGATGTTCCCTTACTAGTACCATCTAAGTATTGCATTTTTTATTCTTTGAAAAGTGGGATTCAGGGATTAAACAAATTAGCATTTTTTGTTTAGTCTAATTAGATTCCGCCACTCTTGAGAGCTAGTTGTTGGTGTGTGGCTGACAATTTTCTTCTAAATGGGTTATTTTTTTTCCCCATTCATTAAAGTGACTCTAATTTATGCTGGAGGTTTAGCAAAGACGTGGCGGAGTCTGCTTGGCTGTGGAGCAAGCAAAGCGGGAAATCCCCTTCCATCAGGAACAGCCTCCTTTCCTGCTAGGAATGCTGTGCCACCCCTTGGTTTTCCAGAACATGCCAGTGTGTTGAGGTGGGTGACAAGCTCCAGCTAGCCCATTTGAACCCTGTGGCTGAGCTCCAGAGGGGAGGGGAGAGCCAGGCCGGCTCTACTCTGCCATATGGACTGCTCCACCCAGGGCCTGCTTTTGCATGTTTTCTGGTCTCTTTATCCCTTCTTTCATGCTTCATCCCTTTTTGTTTCACTGGCTGTATGGTTCTTAAGTTCATAGAAAAGCAAATACATTGCAAATGAAGTTATTATTCCCTAGGATTGAATAGTTAAAGATTTGGTGTATTGTTGCTCTCAAATTTAGTTTTTGATGTTTTATGTGGGTTGGTTTTTTGGGTTTTTTTTGTTGGTTATGGGTGTTTTTCTTCCTGCTTCATCTTCTGCAATGTCTGTAATTTTCATGAACATGCTTTGCAAATCTGGTACTCTTTTTTGCAGTACATTTAGTATCAAATACAACACTTTGGACAAAACACACAGGTTAATATGAAGAGAGGTACTGCAGTTTAGCAAATGTTTGGTTACATGCATAACAGGGGGTCTGTGAGTAGTCTGACTTTGTCTTGTAAGTCTTAAACCATGTACTATGATATTCTGCGAAACTTGGTTGCAAAACTACAAGCTTCTTCTGTAATAATACCATTAGAATTTCTTTACTGAGTTATTCTGTGACCTGTTCCTGTAAGGAACCAACCAGTTTAAACAGCTTTCCTCAAAGCTATTTGTATGTATAGCTTCTTTCCACTGCAAGAAGAACTTCTGATGCATGTGTCACCAATACTTGAAGACATAACTGTCACATGTCAATGCTGTCACTGTCACAATATTCCTGTGAATATTAAGAGTAATGCAATCTATACAAATCTCTTTGGAAAATAGCTTAGGGCCAAATGTCAGTGTGTGGTAGAGAAAACAAATGGTTGTCTTTCTGCTGGTGCACAGGCGTACTCAGAAACGTGATTTGGAACTTGAGCCAGTGTTTGTGCAAAACAATCCTAACCCTGGATGATATTCCATAGAATTAAAGTTGCTCTAACTGAATGCTTAGCTCAAAGGTAATGAAAACTGTTCCATGTTTGACAGGGAATTATATACTGTACATAAAATAACAGAAAAACACCAATAAACAAACCCTTCCGTTCTTGTGTTTCCTAAAATTGGAAATAAAGCTAAATTGCCCCTTCACTCTGATATCCTTTTTAGAAGCTCTTGAATTTTGCTCACTCAGTGGTATATTGCTGAAATGGCAAAGTCACTTCCAGTAATTTTAGGAAAAGCTATCATCAAGCTGTCAACAGTCTAAATTGAGATTAAAAGTACCAAAGAGAAACCTTCACTATTACCAGAGTCTCAAATAAGTACACTTGAATAGGCAGATAACATCTAGTGGGTACAGTGTGAGACCACTTATTCTTCCAGTTTTTTGAGTGATTTACAGGGGTGAAGCATGATGTTAAGTAGTGATGTTTTTCTCCTTTTCTTACCCAGAACTACTCAGGGAGCTACTCAACTCAAAGGAAACATGTAGTTGGGAACAGATGCCTGTTCTTGGAATTAGTTTCAAATATCATATAGCTGGGTGTAAGAGGTTTCTATCTCTCCCTCTTACATGTTATGTGCTCTTGGCTCGTACAGCTCACCAGAGAGAATTCCAATAATTCATAGTCCAGAGTAGATTGAGCTGCAGGTTTGCAGTTCACCAAAATCAAGGTACCATTCATTCTGTCTGAAGGTGAGTTATGCCTGTAGCATTATGTCTCTGAACAGGAGGTTCCCTGAAAAGGGTTTATCATCACTGGTGAGTCAGCAGAGGCAGGATACTCTCTATTTTTATTCATATCTGGTAAGTAGCATCCTTGCTGTTTAGGCAAATGTGCCTCTGTTAAATTCTATTAAGATGTTTGTTTTGATGCATGATGCATCTTCATGTTGACCTGATTTTTCCTAGGGACAAAAATGGGATTGTAACTGTGGTCTGACACAGAAATTGATGGCCAGTCCCCAAAACCAAAATCTTAGTATGCTACTCTAGTCAGTAACCTCTCAATATTTTATGTACTATCATTCAGGAGTCCAGCTACAGCTACAACAAGGAAGATTTCTAAGTTACAGCCTTTAACAAACTATTATCACGATTAATTTTCATTGTTACTGATTTCTGATTATCATTCTTGGGTTTGGTCTGGTAATTAAAATTTGAATTAGTATTTATACTTTTTCCTCCCCAAAACACTGCTGCTCTAGTTTATATTAACCAGACACTGGAGACCTGGGGGTTCATACATTTTGAGGATATGTTCAATTATAAAGTAAGTAAGATTGAGGTGGATTCCTTTGATTGACTTTTGCAGCTTAGAAGTCAATATATCATTAGGGAACAAGCTGCACAGAAGATAGCAATTATTTTCTCAAGACTCCCTTTAGTGAGTTATCATGAGATTCAAGAAATAGTTTAGCTTTTGTATTTTTCTCTTTATTTGCCTTATTTTTTCTGTTAGAAATTACCATATAACTTTCAGTGAACACTGTCCTTTGTGTCTTCTATGTAAACACATCATCTTTTTGTGTCTATTGAAATGGGTAGGTTGCAAATTCTCCAGAGCAAGCTCTGTATCTGAAACTGAACATATCACTACTGTGTCACCAACCTAAGTTAAATTGAACTTTAAAAACTGACAATGATTCATATTCACCAACACAATTCTTTATATTCATTTTTTCTCCTAACTGCTGTTCTGTAACTGAAAAGCAAGAGGGTAAATGTGGCTTGTTTTAACTTTATTTTTAATATATATCTTTCCTTCAGTGAAAACATCCAATGGAATGAAGGTTAGTTTATTGCAAACCATTGTTCTTCAGTCTAATCTTTTTGAGTTGGAATCATAGGATCTTGAGACTTATTAGGGGCAAAGACTTGGGCTTCTTCTGCCTTAACACTTCGCTTTTAAGGGTTCTGAGCAAGTCCTCTTAGGTACTTATTTCTTTTATTAGATTTCTGGTATAGGTTTTAGGTGTTTATTGTTAGCAATTCTGTATACTTGTACACTTTTTTGCATTATAGGCACTATAATTTTTAATAGATCCATTCATTTTAGCTCCCAGGGCAGTGGAATGAGAAAATAATCTGGGATTTTTTTCTTTAGATTTGAAAAGTACAGTATCTTAGCCCAGCTTCCTATTTTCTATCTCCTTTCATTCATGTGGACTCATTCATAACTTTCTTTAGGTAAATATTAATCTCTTTCACCAACAGGAAAATTTTTAACATTGCCTAAAGATTTCCTGACGAAGATGGTAATATTTTTTAAGCTGTCAGCTGTATGAAAATATTCATTTAGTAATGATACATAATGCCATTGTGTAAACTCTTGTGAGTACAGCAACCTTGAGGAATCTCAAGGAGCCCTAACAAAAACAACTGAATCCTGCATGGCCGGTGACTCTGTGCACCTGCAACCACAGCGCTGATCCTGCAGGTGCACCTGCTCTGCCTGACCACTGACCTCCACTCAGGGCACTGATGGTGTTTGTTTTGTCACACAGGCCTCCAGTGCTGCTGCCTCTGCCTCTCCAGAGATGCACTACACCCCCCTGCCCGCGGGATCCCGAGACCTCACCAACCACAGAGGTGCGCGCTCCATGGTGTTGGTATGAGCTGCTGAAGGGGCTGAGCTTTGCTCTGAGGCCTTCTCTGTGCTAGTTACTGCTGCATTTCACTTCACAGACATCACCATGCCTTTCGAGCACGATATGAGAAAACCATAGCTGTCAAGACTACAGATTTTAACTCATATTAAATAGGATTTGCAGGTAGTCTACCGGGAAAGCAAATAAATCTATGGATAATAACGCTCGGTGATTTTTGTGTGTGTGTGTGAGAGAGAAAAATGTAAAGAGATTAGAGTACTTAAACATTGCTAAGTAGATGATTACATGCAGCATTGGTATTTTTGAGAGAATTTGTAAACTTTCTAGTATTTTTAAAGTGAGAGCTTTTGGCAGTTTAGAAATTTAGGACTATAATTTTGAAATGTTATCGCATTTTCATTGCAATAAGAGGGGATTCTTCTCTGTTTTTCAACATTAAATGTGGATCAGTGTTCAATTTCCTTTTTCATGAATCCTTAGAACTTAAAAGAGCACCTTGGGCAAACTCACAAATTCCTGCTGCATACCTATGAAACAAAAAATTCAGGGAACAGGTGAAAAACTGAAGCAGTCAAGAAAGAGCATTCCAAGCTTTTTCACTTTTTTCAAAAAGGAGAAATTTGTAAAGCTTGCAGCTCTTTTTCGGGTTAAAAACTTGAGCAACAATCCTCTTATTTGTTTCCCACATTGCCCATTGATTCTACATTGATCATGAAACCATTTGTGTTGAGGCAGGTTTTTTTAGGATACCAGGATCAAAGTCAGCCTTATATTTATGTACTGATGGTAGCTTAATTTTAATGTGTGTTCAAATTCTCCAGCACTACAGAGGATGGAAGCAGCTTTAGTAGAACTTCATATTACTTGATGCCTTCTGAAAGAATCAGGCAGGTGATGCACCTGCAGAAGAGTCTGTGATTCAGGTGTGAAGGATGAGGAAAGCAGGTGATGAGAACTTTATTTGTTGCAGCCTGTATCACTGTTGTTGTGCTAGAGCTGAGGATGAGTATGAAGCTACATCCTGGCCTTGATGTAGATTGCTGTGGTGCAATCAGATGTCCTAGAAAATTGCTGTGGTGCAGTCACATGTCCTAGAAGTGCTGTGGGTGCATTGTATTGTGGCACTGAGCTCGCAGAGAAACTGATACTTTTTAAAGAGAAAGGACCAACCAAAATCCTGAATTTGAGCATACACCTGGACTTCAGAGATTAAAAAAAACAACCTCTCCCCCCCAAAAAACCTGCAACCCAGTGCCCTTCCTCTCCACCCTCTCTCCTCCCCCCATTCACAAGATAAGTAGCTTTGATATTCAGACGAGCATGTTGTCTTTCAGGTTGGATTTCTGGTGTTGGGTTAAATGGCTAGGATCTACTAACACAATAAATAGAATGACAGAATATTGAAAAATACCTGAGTTCTATAGAAATACTTTAAAAGTACCCTTAAAAGCCAGGTCTCTTTACATTTTTTGTTTAGGTGGTAGTGTATTGGAAGTGTGGCTTCATGGCTGATTTTGTTATCTAACTTGACAAAAGAAATGCCAGTAGTGTTGGATCAAAATCTGTGTGCCTGCATTATTGATTGTCTCCTCTTGCAATGCAGCAGTTGTGTGGCTGCAGCAGGTGTTGCAGACACGTCCTGCAGGTGTTTGTTCAGAGTGGGAGCTTGCCAGGCTCTAAGCACGCTCTGTCCTCACCAGGGTTTCGCAGTTCCTGCCCCCTTGCCATGAAAGAGGAAAATTATATTCCCCAAATCACCACCTTTCTACCCTTAGCAGGTCACATAATTTTTATTACTTCTGGCTTTACTCTTCCCAGAAATATTCTGCTCTGCATGCTAAATATGCTGCAAATTTCCTTGTGATTAAGCACAGTTATACATAAAGCAAATGGAGAAGAACATGTCATCCAAAGAAAGGGTAAAATTGGTCCTTAAAGAGACATTGTCAACGTGATTTGATAAGTTTATATATATATGTGGGGGGGGAGGTGTAAATATATACACATATTCACAAGGAAGTAATTAAGGACACTTTCCAAAATTCCAGGTGTTGGGAGAACCAATTCCAAGCTTAGAACAACCTGCTGGCAAGGCCCATTAACTCAATCAACTTCTTTTATACAAAGAAAAATTCCCAAGTTCCAAAGCCCATAAAAGATTAATTGCAGTCAATAGAAAAATCTCTATGGAAAGAATGAAGTACTTAAGCATGCTATTTTAGGTTCTGAATATCTTCAATTTTTTTTCTTCTCAGTATGCTTTCAGTGTTGTAAAGTAGAATTGAATCAGCTGTTGCATATGTAAATATTGGTGGTTTTCAGTGCATACTGGAATGAAGGATGCTGTAAGTTTGTGGGTGTAATTTGTCCCTGGAGAAACTTGTTTACCAGAATCCTGAAGTCTGGCAAATGGTTTGGTACAGCTGTAAATTGATTTTTAGGGGACTGGGAGGGGGAGCAGGAGCAAGCTGGATGTATTTGATTGGTACAGTTTCACTTGGACATTTCTCACTCTATTTAGCTATGATTTTTTACAGGGAGAACAAAACCATATAATTATGCATGGGTTGCACCATGTGTCTTACAGCCTTTATGTTCATGCATGCAGTATATAGTTTCCAGTCAGGATCCAGTCCTTTAGGCTGACTCCATATTTTGTACAGACAAGTTCAGGAATGGCCAAAATCTCACTCTCCCTTTTAAAGCCCACAGAAACAGCATATGACAGTGTGATGTCAGCATGGAATAATGTAGAATGATCACTGCAAATATTATATTGAGTGTTATGATGCTAGATTTTATAAGTACATGAAGAGAGAAATAAATATTCCATCACATTTTTAAGCATTAGAAATTTTTCCCCATCTTGGGAAAGTTGTTTTCCCTTGTATTGCAGTGTTGCTTAGACCCACTTTTCTAAGTTGAACTTTACCTCAGTCTCACTGTTCATAATTTTCAGTGAAAAATCTAAAGGCCTTCTCTTTGGATTTTGGGCATCTGACAGCAATAGGACTTGATTCTTTATGTGATCTAATTGCTGTCCTATTAGACAAGGCTTCCAAATAGGTAATTTTATAACTAGCTGTATTTTTGTTTTGATTCTCAAACTTCTAAGGGTCTTTTCTTGGTCTTTGTTAAAGTAGGATTTTGTATTTTACTTTGTATGGATTTAGAACTCACGTGAAGTTTGTGCAGTTCTCTTACCTTGTTAAAAGAAGTCATTTTGAAGACACAGCCTCCTGTCATTCAAAGTGCTTCTTTTGTTTCTATATTCTATACATTACTTGTATTGTTCTAGCTTTCAAGTTTTCTGGTGAAATAAAATATATATGTCCCACATTCCTGTCTCCTTTTGCAAATCTACCTTTAAGGAAAAAAAAATCAAACAGGAGAGTTACTTGTTGTTGTTTTTAAATAGAAAGGGCCATGCTCCCAATACATGAATACAATGAAATGTAATGACTTTTAGAAGAAATTGGCCCAAAAATTTGGGGCTTATGTAATTTTCTTTTTAGTGATTTGTATGTATGTACTCTTCTATTCCTTATTGATAATTTATTAACTGGGTACATATCTTAAAATAGAAACTTCAATCCTTAGCATAGTTGACATTGATGAAAAAGAAATTTTAAAGTCAAAGTAATGTATTTGTAAGGAGAATTTGTCTCGTGTGTGGAAAAAGGCCCCTCACCCTTCGTCCCACTCAAGTTGTATATTTGGTTTTTTATAATAGCATCTTCGCTAAGGATGTGCATTTATGTGTAAGCATTCAAACTCAAATTGCCTTCTAAAAAGACCAGTACTTTCCAGCTGATGGGGAAAATAGTAATTTATCATTCTATCTCTTCAGAAGCAATATCACTAAATCATGGCTATCATGAAAATCTGTTTTTCCCATACAAAAACATGTGCTGGATGCCTTTTGTATAAGCAGATATTTTATAACATTGTCTATTACCAGACTTATTTGGAAACATATTAATTTACCAAAGCCATTTGGTTACCAGCAACAATTTACAGGTGACTCCTTCTTTTCTTGTGGTCTTGTTTCCTGGAAAAAACAGTGGTAAGTCTACCCCATAGCTTACTGGTGAAAGGAAGAAGAAGCAGTTTCCATTAAAAAGTAAGCCTGTATTTATGTAAGTAGTTTTTAGAACTTTAGCTTGGATTTAGGCCAAGGTTTAATAGTTCTAATCTATAATGACTTGTAAAAACTTTCTGCAGAAATCCACTGTCCTGTTTTGGTGTCTATACAGTTAATTATCCAAGCATTCTGGTATGCGCAGTCATTACAGTGTCTTATGTTTGAATGATGAGTGCCCAAATGAAAAATTGGCATTTATTCTACCAACATTTTTCAATCCATTGACAGATGTGTTTTCTGGTTTTATCTTTATCTGATCTTGAAAGTCATCAACTGCATTGAAATCCCATGCCCAGAAATCCAAGAACAGAATATTTTGAAGCTTCTTATTAACCTACTAAAAGTAATTTTGTAGAGCCTTTTTGAACAAAGGAAGAGAGAGGTTCCTTTTGCTCTCAGTTTGTCTTTGTCTAACAGAGTTGTGCTGAAGGTTTCTTTTGCAATGAAGATCTTTGCAAACTTTCCCATTCTTAAGCAAACAATTATATGTAGGCATAAAATCATAGAGAGACACCTGAACTTGGAATGTTTCCTTCTTCTGTGGTTGTTATGCTGTGCTATTGTACCCAGAGTACTTGGCTCAATAAATTTTCACTAGTGACTGGTATGTTCATACAAAATTCCTCCTGATTGATCATTGGGGTGTGCCACACAGAAAACCAGCGAGGAGCTTTGTAGGAGTTTAGATAAGTATTGATCAAGATAAAAGTAGACTACAGAATGCACAACAAGGGTTTAGCCATCCAGTTGGGCAGGAATTCACAATCCAGTATATGTCAAAGGATGTCTACTGCTTTCAAAATTTGGTGTTGAAGGAAAAAAGTAGAAATTTTGGAGAGCCAGAGGGAGTAGTATAGATAAAGTGATTATTCTCCAAGGATTTATCTGTTCTATCTTGATTTACTCAGTTTGATCATACTTTATAAATATTCTTAGCTTCATATGTAAATAATAATGTCTATCAAGCCTTCCAGAATTTGGTCTAGAGTTTTAATATCATACTTTAAAATATTTGAAGTAAAATTATAAAACTGACATGCACTTCTTAATAATAAATGTTAGTACACTAAGTCCTTATTTTACACGTGCATTGTGAAAAGCCATACTGTCTTTAAATCACAGACATAAAAAGAAAAGGAAATTGGTTTACATAAAACTTATTCCAGAAAGATGAGTATCCTGTTTATACTATCATTGTGCTCCTCTCTGTTGTTATTGACACAGTTGTTAGGTACTCGTTGTGTTTTCAAGCCAGAGGCTTATTTAGAGTTTGAAATTGATTGCTGGGGAAGTTGCAAAGCAATTTATGTAGCAACTTATCATAATTAGTTAGTTTTCTTAGTGTGAACTGCACTTTATGCTTGTCAATTGATTTTTCTGTGTAAATGCATAAGGCAGCTCACTGTATTCTGTCAAAAAAACCCCAAACCCCAAAAAACCCTATAATTAGTACTTTATCATTCAATTAACAAAGTGTATCCATGTATGTATATAAGATGTATTTGCTTTAACTTCTTTAATAACTAAGAATAGGATGAATAAGAAAATCGCAGGCAGATGCACTCTGTGAAAGTTCTGTATCTTTGCCTGATACAGAACAGTGAGAATAGTGAGAATTTTCTTTACTGTTTTACATACAGCGTCCTTTGAGAAAACCATAATTTTTAACCTGCATTATGTTGTGGTGTGCCCTAGACTGAAGACTTCTTAGGCTAGGGTCTTCTCATCATGAGGTGAATAACCTTAAAACAAACAAACAAAAAAAAAGTTCTCAATAGCATGGAACAGACAAGATCATATTTTCCAGGGAAGGAACACTCAAAAATAAGCTGTGACATTTCCTATTAGTGCCAGGAAATATGTCCCAACAGTGAGATGTGATGTGGTCATGACTTAGCCTCAAGGGGAGTGGGTGGAAATCCTCTTTTTTTGACACTCTGAGAGAATGCTAAAATAAGAAGTCTGTTATAAAAAAAAAAAAAAGAGAGAGAAAAGAAAATCCCATGTGGTCTGCCTGTATGAAGTGAGAAACTGGGTTCTAGTTCCTTAGTTTTTAGTTTGGAAAACAGACATTAATGGAATCTCAAGACACAAGGGAGAAGCATGGAAAGCAAAGTGATGGTATAGATGAGTATCAGTGTGAGAGAAGGCTTGGTTAAGAAAAGATTCTGTTTTCTGACCTCAGTTCCCTTCGGTTAAGGGCATGTGAGAGAAAAGAAAAATCTGTCAGAGGTGAATAGGGGTTTTGTAGTCCAGATGTGTGAGAAGGTAATGTCATCTGTTATAAAAAAACTGGTGCAAGATGTTCCTGGTGCAGCTGGGAGAAAGGCAGAGCAGGATCTCTCATTCCTGTGCTGGATGGCTCCTGCTGATGCCCACGGACTCCCCAAACCTTACACCAGGAGATGAGATGGATGGCACTGACTCATTTCTGTCTATTCAGTGGTGTGCCTGCTTTCTTAGCTCTGACCATGATTTTTCCCTTCCAAGGTGGATTCCAGTTTACCGCTTTCTCAGTATTTCTGATATGTTTGCTTTGTGAGGAGAAGAATAGGTGGAAGGAATGAGTGGAACAAAGTAGGTGGGGAGAAATGCTAGAAGGCACACTTCCTTAGGGAAGTGTTCTCTAGTAAAATGCTTCTAGCTGATGACAGAAGCCCACTTGTATAAGTATTTGCCAAGTCTGTAAATGCATTAGGCATCTCTCCTGGTTTTGTGAACTGACACACAAACAAACATTTTGCCTTTCAATGGAACTGAGAGGCCCAATACCCACATATGATTGACTCAGCTCTCAGCTGTGGAGTGGTTTTTTTGCTGGGCAGTCATGAAAGAACAGGTTAAGGAGGGTCTCATGTAGTCTTTTCCTGAGCCCTAATTTATGTGTTTACTGGAATAGAACTGTCACTGATAGCTGTGCTGTTTGAGGACCAATTTACCTCACTTGCTCAGTAGTGATAATTTCTGCCAGCATCTGCATATTTCTCTGTAAAGCACAATGACTTTCCCAAATGTGGAGTAAATTGTGGTTGGATTTGAGTGTGACCTTGACTAATATGGTTCAAGAAATAATTTTTCTGGGTCATCGGATTCATATTCTTGTCACTTACAGGGTCAGCAATTTTTTGTCTGTATATACAAGGAATGTTGGATTTGAATCAGGATACTGTAGATTATTAAAACTTCAGCATAAAAATGTATTATCTTTTTGTATATTGCAGTGATGGGAGCAACTAGTGATGTGAAAGTAGGTTGGGGTAAATGAGGTGGGGATGATATATAAAGTGACTTGCAGTTTTGTGTGAAGCCTGTCTTGATGGCCAGAAAAGTTAAGATTTGGTTTTAAATGACAGCATATTTTAATTTGTGAGCCTTCTCTGTGTTCTGTGGTTTGAAACTGAACCCAAGGGATGTGATTGAGCTGACCAGAAGTAAGTTCTGGGAAGATCACTTCCTGGAGTGCTGTGTCTCTTTGGGAATAAAATATGTGTGTTTCTCTGCAAGAAAATTTTAAAAGAGAAAAAGAGAGTAATTAAGTGGTTAATCAAATTCAGATTAAAATATTATTAAATATCTCAGATGTTGAGCACAAAATTCCCATTCTGCATCTAATAGGATTTAGTAGACTAAGACTCAGGCAGACTTTCATAATTGTCAGTATTTTTTTTTTTTTTCAAATATTATAGAGACTTTCATTTTTCCACAGTGCACATTCCCCGATCTGACTGTTGAAGACCTGATCATTTTCCATATTTTTGTCATTCTGAGGTTTTTCATTGTAACTTTTTCCATATTTGCCAAAACTAGCGGTCTAGACCCAAGTCACCCATACAAGTGTCACATCAGAGGGAATGTGATTAATGAGGAAGAAACCCGCAACTTCGTATTTTTGGTAGACTAGAGGGTGTCTGATATTTCACAACATAGCTCATTTTGTCATACTGGCAGTAAGGAACCATAAGAATGCTCAAGCAGTATGACTAAAAGGTGGCAGAAATATATAGAAAACACTGGCTTCTATAAGTGGAAACTTGGGATCCAAACCCATAAGTCTACCCAAAATCTTCTTTGGATATGTAGGAGAGCTAATGATGCAGTGTGTATACAACTGGCAATTAAAAAAAAAAAAAGAATCTAGTAAATTTGCCACTTGGCCTTATAATTTTTTGCAATAAAGAATTCCAGTCATCAGCCACAGTATTACAGCTCTTCCAAAGAAATTGGGTTCAAAGCACACCAGTGCTGTGCAAATACAGTCTCCTGAGAGATCCCTGTGTTAGCACTCTAGTCTAGCCTGTTTTTGCAGGAGTCCTCCAATTTTATCATTCAGGCATTTTTATGGCCTCATTGGAACAAATAAACAAACATCTGGAATCATGTGGTATATTTAATTAAAAACTTTTTGTTTGGCCAGAAATAGTAAAATCATGAAAAATTGCCTGTCTCCAAGCTCAGAAAGGCCAAATGATGAAGCTGTTGGCTACAGACAGTTTTACAATGTATTGAAATTCATAGATATGCACACCTGCTGCAAGCCTCCCCCTTTTTTTTTTGATTCATAACCATTAATGAGTGTTTAGTGCACAGATTGTAGCCCTTGTTTAAATGGGAATTTACTGTTTTTAATAACATATAGACACGTGTTGATATATTCCATACAGCCTGTACTGTTCTGTAGTACACAGGATAAAGCTTTATATTACTGGTTAAAGAAAAAAAAAAGAAAAAAAATCTTTATAGTGCATGTTCCATTTGAATATTTTTTCATATGAGCATGTTTTAATTCCAGAGGCAGTAAATATCTGCCCCATGCTAAGGGTCTGTGTAGCAAATGTTGGAAATGTGAAAGATGGTGTTTTCTGAGTCAAATTGGAATCTGTAATGAAAATGTAAATTTTCATTGTTATGTTAGATGTATTTCTTGAGGAAATCTTCAAGAGACTCTTGCTTTTGCAGATAAAACTGCTTGATGCCATCTGAGACCTTACTGTATGGTCACAAAATATTTTACAGACCAGGATCATTATTTATAAAACCTAATTTGTCTATTGGGCTGCTATCTATTTGAGATGCACTAACATAGGCTTTTGAGCATATGGGACATGGAATTTTATTTTGGAGTTCATACATCTCAGTTGTTAAATAGCTGAGCCTTCTATTGAGAAGACGACGTGCACACAGAAAGTAGTACTGCATCCCAATATTGTTCCCTGTTCTTTGTATTTCTCATGATTAAAATATTGTGGCCGTTCCATTTTGGGCTGCATTTCTCTGAGAATTTAGACTTTGTAGCAGGACAGGATGGATGGAATGCTTACATGACTTTGGCCACTGCCCTGTAGTTGGTGTTACTGACCTGAGTGAAGAGGATGTGGGTGTCATCTGAAAAAACACTAATTCCCACACAGTCAACACATGTAGAAGCCTGCTTTAAAAAATGGGGGAGGGAAGACATTTCCTCCACAGTCAGAAGGGCAGCCATCTGCATAACAGCAGTGCAACTATTTTATCCCCTTGTGTGTTTGCTCTTTATAGCATGCACATCTTGCTGTAGCATCTATGTGTCTTTCACACTATGAACAGCCAAAAAGATGCAATGTATTTCACATTTTGTTAGCCAAAAAGATGCAATGTATTTCACATTTCGTTGTTCAGAGTGTGTGATGTGTAGAAGTGGGTGAAGAGTCCTTTTTTAAATTCGATTTCAGGAACAAAAAGGGTAACTTTGTAGGATTTCATTGCATGATCTTAGGCAAGAAGAGAAAGCTGTCAGCATTTTACTAGATATGAGTATCTGTATTCATGATCTAATATATTTACTGATCAAAGTTCCTTGCAGAGCTCTGAAAGCAAATGATAAGTAGGTTGATGACTTGCTTTTTTTTTCTTGTTTTGTGGTATTTTTGTGGTCTGTTTATAACCTCATTGTAAGAAAAGTAAATGATAGGAAGCCCCATGACATCCTTCACTAGCTTTGTATGCCCTTAAGCAGAGTGGGAACACCTGGGGAGAAGAAAGGGAGGAGTCAGAGAGGTAAATAATAAGTATAAACAAGTGCAATTATTTTATGTCCCTTACCAAACAGAGGATAGCTGATCCTTTTTTTTTGATATTCATTGTGTTACCTTTTACAGTCTGAGATATATGGAACATTGTTTCTATTTACACAGAATGAATTCCTTTTACTGTGTGATTGACAACACTGATATGTTTTGTAAGACCCTTTTTGTCTATGACTCTAAAGTGCTTAGTAAACCTAGGCAGCCACCTGAAAGACTCCCCACCTGTGGCTGCATAAAACCAAAATAAAGAATGGAAAATAACCCATTGAGTATTCACTTTCCCACCCACTGAGAGCAAAATGCAATGTAGTGCAATTTTAGTACTTGTGTGCCACTGGGGAAAATAGACTCCTAAAATCACCTAGTGAAGCATTGGAGAAATGCAGTGAATTTGTACTAAGTGCTGTGTTATAAAACCTAAGGAACCGTAGGCTTTGCTTCTGGAGTGAAACAGATTTGTATTGCAGTTCTGTTAGAGTGCCTCCAATTGCAATGGTGATATTTAGCACAGTAGGCTGAAAAAATGTGAGGCTGGTGAATACAAGTCCTTTCACAGGAATGCTTACAGAAGGGGTGCAAGCAACCTTCTGATGTCTACTTTAAGACCAAACAAGACTGCAATCTCTGATTTGGTTTTTTCCTTACTTTTGCTCAGTGTCAGGCCATGTAGAGAGACATGGAAAGAGCACGTGTCCCAAGCTGCTGCTTTCAAAACCGTTTCTATTACTAGACATGACTTCTCACAGATATTGATGTTTAATACAGAACTAAATTAGTGTTCCCTCTTTCCTGAGAGGAGTTAGAATATGTGTGTACCAAACTTGCAGGGCTACCACGCCAATGTACTGGACTTCCCCACACTAACTTGGCTTCCTCTGCACCCACCACTGCAGGAGCAGTGACTGTACTATCTTCTGTGCTTAGGAAAAATACATCCATCCCAGCTCTACCTTTGTTCACAGGAAAGAAGCAACTTCTGGATTTTTTTTTTGGTTTTTTTTTTTTTTTTCTGAATTGTGAGTTGGAGCAGCCAGGTTTAACAGTAAATTTTATTTCCGTTAAAAAAAAGGAGTGGGCTCAATGGAAATAATCCCTTGTGCCCCCATGGAAGAATTGGAATCTCTCTTAAAGCCAAGAGGTTGGAAACACCCCCTCCACACACACCAAACAAACAAAACACACCTTACCATCCCTCCCAAATCCACATAATTAATTAATTTGGCAGACTGTGTCTGTCTTAAAGGTAGTAAATGATAAATTTCATGGAGGCAAAAAAGAGAGTAACTTAGAATAAATAGATTAAATTTAAGCTATTACATCATTCAGAAGCAATTTGGTGCTGCCAAATGCCAGCCATTACTGATAAAATGTATGTGATATGTCAAGAAGTACCAGGTGAGATTACAGTAAGGTGAAAAGGAGATACATGGACATCCACTCAGCTGATAATTGTGGGTGTAAAGTTTACCTCTGCCCTGTAATCTGATGCTAGATAGCAATGGCAGTAGAAGTGTGGAGGATAGCTGAAGGAGTCCCTTTGCTGTTGTTTCCTCTTGACTTTTCTTCTACTGTCAATATAAAAAGTAATTCCTTTACCAGGGTGTGTTCAGTAGTAAAGTGAAAGAAAAGCTGTCAGCTAAATTAATTTGTTTGTGTTGAAAAATCTGTTTTTTATAAAGGAGTATAATGGCTTTATTCAAAAGGGAAGGAGATGAAATAGAACCTCATGAGAATATTATGAGAAGAATTAGAACATCAGGAGATGCCACAAAGGAGAGTGATTTTGACATATTGTTAATGTCTGATAATTCTTTTATCCTGCCAACCCTTAATAAAAGTGTATTTGGGTTTTTTTTTCCTGCTCTCTGAGTGTTTAGGGAAGATGACCCTTCAGACAAAATTTCTGGATGAAATGAACTAGTTAAGATAGTTTGCAAGATTGGGAGATGGCATTCATTTAGGAGATGTAGGAACCATAATTCAGGAATTCAGGCAGAAGTTGTTCCCACAAGAAGCTAAAACAGAATGCAGTTTAGCAAATAAAGAAAGAAAAAATGCAAAATACTGGTATGTTTTGCAGAGTAAAAAGAAAATTTTGAAGAGTTCTAGAAAGGACTTTGTCAGTGAGAATAGATGCCAGCTTGCTGTGGTTGATGTGGTACCTGGGAATGCACTGAATGGAAGATGTGTGTAGGAAAAGGAATGCTTTTTTCATAAGCAGGAATGCACTTGTAACCTCAAATCATCCATCCTGAGTGGAGGCAGGATTTTTCTGACAGATTAATATTTAGGATTTAATTTTTGCAGGGGGGGTTTGTTGTTGTTTGGGTGTGGGGTTTTTTTTGTTTTTTTTTTTTTTGTTTTTTGTGAACCTACCACCTAAAGGTGTTTCACCAGGGAGTTGAGTCTTAGTCTGTCATTCTGGTTTTGAGTAGCACAGGCAGGAAAGTGAAAGCCTTGATACTGCTGCTCTGTGAGTTCTGTGAGCTGGTCAGGATTTGTTCCTATGGATGTGAGAGAAGAAATGCAGAGTTATTCCACAGCAATTTTAGGAGATACCAGTTCCTAGGGTGGGTTAAAAAGTTGTGCATCACTTCAATCCCATCTAGAGAATGTGGGAAGGCAAAGAGTATCTGATTCTTAAAATCAGGTCTTGGCAGTAGGGAACTCAGTTTTAAAATCTATATAACTGTTGTAGCTTATGTAATGTGAGTTGTTTAAAATTAAAACAGAATTATTCTGATAACACTGAACGTTAACAGGACCTTCTTCAGAAAATGCTTTTAAATAAATAAAGATGCAAGAGCAAGTTCTGATCTGTGGAGTTCAAACTACCTTTCATTGTAAGTGTTTTTTAAGTATGTTGATGGAACAAAGAATGAAATGAAAAGCAAAAGCCAAAATATTAATGGTTTTATGTTCTTTTAAGAAAATTAAGTAGCACATTTCTTACCTGAAGTTTTTGCTTTTTTTCTTACTGTTTTTAGTTCGTGGGTTTGAAAGAATTTTCTGAACTTCCAATGCCAACTATTTAATACCACCTTGTAGGTAC
Source organism: Irena cyanogastra (assembly GCA_013397155.1). NCBI lineage: Eukaryota > Metazoa > Chordata > Aves > Passeriformes > Irenidae > Irena > Irena cyanogastra. The sequence goes on along the minus strand of VWZV01009814.1, from coordinate 1,774,774 downwards.
TTTAAAGTGCCCTAATTTATGAATTTTGAGATAAGTCTATTTTTTAAAATTCTTTTATATTATTTCCTAATAAAAAAAGATATCTGACTTTTGATTCTTGTCCATCCCCAAGTCTCATATGCTTAACAGAAAAGATTTTTCAGTCAGTCTAAAGAAGGGTTTCTCTGATGTGTAGGTTAGAAAAACTGTGTTGGAAGCAAATATGTTAGTACAAGAGGGGAATCTCTAGGTAATTTCTCCTCATGGCTGTAGTTAAACCTGCACAGATTATGGGGAGGAAATCCATACACATGCTAGACATTTCTATGCCTTAAAACAACTGCCTGCAGGTGTTTTAGCCATGCACATGTGGCTGGATATATGATGAGGCTTTTCAGATTTTCAGCCAAGTCTTCACTTGCAGGGTAATGAAATGTTGAAGGAGAGGGAAACAAGATACATATACATGTAGAGGTTATGATGTCATATGTGATGAGTTATTGCTGTTTTGATACTTGTCATGAATTCATTCCAAATCAATTGCTAAGCCATATTTCTGTACTGTTAATTTAAAATCTTGGAGAATGTGAAGCTGTGTGTGCACACATGTCATATGCTCTCTGCAACAGTCAGCCTTTGTCTCTGAGCTGAGGGGGAAGCACCTTCACCTACTCCCTGAGCTACAGCTATAGTCCTTATTATTAGGATCAGGCATCTTGGGAGCAAATTGAGGTCAGTGTGGAAGAATGTAAAATTCACTTTCCTGTAAGCAAAACACATCAACTGGGCACAGATTTTTTTGAGCATCACAGTTAGACAGTATGTCAGTTTGGTAACATGTCCTAAAGTGTAGCCCCGAGCAGCTTAAACGTTTGTTGAGAGCAACTCGGAGATTACTTCCTCTGAAGTATGAACTCTACCTGTAGTGCCAAGTTCTAGATACTGTAATGCCTTCATACAAACACTGATTTTGTGTATTTTGATCTCATTTGCCAAGCTCTGCATGGCAACCGAATGAACAGAAGCATATGGGTGAATTCTATCCAAGATATATGCAAACTTTCTGCTGCTCTTGTGAAGTAGTTTAAATGTTTTGATTGATCATCATCAGTACTACTATTTTGGTGATCCTTGATTTGAAAATAGACTTGGAGTTGCTTAAGAATAGCTTGATAAAATTTAACCTCTCTAATGAGAGCTTGATAGATAACATGTTTAAATTAGAAGTGGAAGGGGGGGCAGTGTGAAATAGATCATGTTGTAATTTCAGTAATCACATGCACTGAAATATGTCATTGAAAAGATACTTAAGAATCTTAAATCTTAGGATGCCTGTCAGATTTCTTTTAGTCTATGAACAATGACAATCATAATTTGACGGTGAAATACGGTCAGAGCTTCTGTCTCCTTGACAATCACTCCAATATTTAGACAAAAAAGCACGTTCTCACAGATTTCATTAGTCATCTCATGCTTTTACCTTTTCCCTCATGTAACTCTAATACTCTGAGAAGCCTAGACAAGCAGAATTGACTGTTCTCTCTTACCAACATGCAAGAAATTACATGTGAGTATGAAAAGCCAGGGGAACTTTAAGGTTAATCACACAGATTGTTTGAAAAACCCAGGAAATATTTTCATATGAAATCTCTTCATATGCTGTTGCATTTATTGTTGTTGTTGTGATGCTTCATACATAACAAAAAACCAAACAAAATCTAAGAAAAGTCTTGAAGAGCTCCTTTGGGTAACAAATCAGAGGGAGTGGGGAGATTTTGGTTAACAAAGCAATCTGCATTTATGAAACATTTTTTATGTAGGTTGTCTCTGGGCACGTACAATGCCATAGTCTGTGGGACTTGGCCAAGCAAGTGAATAAGCTTGAAAGAATGGGAATCTTGGAAGCAGGGAAGGAAGAGAGCTTGATCTAATGTCATAAGGCAGGGAACTTTAGAGCCTTGGGACACAATTAACAGAGGGTCTGGCACCTGCCGTCTCTGGTCTTTGTATTTGTTTAGAGAAAGATTTAATTCTGCTCATGAGATGTGTTTCCTTTTCTTGTCTTCAACTCACTGTGGCTTAGAGTCTATCTGAATATTTGTGGTAATAATTTGTAAGCATCCTTGACTCAGGTGACCATGATAGGTGAGGGTTACTCAGTGAACCTTCCCCCCACATGACTTTTTCCCCTCTGTTTAACAGCAGAAAGCTGGTTCTAAGAGGTGAGAAAAAAACCCAAAGGAATTTATGCTGCTTTTACAGCAGGATTATTGCCGAATTAAGAATTTTCATTTTATTTATATATTTTTATCTGGTTTTGATGTAAATGGCATTTCTACTGAAAAGTCAGTGTTTCTTACTGAAACACAAGAAGAATTTTAATGAAATGTATGGTAATTTGGAGAAAAGTTGAGGATACTGCTATGTGGTTTTTACTGTCCCTGAGGATGTTATGATTTCTCCTTATGAATGTATAAAAGAGAGCATTATTCTCTTACAGTTGTATTGTCATCTTATTTGGGAATACTGAAGTCCTTTATGGGCCCTTTGTCAAGCAAATGTGTAGCAAGAAGTTATTCATGGCCCGATGCATTTACTTAGTTAAGTGGACAAGATAAATGACAGCGAATAAAAGATAGAAAAATAAAATATTGTTTTCCTTACTTTCATATTTGAGAAGATAGGCAGAAAGCACCATGTACAGTGGTTTAGCCAGAATGTTTGTGGCACTGTATGGTTTTAAGTATCTCATTTCTTGGACTGCAGGTTTAATAACTAGAATATCCTTTCCAATAAAAGCAGAGGCCTACATGCTTCCTAGATAACTGTAATGATATGTCCTTTATCACCACTATCCACAAACCTTGTTTTCATGGTATCAGGGATCAGTTCTCCTGTGTGCATCATTCTGACTTGCCCTTATCACTTATTTTCTATTTTTGCAATCTATCAATATATTTGTATAATTTTTAAGTCTTCCCATAAAGAGAGCGTAGTTAAGCTTGGCCAGAGCCACTGTATAGTCATTGAAGCCTACACAGTTCAATAAAAAGGTGTCAGTCTTGATGTATAAATCTCATGAACTACAAAATCAACAAAAGAAACAGGTGAGGGAGAATGTAGAGTGGCAGGTGAGAATTAACAGTGCTGGACATCATTAACTTCCTGAGCACATCAAGGAACCATCAATGCAGATGAACTACAAATTTCAAAGATTAGAGGTTAGTTTCTTCTTAATCATACAGAGTTTCCTAGGAGACTCTCACCTGTAGTGGATTGTTGCGGTGGGGGGGCTGTCTTGGTGCTGTAAAATTTGTATTTTAATACATTTTTTTCATTTGCATATATGATGCAGTGTCATTAAAAAGACTTTACTTTTACTAATAGATCCCTTTTTTTGGAACAGCCTTTCCTTTCAGCAATTAAATAACATAGTTTCAGGAAAGGACCAATACCTTATTTATGTTCAGACCCACTCCTTTCTAACGGTATTGTAAAGACAGTGACAGCAACCCAGCTCAGCTTTAATGGATACATGGTTAGTAAGCCAAGGGCTTTTTCATCAAGGCACATGTTTTTTTCCTGTCCAGTAAGCCCAAAAATCGAAATGATGCAAACTATAGTTTTCTGAGTTGTCCACAGAATTAAGTGTTATGTGATGGCTTCTGGTGCTGTGTCATTTCTTTGCTGCAACTGATGCTATTGTGGCTATAAACTACTATAACATAGCAGCTGTTTATCAAAATATTCATGAAAATTTTCTGTGACGGGAGAAATGGGCATGCTTGTAATACTGTTTCCATGGAAAAAGATGCATGGGCTTAGATTTAGTCAAAATTATGGCATACTGTTCTAAACTTGACAGAACTAGTTCAGCACATAATCCATAATAAAATAGGAACTGTGGTATTTAAACACTAATTCAGTGCATATCAGTTTGTATGCAAAGACTCTGTTTAAGACATTGCAAAACAGGTTTTCTTAGTGAAAGCTACCAAAGCTGTGGCATGAATCCCAGCCCTGGGATGTGAGTAAAGTCTTTATCTGAGCTCCAAGCTGTGGTTCCATGGTTTGCACTCTCTGCCCAGTATAACAAATAGTGGATGTTGCATGCATTTTTGATTGATGAGGTATTGAGGAGGATTTCGAAATCTGAAAACCCATATTATTATAAAGATTATGGAATAGTGGGAAATGGAGCCAGGAATGTACCTATAATTTAGGGTAAAGAGTAATAATGAGTGCCCATAAAAATAAATAACCATGATGTTAAATAGACTGCAGATCATTTGCACCTTGAGGCTTTTCTCAGATTTTGTGCCAGTAAAGAAATGTGGTAATAAGCCCTCATGTATTTAGGCAAAAGAGTTTCTTATGCATGAATTTTATTTAGGCAATTTGAATAATCCCAGAAATATTTAGGAGCATGAAGGGGACAAGAGAAGGAAGATGAAGGGAGAAAGAAAAAGTCTGCACTATTTGGAAGAAGTGCCTTATGATTAGATTATTCTTGATCATACTTTTTTTTTTTATTGCTTCTGACTCTTTCATGGCTGATAATGCTATTCTGAACTCTTTTCTGATGTTGTAATTTCAGTTCTGTTCAGTGAGAAATCTTTTTTGATCACTGTAGACATGCAAAATGAAGCTGTGTGATTGCTGGCCAATTCTTATAACAATCTTGAAAGTTCTTTCCTAGTTTGTCCTCGTCAGTTAAAAAGAAAAATACTTCATGTATTTCCTCCTTCAGAGACATGGTATGGCATGGAGGTTCTAGAGCTACAGAGTGGAGGGTAGCTTTTCCTAGACCTGCAAGTGTAGGAGAAAGTGTAAGATGAGATTTCATGGCTGAGAATTTAAAAGCTTCTTGCTCATTGTTTGCTTTATCACAGAACACTCTTTTCAGATAAATATTACTACTCTGATGATTTTTAAATAACATTTGTGCATGTCAGTATTTATTCATAGCCCATGTTGTAATCAGATTTGTTTATCATGTCTGTATGTGATAATCAACACTGGAATCATGTTTTGCAGCTTCCTTTCTTTTCATGAAGTTTCATAGAAATTGTTAGTTATGTGTTTAACATTGCAGATCAGTGGTTTCCCTCTTTCAGGTTGTGGAGATTCAGACAGTTTGAAAATCATTTGGTTGTCATATTTTATGTAAGAATTTTTTTGGATAACTTTCCTCTCTGACTAAATTTATTGAGCTACAAGTAAAGGAAATTTGGAAAGCAACACATTTTTAGTAAAATGTTGTTAGTTCAGTGAGAGGTGGAATGGTCAACAGCTTTCTCCATACTTCAAGTTCCCAAAGCAAAAAGGAAATTTATACTCTCCATTGAGATATAAACTAGTTTATTTTCAGTCATTTATCTGAAAAGTTGATGCTCACCATAATAATTCATCAAACATTTTTTGTGAAGTATATCTGGCAAGGCTTCCTGGCATCAGCCTTTGAAATTCTGAGTTCTTGCATCCTCTGGGAACAGAGTGACTCTCTCTTCTTATTGCACATCTGGAAGGAATGTTGCTGCCTTTTTGTTTCATCAGGGAGAGATTGTTAGGATAACAATTTAACCTCTCTAAACTGTTTACTAATATATTTGGATTTGTGAATATGAAATAGGTAAAATTCTATAATTTATAAATTATATTCATATTTCAGTTTTTAATTTTAAACAATACAGTAATAATTATTTCATTAGAATAACTATATTGGTACTTTACTGGGTTTCCATGAGGAAGGAGAGGCTAAATTCTGTTGGTATACATATGGGATATGTGTTAACTCCATTGTCTTGTTTAATCCCATCAGGCACTCTGGTTAAACAAAACACAGATACCTACTTTTGTTGTATATAGTTGTCCTTTTTCATGATCTAACAACCACTTCAGACAAAAAAAATTAACTGTGAATTTAAAACTTGTTAACAGTGAGTTTCTATTAGGTAAAGTTTCCACCTAATATCCTAATGTTCAATCCTACAGCTTGTCTGAAAGACAAGAAAAGCTTTATTTCCTGGTTACAAAAATAGAGCTATGAATGTTTATGCTTAATTATCTAAATTATTTATTTCAATTGAAAAAATATGAATTCAGTTTAGTAAGGTAAACACCATTATTTAAAAGCCGATCCCTCTTATTGTGCTGCATTTTTTATTCAATAGGAACAATTACATTACTTACCCTAATTCAGCAAAATACCTGAACTGTCACCTAGATTCCATTATGTGCTTTTGTCTTTTGCTGAATATGGATGATTTTAAGCCTATGCCTAAAAGACTTATTGAATGAGAGACTCTTGGAACAGGGGTTAATGCTGTTTGCAAGCTTTATGTTACTAAAAATCTAGAAAAGATTGAATTTGGTTTAATATTTGAATGAAAAATGGTGTAAGGCAGAATGCCAACAGGAGATGCATTAATAATCCATAAACCTGTGGTAGCTAACTAATTTGGGACATTATAGGAAATCTTGGCTTTATGCTGCCAATATTTCTAGCATGAGTTTCCATCAATAAGTGCAGGAAATACTAAACTGAGTTATTAATCTGCAAGGAAGAAACTAAAATTTAGAGAGATCTGATTTCTGTTCAGGAAGAACTTTTCTTGTAGGCATTAAATTTTAATCTAGTGTATTTAAAAAAATAAAAAAAAAAGTTCTATATTGTTACTCTGAAATCCTGCAGAATGTTTTCACATTACTAATTAGTGGCAGAATGTCAGTAATCTTTCATTAGAGAGAGTCTTTTTCCTTCCGTTTCTGCCACATCTCTCTATTTCTGACTGGAAGCCTTTACATAATGACTGATTGTGTATTTACTGTTGTAAGTAATACTGAGTATCATGATGAACGTACATGCTGAATTACCCAGCTTCCTGCTTGCCTTGCAGTTTTCAGAAAACACTACATTATTTGGTAGAAATTTCATCTGTGTGAAATCTCATTAGAAGCTTGCTGATTGGAAGCATAGATTGGACCAAGAATTTATAATTGAAAAAAAATGTCCCTATATGGTTTTATTAATTTTATCCTTGGGCTTGCGTCATGCCATAGCAGAGTTTTCTTTTAGTTGATTCTGCAGTGTTAATCTCCTTGGAATTTAGTGATTGTCATGCCCAAAGTAGTTACTAAGTGTGACATTCCCGAAAGGATTATCACCTTCTATCACCCAGCTAAGCGGGAGCTGTGACTATCACTTTTCTTTTCCAAGAAAGAATGGACAGATGAGGCATTTGTAGCTTCAAGTCCTGCTGTAACCATCACCACTGGAAAGTGAGGAGGAACTTTCTGTCAACATCTGCAGGCAGCAGAACAGAGGTACCTCCAGGGGTGGTTGTGCACTTTGCAGCATTCGTATTCACAACAAATGAATGTGAAAAATGTGATGAAGGTTGATGTTTGTTACTAGTTGTTTATGTTCTTGATCTGTATATAACTTGTCGAAGAAATAATATACCCTTTCCAGCTAGATCTGAAATAGCAACATTTAGGCTGGAGATACTGTGATACATTCCACTGTGAATGTAATAGTGCTTATTTCATGAAGCTTATAGAGTTTTATGGTTTCCAGCAGGGGTACCCAGACGATGCCTCCAGCTGTATGTGGCCTGCTAGACCAATTTGTCCATCCTCTGCTCTGTTTCTGGCTGCTCCCTTCCTCAGGAGCCCCTCCAGTGCTGGCATCGAGTGTGCTGCAGCCCTGGATTGTTCTGGCAGTGGCAGCCTGTTCCTGGCCAGTCTTTCTCCCACGAGTCCTTCAGGAATGGGCAAAGACTTAGCTGTGTAAATGTGCTATAATGTTAACACTTCAAATCTGGACCTGCTGCTCACGTCCAGGTCAGCTTACCGCGCTGTGAATGTGCTGTAGGTCTGCTTGCTCCACAGAGAACTTCATCAACTGCTGCATGGAAAAGTCAGGTGCTCTGGTACTCTTGAGTTAGGAACAGAATGAAAGCTGAGCTTTCTAGGGGTGTATTTATTGTCCTCATTTGCCATTTTAAACATGACAATTCTAATGTAGTGTTTGAAATTTTCAAAACCATGTAAGTTTCAATTATAGTAGTGCTTAGGATATTAAATGGTCAGTAGCGTTAAGAATGCAAATAATGAAGATCTAAAGCATTCAAATCAATAAATGGTAAAAATTAAATTTGGAATGAGAAATGTTTAAATTTGTATAAAACTTGGACTAGTTCTCTTGCTCAAGATTTTTTGCACAAATTGTCCAAACATTTGAAGGAATCTTTCTCAATCTTGAAAACACTGTGGGTATGCAAGAAATTTATCGTACCTAGGCATCATTTGAAACAAGAGAAGTTCTTGACTTTTTTTTTCTTCTTTTCAGAAGAAAAGAAAAATCTTTTAACCATCATTTGGGGTTTCACTTGGCTTTATGTTTTTTTGTGTAGGGGAAATATTAAAGTTTTTTCTCAGTTACAGTACCAATTTTGCAGTAATGATAAAGGTAATTTCAAATATGCTCTTCATATAGTAGCATAAAAACAAGTTGGCTGTCTGTTTATTACAGTGGTCAGTATATTATGAAAGGAAATTATATTCATAGTGGATTTTAAATTGGATAGTAAACATAAATAAGTTTAGGTTTAGAACACTTAAGAAGCAAGGTATTCTCTTGGTATGTTTTGTACTTAAAACACACTTGGTCCTCCAGCTACTGTGTTGAGTTCTAGTCCACAAGAAAAACTTTGATGAAGAACTTCGAGGTATTCGTAAAATAAAAAGTGAAAATTTATCTTCAGTGCTAGATGCTGAGCTGTTTGGTTGTGGGGCTTCTTTTGATTGTTTGTTCTGTTGGGGTTTTTTGAGTTTTGGTGGCTTCCCCCTGTCCTGCCATAGGGATCTGTTAATCTCAGGGGTTTCTGTGCTGTAAACTATTTAACAGTTCTGCTGTGCAGTTAGTTCTGTCATTCATTCCTCATGATTTTTGGAGAACTGCTAGAGGGGTTGATAAGTGATCAAATATTAGTAAAAGGCTTACAATAGATATTTCAGTGATGGTAACTTGTTAGCTGTAAATATGAAAAGAAAACCCAAGCCCTACATGTCACTAATAATTTTTTCCACTTTCAAGTAATGATGCCTACAAAAGATCCAATGTATTGAGCATTTCATAAAATACTCAAAAGTCTATCTGAAAGTCAAGCATAATGTTCTAGTTTTGGCTGGAATAGAGTTAATTTTTTTCCTAGTAGCTGGTTCCGTGCTGTGTTTTGGTTTTAGTATGAGAATAATGTTGATAACACACTGATGTTTTAGCTGCTGCTCAGTGATGCTTACTCTGAGTCAAGAACTTTTTCAGTTTCCCCCTCTGCCAGTGAGGAGGGGCAGAAGAGGCTGGTAGAGAGCACAGCCAGGAGAGCTGAACTGGCCAAAGGGATGTTTCATACCACGGAATGTCCTGCTCAGTACAGAAATATGGAAGAAGTTGACCAGGAGGGGCTGACCCCTGCTGGGGGACTGGCTGGGCATCAGCCCAGAGGTTTTAGTCCTCTCTTCTCTCTTCTTTTTATTACTGTTATTACTATATCTGACTTTATTTCTATTACTAAACTGTTGTTATCTCAACCCATGGGTTTTACCTTTATTTTTTCCCCCTATTCTGCTCCCCATTGCCCAAAGGGGAGGGAGGAAGGGAGTGGCTGTGTGGTACTCAGTTGCTGGCTGGGGTTAAGCAGCAACATGTAATGTGGATACTAAAAGTTAGAGTGGGTTCTGAAGCAAATGAAATAGCACAAGTCTTTACAATAAGATAAAAATGTAAATTTTATAAAAGAGCATCAATACACACATTGATCTCCTGTCTATATTCTAGTAATTGCTGAGGCAAATCCATTTGGATTACAGCTTTCACAGGCCTGCTGTAATCACTGAAACAGGGTAATGACTTAACCTCTTGAATGAGTTATCCCATTGTAGTGTGCTGAGATATGTTAGGTATTTACCCACATGGCATACACCATGAAATTCAAATTGAGGTATGAAAGAGATGTGATTTAATCCTCTACTACCTTCTGCTGGGTGCAATTCCCAGGACAGCAGTACACACAAAGCTAGTAGTAAGATAACTTCAGTCAAATTGTGATATTATGTGCTTCCTTCTAGAATGCTTGTATATCATTAAGATGAAAAAGAACTGAGTGTGAATTGGCTATTGAATTCTTAACTTGGATCCAAAGGAAAAGTTGAAATAGATGATTGGAACATGAGTGGATCATCTTGTGAAATCCCAGATGCTCTCTAAATCTGCTGCACTCTTATCCATTTGCTTATTTCAATATTTCAGAATGCCAAAGTAGTGCAAGCTACACTTTTTAGTTATGGACCCTTTAAATTTTCCCCAAAACCTTTTGTCTTGATGGCATTTGCTTAGTCCAGTCCTGTAGCTCTGCTTCTCTCTTTGTCTCTGCCAAACCCCACGCTAATTCTATCTTTTATCTCTTGGCATCCTGATCTTTAATGCAAGATTTGAGTGATGCTAGGAGTTCCTTATGATAGTCTTTGATTAAGGGGAACATTATTTGTGAGGCCATAGGAGTACCAGACAGGCTAAAAATAATATTGAAGGCAATGCAAACTGAAATTTTAGGAAAAAGTGAGTGGTGTAAATAGATGTACAGAGACCACCCTGGAAAGTGCATGTTTGTGTCATGACACCCACCAATATATGTGAAAGTAAACAGGGAAATTAGAAGTTTACAGTGTGATAGGATAGGAAAATAAAAGCATATGAGTTGGGGACTGGACATATGTAACCCTTGCTTTACCATCTGTAAATGGAGATCCAAATGTTGTAATAACTGGAATAACTTGTTTGAGAAGTAGCTGTAGCCTGTTAGGAGTTCAAGATGTGATATGGAAATGGTCAGATATCTAGGAAAATTGCCTTTGAAGAAATAGAAGAGTTAAATAAAAGATACTTGTTTCATCTCTGCTAAGCAACAAGAAGACCACGGGTTGGATGGGAGGCAGTGCATCTGTGAATAATTAAGTACTGTATATATGAGCAGGAGCACAGAAGAATCTTCCACATCTTTCAGTACTGATGAATAGCTGAACAGTAGAATGGAATGAGTAAAATAAAACTCATATCCAGAAACAGATGGGGAGTAAGTGAAAAAGAAAATAAAGCAGGGCCTACCAGACAGACTCTTGAAGAAAGGTGAAAATAATGTGTATCACTGGCCAAAAAAGCATCTGTAACTGTCTAATGAAAGGAGACAGAATTATCACTGGGATAGTTGTCTATAGTATGTAAAATGAGGAAATGGAAGGAAATTGAGTGATGTCAAGGCAGAAGCTGAGTTCTGGGAAAAGCTGCAGTGTTATTACCTGGAGGAAAGCCTTCAAATTTGTTTACAGAAACTTTAGATTGAAATGGACTCCTGCCATCACAGGTCAATAAGTAAGAAGAGGAAATTCAGAGCTGACCACTTAAATGCCTGAGACATTACAGAGAGATTTGAGAAATTACTTATAGTTACTGTCTCTGGCTAAACAGTGAAAAGAAACAGAAATACCTTTGCCAATCCATAGAAATGCAATAAATGTTGAAAATCTTGAAAGGTAAAAGTTTTTTTCACCTTTGCGCCAATTTACAAAACCTTCACCAAATTCTTTTTAATTTTTATGTTTTTAAAAATTTTAATTGAAAGTTCCCTCTGATTCTTTGAGGCACATTTGAAATTTTTAGATATCATCAACTGGTGTGAACAGGATTAAAATTTCACTTCTTCTATATTAGAAATATTGGCATGAAAAAATTAATACAAATTCTGTACCAAAGCTTGTTTTTGTACCTTTGGGTCAAGGTGGAAGTTTTATGCTCAGCTATGGTAGTGTTTGTATGGATTTTTTTTTTCTTTTTGTGCATAGAATTAGAGCTCTTTTTATTCCTCATCAGTGTCTTGAAGTATCTGAAGGGAGGTTGTTGAAAGGATGGAGCCAGGCTCTGCTCAGTGGTGCTGGGCAGCAGGACAAGAAGCAACAGGCAGAAATTGATGCACAGGAAGAATTTCTTTACTGGGCAGGTGACCAAGCACTGGAACAGGTTGCCCAGAGAGGCTGTGGGGTCTCCCTCACTGGAGATACTCAAGAAGTGGAAACAACCCTGTGCCGTGTGCTCTGGGATGGCCCTGCCTGAGCAGGGACATTGGGGTAGTTGACTCCTCCTTGTAGTTCTTTCAAGCCTGACCCATTCTGTGAGCCTGTGATTGTCGTCTTTGCCATAACCCTTCAGATTTTCCAGTCTATTTTAATTTACCCTTAATAACCGTGAAACACTGACAAAATATGAATTGAGTTACCAAAGGATATTGCAATTTCTGTCATGCATATTTCAAGCTTTCTGCTTTTTCTGGATGAAGACGGAAATATAGAGATTAAAAGGAACTTTAAAAAAACCCTAAAAATCAAATTCCAACTAAAAACACGTGAAAACACGTGCTCCAAAGGCTTCTTTGGAAAACACAGGACTTGTAATTGCCCATCCACAAACTGATCTAAAGCTGTATATCTGGTAAAATGGTTTTTTTCTATATTTTTGACATCTGAGTTCTATTCTGCAGTTGCCAGTGTGTTTGCAGCTGTGCCAAAAGTGAGCAGATCGGCGTTTCCTTTGTAACATCAAAACGAAGACATTTATCATTAAGATTTATCATGGGACAGCCAACCAGATGGTTTGGTATTTTAAAGGTGAACTGTTTGGGTCTTGTTTAGCTCGTGTGATCTTTCAGTTATAGAAAACTATATCGGCTGCTCACTGTAAAGGCTTTTTTCCCTTCTCCTTTTTAGTAATGCAAAAACCATTAATGTAATAGCTGATGTGGCATGGATTGCCATTTTAGAAAGGAAACCAAGCCATAAGCAGTTCTACTGATTGCATTCCAATTATAATGTGACCTCCCGTTGCTTTGCATTGAAGCAGCATTCGTTTCAGACACATGCTGATAAACAACATGCACAATAAATGACCCTTTAGAAGGGGCAATTGCAAGACTCAAGTTTGGAATTTTTGCTCATACCAAAGGCATTTCTTTTGCCAAGTCTGTAACATTAGGCCAGAAGGAATGCATTTCATTATACAGAGACCAGACTTACTGGGAACAGAGCCTTGTGAGCATTGAAATGTTTTTCATTCAAACTGTATTCAGATCTCAAGTCATTAATGATTCCGATATAGACTAGCCAGTGTAAGGCGCTGAGGAAATAAGTGAAAGTCTGTACTCCTCTCTCTTTTCTTACTAAAGTTTGAAGAATGTTTATCTGTTTGTGTGTTTTGGTTCTTACTGCCAAGGAAGATGAGAATGCTTATTTGACCCTGAGTTGTGAATCAGTCTGGAAATCTGAAGAGAAGACTGTTTCCCATGAAATGCCTAATACTTCCTGGTGCTTGTCAAAGTAGAAGTATCCTGGCAGTATCTTTGGCTAGATCATTTTGGGACTTTGGATTCTGGTCATTGCATGACTAAACAGGGCAGAGACAAGAGGAGAAGCAGGTATTTCTTTCCTTGCATCTGAATTACTTAAGGGAATTTTCAGAGTTAATGCAGGATGTGAAAAGGAACCAAGGCAAACTTTACAGCAGGTGTTGTTACAACAGCGATACCTTTTATTAGAGCAGATGATGTTTAAACTCTTTGGACATATATGCCCTTCTTTAGATCTGTTGTCAGCCACAAAACGTATCTGTTTGATGATCTGAAAAAAATGAATAAAACACACACAGACTGGGAGGAGCAGCAAGCCTGAAGAAGGGTGTATCTGCCCAAAATCTTGTCCATCTCTTTTTTTCTCCATTAGTTACTCTCGTTAAATTTATTGCTTCCTGCTACAAATGATGTTTGGCTTAGAACATTACACTTGCCTCTACAACCACACTCCATTTGGAACAGGCAATGGTGGCATGTAAGTGAAACACCAAATCTGACTCTTCCTGCTTCTCCTTCTGCCCCTGATTCATTGTTCCCTAATTTTCTACTCTTATTCTACTGTGCTCAATACTCTGATGTATACAATTTATCAGCCTTGCAATATAACCCAGACACACTTCACAGTGAAAATGGGACTGTTGACTTGAGTGGCTCTTTGTATACAATGGTCTAGACTAGAAATTAAGGAAAGTATGAAGTCTTAAATGATGCCTAAACTGAGATGTATGTGGCCTTAAAGTGTTCCTTCTTTTTTTAATATTCAACAGATTTATAGAATCTTGATGAGTGGCATCAGACAATGAAAATAATCTGGCAGCAGACAAATTTGTAGTGTCTTTATAGATGATATTGAATTTTCCTTTTTTTTTTTTTTTTGCATTATTTGTCTTCAGAATTGAGATGATGTAGTTCAATTAAAACCAGTATAATTTTTAGTAAAAATTAAATGAAAGGGTTATGGTAAAATGGTTAGGTTAATGGATCTGTTAATATAAATGGTCACTGGAAATACGGAAAGCAAGGATCAAACTTGTCTTTTTCCTGCCAGCACGTCTGCTTGGAAAACAGATCAACAGCAGATTGATGCATTCTGCAGTTGTCACTCTTCACTCAGCATATCCAGTCTTGGTTACCATTTGATGATAAGTAAAGACAATCATCTATTTTAGGCCTAAAACCCCTGAGCAGTAGCCCTTCCAATTTCATGTCTCGTGCTTTGTGAAGTAGCTGAAGTCCGTGGGATTTTTCCTGCTCGCTCTTGGATTTCTTGGTTCTTTCTCAGTTGGAAGCTTTTGCCATGCAAGTTTTAACTGCATTCAGGTTTATGTTAGTAAACATAAATGTATTATATTTGTACTGGTCATATGGATCCCATTGTCTTCTACAAGTAGTTCACCTCTTATTAGAATACTGAGTTTCAAATCCATAAATGTTTTTATTTCAACATCGCTTTTTGATAGTATTTGTCCAGTTGAAGCTGTACAGTATTCAAAATTATTTGTTCCCCCTAGCCCCACTATTTATTTTTTTCTGATTTCAAAAGAAATTTGTCATGTGAATTGAGTCTCAGCTTTTGCAGCCTATGAGACTGCAAAATTGCACACAACCTTAGACCATATTCTATACAGTCACCAGAAATTAAATCTGTTCCTAATCAAAATTACCTCATAGCTCTCCAGACTGCTTAGCCTTCTTATAAATTCTGTGGTCTTAGGGAGTAAAGTAAAACTTTTTGTAAAATCTGTTGCTAGATCTGAACCATCATGAGACTGATTATTTAGAAAAAATGTGTACTTCTTTTTTTGGAACAAATATGAAAGAAATTATAATGGATTTCTGTAGGTAGACTGTGTAACTTTTTATAATCAGAACTTCTCTTCAAACTTAGTATTCAAGGACCAATTTTTTTTTTTACTCTGAAGAGTTATTGACATTTCAATACTGCTTGTGTTGTTAAATCTCATTGGCTACCTCTTTTCTCTTAATTCTGGTTTAGTAAGAGATTGTTCTTTCAGATGAATCTTAGAATTGCAGAATATCCTGACTAGGAAGGGACCCATCAGAATCATCAAGTACAGCTCCTGGCCCTGCACAGGACATCCCCGAGAGTCACACCCTGTGCCTGAGAGCATTGTCCAAACACTGCCTGAGCTCTGTCAGGCTGGTGCTGTGAGCACTGCCCTGGGGAGCTGTTCCAGTGCCCAGCCACCCTCTGGTGAAGAACCCTCTTGTGGTGGTCGTATATCAGCAAGGATGCAGCAATGCCTCCTGCAATATGTATTAGAAATGAGTTGGGCATGCAAATAGTAATTAGGAGTATCATGTTAGATGATGATATCAGGTGTATACGTGTCTAATATTTTTTAAGAACGTATCAAGTAATATTTTGTTTCCAGGGGTCTCTTCATTATTCTTTGTGGCAGCTTGTATCAGTATGTGCCTGTATAAATAAAAGAAAAACGAAAAGTAAGTTAGAAGAAATGGAAAACTAATGATTCAAGAAATCACATAGCATCAGATAATTCTATTCTGAAATCACAGCAGCAGCACCCAGAGGCATAAACTCCCCAAATTGTTAGTAAAAAACCCTTCTGATATATCCAGTGATACAGAAGCCTGAAGGCATTCTTTATTAGTGCCTAATGTTTCCTGAAAGAAACATTTTGCAGACATTAAAATATATGTTCTTGTTTAATTTTATAATCCGGTTTCTTTGACACTTATTTACTGATGCTTCATGTTACTACTTGGCTTTAACGTTTGGCATTATCTTTACAGCTTTACAGCTGTGCGTATTTCAGGATTCTCTAACAGATTGCTACCTGTACTTTAAGCAAAATATTTTTATCTTGTCTTCAAGACTGTCTTTTATTTTCACCTTTCCATGCACCTTTTTCCTACAGGCTTATGTGGCTCTCAGTGGAGCAAAGGGACTGCCAGAGGAGCCCATATCCACATTTCTCTGCCAAGCCTCTAATATTTACAGTGAGATTTGTCTTCAGCTGTAGTCTCATGATGTAAAGGTGGATTAGTTTGTGTTTTGACAAATTGTTCCTTCTGTGCCTTTTCAGGCTTTTATCTGCTGTTGTGTTTATTCAGAAACATGCAATCCAAGAGTGTTGCTTAGAAATGCAATTGGTCATAGGAGTCCTAGACTCAGAACATTCTGTTCATCACCAGGAGTTGAAGAAACAAATTAAATGGACAGACATTACTAAACTGTTCCTTTTGAAGAATCAGCTGTTGCTTCTGGTGAAGTTGGTGCTCTTTTAGCTTCGCCCAAAATAAGATTCCTAAGTGTAAGCTCTCTGTAGAGGAAAAGTGTCTTCAGAATTGATACTGAGCATAAGCACAGTTTTCTGGCTGGCTGGACCAAGGGTTGGGATCTCACATTTCAGAAAAGTTTTCTTTGGGCTAGGCTAACTATGCCAAAAAGAATGTTGTTGGTAAGGCACCAGTGTGCAGGTCTGTCTTTCTCCTCACAGTGAAATCTTCATCAAAGGGAGGATTATGTAGCACTTTTTTCTTAAAAAGGAACAGAGTTTATTGCCCTGAGATTGAATATGTGAGCACGTCTGGCAGCAAGAGAAGAAAGGAGGAGCTGCAGGAGAGTGAATACCAAGGTTTCAGAAACTGGCATGAGTTCCTCTTTGTTTCCCAAAGTTTCTGGTTTAAAATGAAGACATCTTTGAACACAATAGAAATATTCTCACCTTGCTTATTACTCCTTCAGATTTTGTCAGTTCATTGAAGTGAATTTCAATTACATGCCCACTTGCCCTTGCCCAATGGAAGATTGAGGGATAAATGCTTGTATTGTGATAAAATTTCTGAAAATGAAGTTGATCCTGACAGAGAAGCACAATGCAACTTTTGTATGGAAAATTTAGGGGTAAAGTATCATTTTAATTTAAGAGGACAACTCACTTCAGTTTAAGAATTTGATTGGCTGATGATTTTTGACAAGCAATGTCACTTCAAGAAGATTCAGATGAATGAGTTCCAGAGCTCAGATCTAGCAGCTGACTCCAAAATGCTGCAACTTTGTGCAGTAATGGATTGTTTTGGACCGGAGGGGGAAAAAATGATTGAAATAGTATGTAATTATGTGGTTAACCTTAGCACTTATGTTTTCTCTGTCTTTGCAAAGCCAGTAATTTAACAAGGTAAGCAGAACAGCCAAAACCCTCAGATTTTCCTTTTTTCAGCCTTATAAAAACCCATCTGAATAGTGATGGAACTCAATAAATTGCAAAATAAGAAGTCAAGCTAGTACATTCAGTTTACAGTCTTGTGTTATTTAAAAATTGGATTACAATTAAAAACTCTTGACTGTGTGGGCAAAGGAAATATTGTTGGATGCTTCAGCATAAATTAATATTTTGTTCTATTCATTTGCTATATTGAAAAGAAGAAAGTATCCTTATATTTTTGCCATTGGAGGCTGGATGGGTAGGAAAAAGTGATTGGATTCCTAGCACAAATCATTTGAAATGCTGCAGTTTTTCTGTGTGCCAGTCTTTGGGCTTGAATATGTACCGTAGGCATACTTTTAAGTGGCACCTGTTCATTCAAGCTTTAAATTTGTATAGGAAAGTTGTTTTACTTGGATGTGGAGCAGTATGATAAATGCATCTCTTGGTCTCTACTCTTCTTTAAATTTGACTTTTAATCTATTGTGGTCAGTCTGTGAAAGGGTAAGTAGGTGTATTTTACAGCAATTTGAGGACTAATCCAGAGGCAAGCTACATCTCCAGATTTTGGCAACAGGGCTGTGTTATCAGTTTCATTCCCAATATTTTCTTTTGTACTGTTTGGTTATTCACTTTTAAGATCATGTGCTTTTCATGCTCTATCTTTATTTGAATTTTATTATGGTTTCCCAGCAGTTTGTGTAAGGCAAACTCATGGAATAGGCACATGGCCCCCTGAAGTCATGACAAAAGGCATCATTAGAGTCGAAATCCTAAAAGGTTGACAATATTTGCTGGACAAATTTTTAATAGATTGTAAGTCACTAAAGCAATGTTTCTGTTTGTTATTTGTTTCTTATGGCTTTTTGATTTCCTACCCTTTTCCCAAAACATTATATCCTCCTTTAAGATTCTCTCTAACAAGCTGTGACTTGGGAAATGGTTTAAAGGGAAAAGTTATTGCCAGAAGGGTTCCAAAAATACAAACTGGTGAAACTATTTGAAGTAATCATCATAGCTTGAAGCTTAGGTTTTTCCTCTAAACCTCTAAAGTGCTTTTGCACAGGAATCTGCTGTCTTTGAAGTCAATGAGGAGATTCACTACTGACCTTACTGAGTAGTCAATTGGTCTGTGTTTTTACTGGGTAGGGCTTGCAAAAATATATTCATTACTTATTCTAGTATTACCAAAATTAATAAAATGTTCTGCTCAACTTATTTGCAATATGTTCTAGAAGAGCTACTGTTATCATTACTGGTTAATATACCAAATTTTCTTCTTTCTGGAAGAATTATTTAGAATCAAGCTCTAACTTAGACACCAGCTTTGTGCCGGTGTTGGGTCTGCAACAGCAACGTGTCAGACAGCCCCAGCTCCCCCCTGCCTTCCACACCGTGTTAGTCACTTTTCCCTTTGGAATTCTGCATTTCCAGAGATATGTGCAGCTGGCAGGCAAGCTGTAGGTAAGCCTTTGGCTGAAGACTCTTTCCAACAAATAACTCCTCTTCCTGGAAACCGTGTTTCTCACAATGATGGTTTTAATATCTGTGTGTGTTTGATGGGGTGGATAAGGAGAGTGGGGTGGACCAAAATATAGGTTAAGGTATGTTGGAACAGTGCCATGTGGAAATTGTAATTTGGTTCCCTCATGTTCTCGTTCTCTTTGATGATCTATGAGTCTCAGATGGACTGAAATCTACTTTATAGACGCATTTCTCTCCTTTGCAAGCCAGTACTTTGTCAATAAAGTAACATAGTACCTTTTCCATTAATTGGCAATGAAAAATAATTAAACTGCCTGGGAAATGTCTATAATTCTTTAAACCAGTACTAAAAATAATTTTAAGATGTGGCAAAAAACATTGTTGGTTTTTTTTGTTCAAATTTTGCTTTAGTGGGTCTCCCACTTTTTAACAAATTTAAATCCAAGGCACTCATTCGCAAAACTCATTCACAAAACACTCTATCAGTAAACCACAATTTTGGCACCAAAGGATGTTTTTTGCTTGTTTTGCTTGGTATGGAGCACTGATCCATGTGACACTTACAAAAGTTAATTTTATAGAAAAAGAACATTGAGAAATGTATTGTAAACATAATGTGTGCCTTACTCACATTTTAATATTGAAAAGAAGGGTTAAAACGCCACCCATTTAAATTTATTTTCTTTTCTACATTGCCAGTGAATGATGTGTTTGGTACTTAGGGTGTGTTGGTAGCCAGTGCTACAGGAAAGTCTCACGTCAATTGCTGCATTTTACTGTCACCAAATTTTACATCCTACATTGGAGAGTAGCTGGTAATTTCTTTATAGCTAAAAGCTGATTTACTTCCTCTGTAATCTAAATGAGAAGT
Organism: Irena cyanogastra; assembly: GCA_013397155.1. Lineage (NCBI taxonomy): Eukaryota > Metazoa > Chordata > Aves > Passeriformes > Irenidae > Irena > Irena cyanogastra. Next base: position 1,754,789 of record VWZV01009814.1, on the reverse strand, counting down.
TCAGAGAGTTTCCAATATTCTCAAACTAAATTTTGAATATTTTTTTGTATTTCACACAGTATCTCTGGATGTTCAGCTAAATGAGATTATTTGTTTATTTCTTCTGCTGTAAATTAATTTGCAGGTTTTTAATAACGGACGTAAAATAATCTGTTCTCTCTCTGGATAGTATTCCCAGTTTATTTCTTCATGACATGTTCTTTTCGACTCCCAGAACTGCCTTCTAAAGGTTGTGTTACCAGAAGAACATGATGAATTCTTTGTTGTATGATTCGTAAAGTATTCAAAACTGAAAATTTCATTCACTGATAGTGTTTTATGTTATCTGATGTAAGTGCTAAAAATCCATGGGAACAACTGTCTTTTTTTACTTTGTTATTTACTTTATTTTAGCAGTTTCCATTTCCTTTAAATTTCATTCAGGTCATCTCCTTATTATTGGTTCTTTGTCCTCAAGACTGGATGTACAATATGGGGATCTCGTTTTTCCTTCTGGCTATCACTGTTAAGTGTCATTCATTTTTTATTGTGTTTTCTGGAGAGTGTCCCAGCTCCATCTTTCCTATGGCTGATATTGTCAATGTCATGTTGTCCACATTAATTGCCACTCGGAGGGAAGCACCTAGCCATGTGTACCTCATGTTTTGTTACTTGAATTAGGTGCCTTGTGATCCAAACCTCTGACATATATTGAGCTGATATCATGTGCCTGGCCCTGTTAGTTTCAAAGCAATTTTGGCAATAAAAATGTTTTGTGGTTTTGGGCATGACATTAACATTTGTTTCCCCTTAGTTCTTGTTCCATTTCCCTGATAAAAAGTCTTTGATGCCCAAGGGGGTGACCTTTTACTTCATATTTCCATAAATTGCGTATTCACGTAGTTGCTTAGGAAATTACACGTGTAGCTCAGCTATTCGGAGTCTGCATTTTGGTCCCTGTGCTTTGGTGGAGTTTTGGTGGCCCAGTTTTCCCTGCATGCATGTTGAGATCTCTCCATGTTATTCACATCTCAGACCAGAAGCTTGCAGGACATTGGGAAATTTTAAATTAACAACTCACTTTGAGGCAGAATTTTACAGCTGTCAGAAGACATTTTTCTCCTTTTTCTGAGTTTCATGGCTCACTACCTGTCTGCTTTCTCATCAGCTGGATAACTGCCAGTGTGATGGTTACTGATAATATGGTTCTGGGGCGTATTTGTTTTTCCTTCTTCTGGGTCTTGATTACTTCAATACCTCCTTTGTGCTGCTGGAACTTAAACTCAGCAAAAGATGCTTTTAACCATAAATGTTATTCCTGGAAAGAGGCAGGGCCTAATATCTCCCTGTCTGTATCTGCAGTCATCTCCCAAGGACTTTTTTATACCTCTTGGTGGAAACAGAGGTTAACAATCAAATTCTTTTTAAAATCCCACACTGTGTGAAGTCTTAAATACAGGATCAAATAAGCTTTCAAAATGCTACTCAACCTCAGGCAGGATTTTTTCAGAAGCAAAGCACAGTAGATAGACACAGTGAAATTGTAAATTTATAAAAAATATGGGTAGGCTAAGCTATTATTGAAAGGACAGTGTAATATCTGACACTCCAAGGTTTGTAAAATTCGAATTTTGAAAATAAGATGAGATATTTTCAGGAGAGCAGTTATAAGTACAGTGCACTTTTTTTCTTTTTTTTTCTCCCAGCAGGGTAGCCTGTGAATTTGTTGTTATGAAATGTGCTTGCTGGTTTTTTTTAACAGGAGACAAATCTCAGTAAATTAGGTAACTGAAAGCATCTACATGTGAAGTTTTGGTCTGACAATATTATTAAAGCACGTGTGCCTATTTTGGAATCTCACTGGTGCAATGGCACAATGTCTTGCTGGGAGCAAGGAACTTATTTGCAGCTGGGATCCATTAGTTGGGATGGCTTCTCTGCCCTGCCTTTAGACAAGCAAAATGCAGAACCTTGTGCAGCATGATTTGCCACAGAATCATTATATCATATTGATCAGTGGTTTTATACAATAAGGAATGTTCCCCATCAGAAGTACACAATAGAATTTCTTCTGAAACGATCCTAAGAGTGAAGTGTTTTGTACCTGAAGGGTAGACATGAATAAAATTTGGCTTTATAAGAAATGCAAAAAAAAAATTATAAATAAATATATAAAATCACCACAAATACTCAAAGGAACCAAAAGAAAACCCCCAAATAAGAGTTTTACTTGTTCAGTGTAGTGGTGCAGTTATTTATATTGATTGTTTATAAAAAGACACAACATATGCTTTGTTTCTTGCCTGTTTTCCATTTTAACATAAGGGCATGGCCAATAAAAGGATTAGGAGATGCATCTTGTGCCAGTCATCCCAGAGCAGAGGTGGACTGTACCTCAGTGCCAAGTGACAGAGAATTAGTAGGTATTACACAGAGTAGGAAGGTACATTGAGAAAAGGAAGCTGCTAGAGAAGAAGAGAAAAGCAAAATGAAAGTTTATTTCTATTGAAAGATGAGAGGCACTTTGTTTAGCATTTTAATGGAGGCTTGCAAGCTTTTGGAGATGTAGAAAGTAGTGTAGCAGTATGTATTAGCTGTGTTCAAATTTTGGACTATCAGTTTGCCATGTGCATGTGTATATTTATAGATACACTTCTGGAGACTGATGGAAGGGCAGGGAAAATGTGATTTAAATCTCACAAATTAAAAGGACTGCATTATTATAGATGAGCCTTTGGTTCCTTCAAGAGTTAAATACTTCCAAATGGAAACAGTTGAATTCAGAAATTCTCATTGCTTGCTTGCTCGTGAGGAGTGTATGAATATAATCTGTACAAAACATTAAACAATAAAAGTAATAGTCTCTAAGGGAAAGGGAATTATTTTCTTTTGAAACCATGATGTCATGGTCTTACCTCACCTTTAGTTTCAGCCAAGCAAATAATGTGTACTGAGCTCTCTATCATGTACCATTATAATTAGCTCTGTCAGGTCTTAGCCCTGCAACCCTCATGCAGATAATATGATAATATGTCTTCATAACCAAGTGACCTTACATGCACAATATTTCTCCCCTTATGAAGATTGCATGTCAATAAAGTAATTGAGTCTCAGAGGCTGCAGCGAGTGAAGATTTAGATGATTGGACTTTCAGGGCAGTGATGTATGACCGATATTATTCTACTTGTCAGAGCGCTGCGTACAAGCAAGGATGGTCAGAAGATGACAGGGATGAAAGGTTGTGTTTCATTAAAAAAAATATTGCTGTTAATCACCACTCTATTCTTTTCAAAGTCATGGAGGAAAGAAGCTCCTTTTTCATTTTAGCTCTGGTTAAGAATTTAAACCTCTACATGCAGTGGGCCTTCAGAGCCTAGTTATCCAGCTTTATTATTGCTTAACTAGAGAAATAAATTATTTCAGTTAATAAAATACAGCAAAATGCTAGCCACTGAGACCACCTGTATACTTTTATCAGATCATTTTAAATTAACATTAAATGCATCACGCTAAGATTTAAATCACGTTTTGCCTACAGATTTAAATAATTATAACAAGTGCTATAAAGTGGTACAAAATCAAACCATACTGAATTCAACTATTTTTGCTTTTACTAATTTGTTTGGACAGTTGCAGTGCTTGAAACATTTATATTTCCATACTTTGTAAAAGTAAATGTTTTTTTTCCCTCACCGAGCTGTTTTGTAGCTGTAAATTTATCTTATGATATCATAACAGCTGGAAACTTGTAGCTTGACAAGGTTTTGTTTCATATTTAAACAGCTCAGAAATTATGTTTGAAACATAGTATATTTCTCTCTGTGAGACTTTTCTCATTTTGTTGCACATTATCTTGGAAGTATCTGCAATATATTATAAAACAGATTATTTATGCAATCCTTTAGTTAATAAGTCCTAATGATTTATATATGTAGCAGATCTTTTTTATATACATTCAAAAAAGACCCAAACTAGGCCAAAATAGTATTTACTGGCAAGTGCTATATAATGGAATACGGATGTAAGTTCTGGAAAGCTGATGAACAAAAAAGTTTGGCAGTGATTTTAGTGAGTGGAAAATTCTAATAGAGGCACATCTTTTCTGAAGAACTAGTTTCAGAAGTCTTTAAATCTTCATAGTTAGGGAATTTGACTGAGCTATAGCAGCTCTGACAGAGAAAGAGCTAATCAGATGATTCTTGGCTGTACATAGTAAAGCAACAATTTATTAACTCAAATTAGCCGCTGCATCCTTCCAGGGTTGACTCCCACAAGGGCAATTTTATGAGTGCAAACAACAGAAATAGAGAAGAAAATCTCTGCATGACAAAAAAGAATCAAGTTCTCTTACATTTCCTCCTGGGCACATTTTAACCTAACATGTACTTGTAGAGTCGAGTTTATTTGCAAGCTCATCTTCTCTATTATCAATGGGTTTTTAAACAGTAATGTTTTATGTGATGTAGGCACTGTATGAAAAGTGATACTATCTGATCCAAAAAAAGAAAAAATATTGATATTTGAGTTAGGAAATAGAATCCCCCCAAATTATAAGTGTTTAACATCTATATTACCATGTTCTCAGTGGAAGTCAGGAACTGAAGCCTGAGTCTGAGTCCTCCGTTGAACTGGCCTCTTCTTTCTCTGTATAAATGCAGCATTAGGGACGTAAGTGTTGGTAAATCAAGAAAAATTCATACTTTATACCTAAAGCTGGTGTCTCTTGATGTAGATTTTCATGAGGCAAATCACTACACTGCTAAGTCACGCACAACATTAATAAGAATGTTAGTTGCTTTCTTTGACATGTCTGTAGAACAGTCTTCAAAGCATTGGAAGTTATGAAGTGTTCAAAATGCACAAGGATCACTATGGACCTGAAGAGAAATGAAGAACTTAGCAAAACTTAAACAGGAATGCAAAAAAAGAAGAGTTAATAGCCCATTATATTTTCACATATCCTTTTAGATAAAGAAGAAGGACTGATACCTTCCAGTCAAATGGAAGGCTGATGTGAGTGATCTGACTCCTCTATCGATGTGACATCTGACTCACTGTTAACAGTTATTGGTGTTGATAGGCACACCCCACACAGAGAGCCAAGTGCAGTTGTTTTGATCCCTTGTTCTTTTATTTCTATTCCTTCTCCCTGTTTTCTGTCACAGTGTCATGTTGAATCATTGTTTGGTGGCACATGCAGGACCTCTCAAGTACTGAGGTATCAGACTTCAGGAACTGAAATGAATATAATAATGAGAACCAGAAGGCAGCACAAACCCACTGCTCAAGGAAGGAGGCAGCTAATAAGTGTTGTTAGTGGATTCTGGGCAGAAGAACCAGAGGCGCATCCAGTGGACAAGCAGGTATAGACTTGTCTCAGGGTCCAGTTACAGGCACACTGAGAAGATCAGTGCTGATGTCTGTCACTTTGTACACATCAAGATGCTTCTTTGAGAAAACAGACCAGTGGTATATAGAGCAGCATTGTATGAATATATATGTATATACATTGTATATACATTGTATTTATATATATATGTATAATATAAAGAAGAAGTACTGTGCTTTTTAGATTTCCATATGTCTTGCTAGCTCAGCTTTCCATAATTTCTGGGAGGAAAGAGACCTTTAGCTTCCTCCCCTGTTGCTTTTCCTGGTTGCATAGCACCTCGTGATGCTGAACTGTCTGGGTGTGTGCATACATGCTCAGCATACATCCATACTGTGGGGTCTTTTCCCATCCTGTTTAGGCATTCAGTTGGGACTCAGCTTTCAGATCAATTGGTGCTTTCCAACAGGCTTTGTGTGCCTGTTGGAGGGTAGATTGAAATATGCTTTCTGGTTTTGTGAGCTTTTAGATGGAACTCTGGATACTTGTTCCATGTTGTCTGAGTCAAAAAGTTTGACAAGGATGAGAAATTTGAATGCCATTCCAGCTACAGCCTATTTTTGTATGTGTTGATGTGTATATGTGCTTGCAAGACAATAATTCTATTTACAGCAATAGCAACAGCAATGATTGATGTGGCCTAAATGTTTCCATTTGCTTAGAATTATATGACATTTACAGCTATATGAAATAATTTAGTGCCTTATTTCTGTCCAGAGAAGAAGATTTTTTCAGAGTTTTTTCAGTCTTCTTCTAATATTTAGTCAGATAGTCCTGTTGTTTTTCATGTATTTATAGATTCATGCAGTCCAAAGCAATTTAGGCACTCTGGATGTTCTGTACCTTATAGGCCTTGCATTTCATTTAATTATCCCTTAACTGCACTCCATAAGCTGTATTTGCTAGTGTCTGTCTTCCATGAAAACCCTGGCTTGATTCATAGATGTAGACTGCACTGATTTACCTGATGGCCTGTTTAAATTGTTAATTACCATATGGTATGAAATGTGTCTAATTTTGCTTGGCTTCCACCTTCAGCCTTGAGAGCTACTTTGGTAATATTGGTACTGAATATTAGTCCTTTCATGTCTAGTATTTTGTCCTCATGTAGATAGCTACAGAGAGAAATGAAATCACCTCCCAGTTATTTTTTTTATAAACTAAAAGCATTTACAGTTGAAACCCCTCTATTTTCTCCAGTCCTTAAGAATGGATTGTAGCTCTTTTCATCGCTTTTTCTAATTTGTCAATGCACTTTAAAAAATATGGCTGTCAGGCCTGTTTTAACTAATCTAGTCTCATGAATGAACAGAAGTAAAATAATTTCCCATGCTTGCTGTGCTCCTCTATTCAATTCCCCTCCCTGTCTCTTTAACCCTCAAATTAAAAGCAATTACTTTAACCCATCTTCCTTTAACATCATTAGGACTTTCTATTAAATTGCTTGCCCACCATGTCCTCTAAGTTAATTTTCAGAATTCTCTACTTTGAGCTAGACAGTTTCACATTTTATGGGTATGGCCAGTCCTCCCTTGTCCCCAGTAAAAACCCTTAGGGGATGGTGACACAGGTGACTGGCATTTCAGCCAACCCAATCTACTTAACTTTTATTTTGTTGCTAATGCATGGTACTAATTGAGTGTCAGTTGTTTGTTACAATGTGAATTTGTAACCTGGTTTTGCTTTTTTGTCAAAACTGAAGCCATCTGCTACTAGTGACTTGGACAAGAATGTGGTTTTTTTGTAAATCAGTATCTGCATCTAGCCTTGCTTCCCACACCACTAAACCCTGGGAGTATTCTGTGCTCATGCAGAAGTAGCAAAAGGTGAGATGATGGCAAAATGCAATGGTAGTGTTCATTCCCCCACCTTCCAGAAGTGTCCCAAAGATCATGCCAGGAGGCCACATAGGTGGGACTGGGGCTGAAAGTGAGAACACCCTTGAAGCCAATTTTGTTTCCTGCCTTCTCATTTTGAGAAGTGTATAATGAGAATCTGCCTCACTTAGTCTCTAGCAGCATGTATCTTTCCATACAAGTATATGCTTTGCCATATTTACTTAATTTATGGATATATTTATTTGTTTTTCCTTTATGAAACAGCCCTTTCATTCAATCCTTTCTTCTTTTGTACCTTGAACTTGCAACCTGCCTTGGATTTCGTTTTTAATGTAATTAGTTTGCTCCAGAAATAAAAGTGATTCGTGGCTTACCAATGCTTTCTTCACACCCATCTGTTTTCTTTTCTGCCTGTTAGTCCTGGGAAAACAGTGCACACTTTCATTAAATCTAACAACTGAAAGATCACTTTTAATTTGTATTTTGGAAAAGAAACTGTATAAAAATTAATGAAATACTTTTGACCTAGTCACAGACAAATCTGGAGGACAAAATGTCTTAACTTTCTTGTCTTTTTGATACAATCAATTTACTTAGAAATTACTTTGCCGTGTAATCCCACTGCCTTCCAAATGTCAGGAGTTATAACTACATGCAGAAGTATCTGTAATTTTTGAGATGGTGAAAGGAAGTGTGTTTTATAGCTATTTAATACTGAAGCATTCCACCTAGGGATATCTTTTAAGTGTTGCTGCTGGAAGACACCAGAGACCTTGCAAAACCGAATGACTTCTAAATGAGGATGATCTTGAATAGAAAAAAAAAATACTAGCTGGAGAAGATATTTACATTTCCATATTTTATTTCTTCCTCTATGTTTTGAAAAGTATGTGATCATTTGTATTTTAGAATCTCTCTGTGAGTATCATGGAGGTTACCAAAAGGATTGTTTCCAAAAGCATTGAAGGCAGTGGCATTTTACTAATCATCTGGTAGTTAAGCTATCTGAACTACAAAATTACATCCACAGGACAGCACTGAACACTGATGAAGTCTTTCTTCAACAAGAGGGTATTGACTGCCAAGCATATATCTGGATTTTTGAGTGTTATTTTCATTTAAATGTTTATTTCATTTAAATGTTAAATTCTGGCCAATTCTTAATGTGTGGGGAAAACAGCTGCTGAAAAGGTCCTACTGGACTGACCAAGTAAAAGCATCTGCAGAAAACTTACAGGTTTTATCAAAGAAAATTTGTAGGTTTCCTCAGCTGTGTCAACTTCACATAGACCCAGTCACAATCTTTTTGTCCGAGTGAGTGTTAGAAACCAGCCCTTGACCAGGAGCATTTTTTGGTGGCTCTCACATATTTCATCAATCAAGGTATCCCTGTTAACAGCAGTTAGCTGGAATTCAGTACTATTTTATCAGCCTAAGTGCTATTTCTGAAATACTTAACTGCATTAAAAACTAGGTAATGGTTTTTTAAAGGTTAGCAGTAGAGGTACAATTCAGTATATTTAAGAACTTATTTTTATTGGTGTTTTGTGTCCCTCTGTGTGTTCCTCACTTCCCAGGTACTTCTGTAGTTTAGAAAGAAATAACCCACAAATGTTCTTAGTCTATTGCTTCCTTTTCAAGTCTCAGTTTTTAACCAATTTTTCATAGATAGTCTTTCGTACCTGATGAAGTAGTTCCTCATCAGAGAATATTGCTTGAATATCTGATTTAGTAGAAACATATGCTATAACTATATGCTCTTGTGACCTGGCAACATCCAGGTCTTGCTCATGTGTTTGCATTATTTGTCAAATTTTTTAATAATAGCGTTCCTTCCCTCAAAAAGGAATAAGGAGCCCCCAAAACTGCTTTCAGTGGCAGTCTGCAGAAACCAGACCCTGAGCTGATGAATATTTTAAAACCTAGCACATATCATGGCCACAAAAATATTCTCCAAGTATTTTTCTCTGTGCCTGCTGTCCTGGGAAGAGGTGCTGGGAGGGAGTGACCTCAGAGCCATACATCTGTTCATAGCAACTGCAACTTCTGTGCTCTTTGAGGTGAGTTGTAGAAATTCATGAGAATCAGTATAGCAGTAAAAATATGTGGTTGTTCAGTGTGTGTGAATGAATCCTGCTGATGTTTACAAATAAATAGTTAGAAAATATTCATATGTAATATAGGAATCTTTTAACATAGTATTTTTGTTAAGTACTAATCCAACAAATCTGGATGGCTTCTTATTATTACGAAATTTGACATTTAGAACAGTATATTCATAACTTCTTTCTGTGTTTTCAAGTGCAAATGATAACTTTTTTGCCTGTAAGGCTGTTTTTATTAAGGATTCTCCAGAATGCTTTGCCATATAGAGATAATTTCTCTAGATTTGATGCTAACTGGTGTTTCTTCTGGTAATTTGTTTTAAAGAGTATAGCATGTCAGATCTGTGTCAATGCAAACTAAAAATTGCACTGTGAGTCCTGCACCATGCAGCTTTTGCAGAAGGTTAGTTAAGAATAATGTCTGTGAGGTGTGGATGTTATCCTTTTCTAGTGGAATTTTGTTGTAGCTGACTCTTGGGAGGAATGTTGATAAAGTGAGTGCTGTCCTTAAGCTACAGAACTTGAGCTGAAACTCCTCCAATTGTTGCTTCATCAGTGTGTGCCCCAATGTACTCACTGTGGACCCCTGAAACCAATCCATCTGAATTATTTTCTATCCAGCAGCAACTGCCCCAAAGAGGGCACTGATTTTGTACTCAGGCACATGAAGATTAAAAAGCTTGCTCCAGCTAGAAATCTTAGACTTTCTGTCCTGTCCTCCAGCAGAGCAAAGCACAAGTACAAAGACATTTTGATGTGCATGTAGCTTCATCAAAGCTGGGTGGTAAAGTATTCCAACAGCTAAGGCAGAAGTAACTGCCTTACTGTTGGGGAAGAATGTTTCTCTATAAAGCTGATGTTTGTAAATACAGCAGCTTGTATCCAGCCTCTTTCCTCCTTAAACCTAGAGGTCTGAACAAAACTGCTGCTGATGGAATACAGTGAAACAACAGGGTTATTTTAGCTTATGGGGATTGTGGGGTTTGTGTCATTTATCAATACCTGAAGATAGTGTAAATAAGCATAATGAGAGGAAGATTATGACATTAGGTTACATGTGATGGACAAAATAATTGCACATGAGAATCAGAAGAAAGAAATGTTATTATATGTAGTGATATCTTGCAATACGGTGCTCTTTAACACAAAAACAGTAAAGTGCAAGATTTTGGAAAGACACTTAGAAGTATGTGTCAGTAGTTGCTGTTTCCTCACTGGATTTATGATACTTTTTTTTGTTCTTTACATGAATGAAAGTACCAAAATATTCAATAAAAAACTAGTACATATTGACTTAAATATGGGTAAAAAGATCCAAGACATGATAAAATTCAGTGCTGGATTGCAGTAGGAAAAAAAAAAAAAAAAAAAAAAGCAGTGCCACCAGTTCCTGAAGGCAGCTGAATTTCTGAATGTGCCTGAAAACTCCAAAAGAGTGTTATAGAAATGTGTAATATTTAACTAATTATTTCAAATGGAATTGAGAAAGAGTATTCAAAGACTGCAATTTGCAATTAAATAAACTCTTCTAAATAAACCTTAAAGTGTTAGTTTATAATGGGAAATGGAGAGGAATCATACTGTTAGGGCTGGAAAGTGGCCTGTCTCCAGAACAGAGCAGAATTTGACCAAGAAATACAAATATTGCTTCAATTGCATTGATACCTAGATGGAAACAGTGCAGCAATTAACTTCCAATTAATTCAAGCATATGAGCACTTATTCCCTTGAAGTGATGTGAGTTGGATGAGATGATGACATTTTTCATGATTGCTCTCTTTCTAACTAGCTATGCTCTTGTAAGCTAATTTAAAGGGTGTGAATGTTTTCTGTTTGATGTGTATTATGAATGCCCAAAAAAATGTAACAATTTGTGATCTTTTATTCCACCTCCTTTCCCATTATTTCCTTTCCATATTTCTTTTTAAAAGTCATTAGTGGGGATGATTCCCAGCCAGGAGGGGTGTGTCAGATAGTTTTCTTAGACAGTATTCAACCCCATAATATTGATTATAGTGTACTGTAGGGCTGGTTATATTGTGGTTAATCTTCCTCACTATAGAATAAGCAAATTAAGCTTCCTGGTGAAGATCAGAGGGCTCTGTCTGTATGTAATCTTTAATAATCAGGAGAAAATAAGATGACCTCTTATATGACCTTAAGATGACCTTATATGCCAGGTCTTGTAGTTCACCTTGCACATAATGCAGTGATTCTCCATCTTTAGTTGCTGTTGGAAATTTGTAGGAAATTATAATTTTGAGCAAATGGAGTGCCAGTGAAACTGTATTTGAAAGTTTGAATTTTAAAATAAAACGTGGTAAATTTGGTATTTTTACTCATAATATGAAGATAAACATAGAAATATATTAATATATATGCAGAAGAGGTAAAATCAAAACGTGGTATCATACCAAAACAATCCACATGCCAAGAGGAGGATTGCTTCCTTAGTTTTTTTTCATTTTCATAAATCATCTGGTTTGGACTTCAAAGTGAAGAAGGACTTTTTAGCCCTTCCTAGCTGTTGTAAATTGAAAATAGTGTTGTAGTATTATTAACAATAATAATAATAATCTCTGCTATGTAAAGAAATATGAAAAACCTAAGAAGAAAAGGATTTTCCATTAGATAGACAAAAACCTGACATTTCTTACTGTTGTCTAGCTATTGACAGATTCCTACCTTGACAAAGGATTATCTTAATAAATATCTTCAACTAGGAGACTCTAACTGAGACAACACAATGCAAGAACCTGTGGGAAGGGGGGGACACGAGCCAGGATTGTCATCCAGAATTCAGAACAGCAAAGAGAGGCCTAAAATGACCTGACAAAGGAATGCTTGTATCACTTGAGGGCTGATGCTGCAGCCTCTGTGCCACTCTCTCTTCTGCTCCACCTGCCTGGGACACAGACAGGGCTTTTCCCAGAGCCAGTGGGAGCAGGACAGACGCGCGGGAGCGTTCGGCAGCTGGGCTGCGATGCCTCCTGGACTGTTCCTATTCCTGTGTTCCAGCGAGGCCGCTGTGAGCTCGGATGAACATCTGTGTCGACTGCTGTCATTCAGGATTTTAAAGAACACTACCTTTTTTGACGGTTTGATTCGGTAGCAATGGAGCACAGTTTTTTTGGGACCTATTCTCAGCAGCCTAAGGCTAGGAAGCTCAATTTCTCAACAGGATTGTTTACTGGAAAGAAAAGGCTGCGTGATCTTGGTGACAACTTGAAGACCGTTGTCTCAATAACTAGTGATAGGGCTCTGTTACAGACAGGGCAATGCTGGCTAGAGCAGCTCCTTTTTTTTAACTATGGCGCTGTCATAGCAAGCTTGTAAAACCAAGATGACACCAAAGAAGGGTAAAATGTATTAAAAGAATTATAAAGTCCAATCTTACGTGCTGCACTTTCTCTCACGTTGGAAACTTATGCAATCTGTGATTTACACAAAATTAGTTTTGATGAGTTCTAGTGCTGTTTTTGTCCTTGAGACGTATGGCTTAATCTCTTTGCACACTCTTTTAAGCAAAGTTAAAAGCTTCAAAAAATGGACATTTGTTTAATAAACATGTATGAATTACCTGAGAGCTAGTTCTGGAAAAGGATGGGTTATTTTATGGCTGTTGCTAGAGCTTTAAAGCAAACACTAGTTTCAGGTGCTGTTAAAAGTTAAAAAGTATTTAGATATTTTTGTTATGTAATTCAGTTTTATCAGAAATATTGACTATAAAGTCATGGTAACAAATAAATAAAATTGTAGCATGCAGTAAAAGTTTGAAGATCTAGGTATCTGTTTGGATTTTCAATGTTTATTCGTTATTGATCCTGGCTGATCAGAAGCATAGCATCCTTACCAAAGAACACAGTCCTCTCCAAAGCACAGCCAAGTGTTAGTGCTCTCATTTTATCTATTTCAGAGCACTGATTACTTCAGCAACCTGGGGAGAGGTTTGCCTGACCCAGGACTTCCCTGGCTTTCAACATTTTTTTGCTTAAGAAAAAATATTAATTCAGTGATTGTAGTCTTGTGCATGCTTCTGGCAAATTGCAGCCAAGATTAGTAGTACTGCCTTTCATATGGGAAGAATAAGATGATTGTCATAATTAATGATACTTCTCTCTGGTTACATGAGTCTTTTTAATTCTTGTGCTGTTGTTGCCTTTCTCAACTCCTTTCCTCTCATTCTGTCTGGAAGTCACTTTAGTGTGATTACTTCAACACTTTTTAAATGTATTTCTTCTGAAAAATTACTCATGGTGGCACCTGACAATGTTTAATTGTTTATGACTTATGATCATCTGGCTTCAGAGATGAACAAAATAGATGTCAAATAGATGTCAGATGGTTTAGCCCAGTTATTTGTTTTAAAAAACCACAACACCTAAATACCTTATCAGTGAGAAAAATAGTGAGTGCAAATGATATATATCACCCCCACACAGTAACAAGAAGAGTTTCCTAAAATTCTGTTGGATTTGCTAAGTTGCTGTGTGGATCAAGTGGAACACAAGTGATTTTGAAAAATGTCACTGCATAACCATGGAGAACCTCATCTGCTTTCACCTAAATATTGCTGTGATTTGGTGTGGCCTAAATAACTTTATTTCATGGTTTACCTTCAGCACTCAGTTGCTACTGCTTGCTTTGCAGTGCTGCTGCTTGTGCCTTACAAATACTCGTGGATTAGTTTGCCCACAACATCAGCACCATCATATTGACTAAAAATAGATAATGTCAAACTCTACAGGAAATTAAAGGTCACATCAAACTGAATATAGAGAGCAGCATTATAGGGGTGGGCAAAATAGAGTAATTACCTCAAATTTGATTTTGATGCTATTTCAAAATTGTTGAAGAGACCTTTAACCCTAAGATTGTGAAATAGCCATGCAAATTTTAAAATTAAATTATACCCTCTCCCATACACCAAAAAAGCTTTCGTATTGTAGGATTCTTTCCTTTAGATTTATTTCTGTATTTGTAATATAAATTCAGGTCAATTTTTAAATTTTTGTTAGAAAGCGGGAAGGCTAAAGCTTACACAGATAATTCAGAAAAATAATGTCTTGATTTCAGCAGTTGGAGGCTAGTAACCAAACACAGACTTGGGAAAAAATAGGAATTACAGTGCTACTGTTTCTGGTACAGAGCAATATTACGGAGAGAAATGTTAATGTGTGGGTTCATTGCCATATTTTATGAAATTTTTTAATTCAAATATCAGGTTAACAAACAAAACATGCATGACAAGTTTTTGTAAATAAGGAAAAGGTTTGTTTGATTTTTTTTTCTCCCACAGCAATGTGAGTCTTAATGAGTGCATATAAATAAAATCAAGCTTTTGGAAATTATAGCAACATATCTGTAATTCAGACTTAAAAAGAGTGGTATAACAGTAATTAATTTTGTGTTTAACATATCTTGAAATAATCATCTTTGCCATTTATCCTTCGTTAAAACTTCCTAAGCACCTTATTTTCACAGGAAACTCAAATCCCATCAACGTCCAATAAGGCTTAGGAAAAAGACTGCACTGGCAAGTGGGACCAATCAAAAAATGCCTTGATAGTTTTAAATGTGTTTTTTTCCTCTTGCCCTCCTGGGGATTGGATGAGGTGTGATTGAATTTTTTGCATATATAAGTAATGTTATTTCAGGATACATAAATAGAAGACTAAAGCAAGTTACTGCAGATGATTACTGGTTTTGTGTCTCTGACCTTCTGTAAAATATTGGAGCTGCTTTATTTTTAACCCGTAAAATAAGCTTGCTGAGTTCAAGGATTCTACACTTGTATCTGCTTGCCTTTTTTTTTTTTTTTTCCCTCCTCGTAGGTAAGCAAGCAGCTGCAGAATTGAAATGTTGCAAAGAAATTTACTTGTGCAAGTATTTCAGGAGATACTGACATTCTCACCAGCCACTGAGGCTCAGACAGACAAGCTCTTCTTACGCTGTCGAATACCAGGAGATTATACCTGGCTGCTGACGATCATTTTAGATTATGGCAGGAGGAGATTAGCTCAAATTTATAACAGCTCACATTTTCCAATTTTTCTTGGTTTTCAGAGTGGCATGGAAATTATATTTGTGAATCCCTGGGGACTCTCACGTTGGTATCAGTTTTCAGATTGTGCCAGATACATCTAAATGTGGACATATAATGTAATGGAAAGAAATTGAAAAAATTATCTGTTTCTTGATTCTTTATTACTGAAGAGTTAAGAAAGTGATTCTTTAGGCTATTACACAACTCTTAAACTGGAAGTAAATGTTAGGATGAAGTCAGATTGGTTAAGATTCCTTTGCCTGTGCATCTCTTGGAAAAAGATCATATCAGAAATACAGCAGGCACATGTGCTTTGGCTGGTTTTTTTGGAAAAGTTCTACCCCAATAAAAATTTGAATAAAATGTGTATTTTAAGACTAATTTTATAACAAAAGCTGAGTGTATTATATGAATATGGTGCTAAAGAAAATTTCATTACCTCATGCATTCAGAAAACCTTTATCAAATTCAATATTAACAGCTGGTGTTAATAATAATACATTAAATATAGTGCATTATATATAGAATACATTTTAATAATACATCAAAAATAGAAAGAAAATAGATTTCTGAAAAGCATAATTGAAATATCCATGGCTGACACTACATGTCAGAATTGTATGGTTCCAGTTTGCACAGATGACTATTGTGTATCCTTACAGTAAGGATGGTGGCTGCATGTCTGTGCTGAGCTACCTGCTAAAACTGCCTGGTTATCCAAGAGAAATTATAAGCTGAGGCAGAAGACTTCTTCCTATGGTACTCAGTCTTTGCCATACAGTAAATATCTGTATTCTGTCTAATCTAATGTGTGGGCCAGGTATTCCTTTAACTTCAAATCAAGTATTTCAAAAGTGGGACATTGCAAAGTGAGCTTTTCTTGTAAATTAGAAGAGCTTTGAAATTGTGGAGTGTACAATTTCAGGGTTTTGAAAATAAACAGAATAAGGACTTCAATATAAAAATATTGTACCAGTTTCATTTCTTGACTAAAACAGGCTGTTGCATTAACTGTGCAAGTAGGAAGAGCTATGTCAAAATTACTATTTATCCCTAATTTTCTGCTTTGGCGTATATTCAATTGTAGTTTTGCAAATGAAAGTTTTTCCCATAACCTTTAATATAAGAAGGTTCTGCAATAGTTTGCCTCAATGTGAAGTTATTTATGAAATGACTTGAACTGCATTGTAAAATGTACAGGGAGGGAAGTCCTTTCACTTACAATTACATCCATGTCTAACTCTTCTCAACTTGAAGGGCACATTTACATGATCTCTTGCCCAGAGATTCTTTCCTGAGACTTAATAATTTTGTGGCTTTTTCTTTTAGAAATTCTAAATAAAGCAGACTGTACCTTTTTTAGACTGAGTAGTGGTGAGGTTTTTCTCATATCTGCAATTGTTACTTTAATGACTTTTTGGTTAGTTTTTAAGGTTATGCTCTGCATGGACATGAGTAGCAAAACATAGTACTCACTTTCTTCTCTACACAGTGTGTTAAGATATCAGTTACCTCTCAGGAAAAAATAAAATGGAAGCAAATGCAAGTAGCAAATGTATACAGAATATATTATTATTGTTAAGTATTAATTAAATACTGTTCAAGATATAAATGAAGTTTGAAAGTAACTAAAGATGGAGATGGTGTACAGTATTATTAGAGAAATACTATGGTATCATTTGAGCAAGATACATGAAATAAATTGGCTGGAGTACATACATTGTTATTAAAATTTCTGATAGGGAATATTAATTTGGACATATACCTTTAATTTTTTCTTTTCCTCTGTTAATATTTTCAGTACATTCAGTGTTTAAATGAACTATTCACACATTGAATGGAGTGTAATACTCTGAAAGTTCTCATTTGGAACTGACTTCAATTTTACTTGCATTGCAACAGTTTTGTAGTTTTTAGCAAGAAATAAAGAAAAAGACAATATCTGCATGAAATTCTCAATTCTATGAAGTATTCAGATATTTTTAAGACTTTAAGGTGTGCAGTTTCTAGTTAGAAATCTGTAAATTGGATAAGGTCACTATTAATGTGATGATAAAAGCATACAGATCTTGATAGGCTGAGCTAATGTAAGCATTTTAAAGTTTTTATATTGAAGAGTAATTTTAAATGTCTATAAATTCTAGCCATGGTCATGTCTCTGCTGTATATTGCATAATTTACCATCTCATATACTAATACACCCACCACTCTCTCAAGCTTTAGGCTTGTTTTTCCATACCAGTAATAAATGTGGCATAAATGAATTTGGATCAAATTAGCATTTTTGTCTGTTTGAGCAAGTTTTTCAAGTAGCTTTACTGTCAGGATTCTATTTGTTTCATTTCCATGGTAAACAGTTTGTCATCGCAGCTCATTTTATTTAGCCTCTTCCAATCTGCCTCCTTAATTTATGAAAGCTTCTTGTTTTTTGTTTTAAATTATGGGATTTCTCCTCATTTTATATATGTAATATTGCCATGATTGTGGCATATCTTTGTATAGTACCCTTTATACAGAATTTTGAATACTTGCTTTGATAAGTCCAAAAGCGGTGATTGTAATGTTCCATTATCTAGCATCCACTGGATATAGCTTTAGCTAGGGCTGTTGCCTTCAGGATCTTGCTGTCTCAGTTATTCAGAAAAGTTAAGAATACTGAACATCATCTTTAATATGAATTCTCTGCTTGTCAGTTCATCACAAAAGCCAGTCAAAAGCATTACTTCTGCATATTCCACAAAGTCCTTTGCGTCATTTTCGTTAGCTGAGTTAGTGGCTTCACCTTCCCCTCTCTACAGTTTTGCTTCTTGTTATCTTCTGGGTATCTGAAACTGTAAGTTTCATAGCAATGAGAAGGTTATTTTTAAAAATCGGAGTGACCATTATTATTTTGATATTTTTGTATCTATTCTGGCTGGTTTAGCTGTTGTAGATGCTTAAAGACTGTGTTTAGGCTTGCGTCTTGAAACCTAACAGCAACTTATGCAGTTGTTTAGAACTGTATGAAAAATACGGCACAATTTCTCTACTCCTAGTGATGCATGGATGCAAAGGCTGATAAAATTCATTTTAATGTGTTCCCTAGTAACTAAAATCTGTATTCACACAGCTCAAGGCTCCTCTGGACTCTGATAATTAATCTGCTATATATTCTTACTGCAATGTCTATACTGCTAAAACTGCCTTTTGTGTTGCTGAAGTTTTTTCATTCTTTCAGTTTGTTAGCACATTTCTGGCTCGTGAGGGGTTTTAGTACATTACATTAGGAGTCAGATCTAACCCATGCAGCCACCTCAGTGCAGCTGCTCCACAGTCAGTAGTACCTGAGCACTGCCGTGATAGTTGTTGCCATTGGACTTTGGTGCATGAAGAAAGCAGAGGGAGTTTTGGCAACTTTCTGTGACTGTGTCCTGTTTTACCCATCTGTATTTCATCTCAAAACTTATCCTTTCCTGTGAGGAATCCAGACAAACCAAGCACTTCAGCAGTTACCCTCTCTGTCATTATTGGTAAATGCAGAAGTCCCTGTGATTTAGCAAGTGCAATACCCTGTGTACTTGATAGCTGTGTTAGAAGAAACAGAAATACCTCTGTATAATTAGCTTTATATATGTGTGTGTATGAGGAAAAGAGAATAGTTGCCTTACATAGTAATGTTTCATGCCTGGTTCTTAAAGCTTACCTACAGTGATACTGCTGCAATAGCATTTGCTTTTTTATCCCTCCCTTGCCATTAGAGTTATGAGATGCTGTGGCAAGGAAGTGCTTTTTCCTCTTTCTTTGTCAGGTCAGCTTCATCTGCTGTGGTCATGTTAGAAAGCCTTCACTCTCTCAAAGGACAATTTCTCCTTTTCTCTTTATTTCAAGGCCTTCATCCAGCTCAGACTGGTAAATTAGTACAAAATGCTTGCTCAGAACAAAACTGGAATGATGTGATTTTATTAAATGAGGTTTACAAAGGATACTGTAAAAGTGAGGAATGATTTTCAGTCACTTTTTCTGGACTGTGTTCAAGTTCATGTCCCCAAGAGAGCTTAAAAGAGCTGTGAGCACTAATTGTTTGTTTAATGATTTGGCCACCTTTATAAAAACTGCAAAACTAAGTTTTTCATTACTGCTTTGGGTCATTGCTCTAAAACCTCTGTGTTGAAAATAAATCTAAAGTCTATTTTTGATGGTACTTTTTGGTACTTTCCTAGTACTTTTTACAGCCCTCCATAATTGTCATTAAAATAATGATTACCTTGGTGGAGATGCAAGCCAAGAATAAAACATAACTCATGGGTGATTGTGATGATAAATTTTATGTCTTGTTTTTGATTAAAAACATAGTCTTTCACATAATGCTAGTAAATATTCAAACTATTACCTACAGTCAATTGCATTTTTTTTAACCTGTATCCCCAGGATTTCAGCAGTGGAACATCTGTTTTCTTTTGATAAAAATATGATAAGCATCTGTTTGCATGGAAGATGTGAATGAAACCAGACCACATTTGTTTGCAGTGTAATGGATTATCTGGTCTTACACTGTTTATGAATAAATCATGCAGGATGGATAGTGCCGGTAACCACCAGAGGATGTTTTATACTTGGTTTAAAACATAAATTTATGTATTTGTGATTTTTCCTGTAGACACTCAAAAAATTTATGTTTTAAATAAAGAAGAAGCCTGTTGCATTTCTAGGCCAGTATTTAAGCTCATGGATACCAGAAGTCCTTTTAAGCCAAGCCATGCCCACTGTTAATATGTATGAGCATATAGCTTGAGAGTTAAAAACAAAGCAAAAAAAAATTAGCATGAATGGAACAAAAATGCTATCATATCTTTTATTATTTGAGAAATACTGTGCTCTCATGTAACTGGATTGTGTCCTAATGTACATGTGGACAGAGTTACATTTGCATGTGTGGTCTGGAAGACTGGTCTTGCAAACTCCCATGCATAGTTGTACTTACTGTTGTGAATCCTTTGTATAAATTCTAAAATATTTTGTATTCAAAGAGCTGGGAGGAGGCACAAATGTTTTTGTGCTCCAAACAGTGGGGAGATGCTCAGGTTTGAACAGGACCTGATACTAAGCACTGGCTTGGTGAAATTTGGACATCAAGTTCAATTCTTGATAGTTAGAGCTATGAGGTGATTTAAGCAACTTCTGCCTCCCAGCAATTAGTGTCTTTCCTTTGATGTCACGTGTGACTTTGTGGTGCATTTTAAGATATTGAATGTTAGCACAGGTATGGATTGATGATCCTTGAGAGTCTCTTCCAACTCAGCTTATTCCATGATTCTAAACGTGTCTGTATTATTTATTAGCTGATTGAGTTTCTCTGTCTTGTAGGAGTTAATTTTTTTTTTCTGGCAAGTTGAATTTTTGATTTCCCATGCTTTGTGGTATTTTTGGTGTCTTTCTTGTGGTTCTGGTTGTGGGTCTTGCCTCCATTTCTCATAGTTTACCTCCATAGTCAATTCAATTCCAAAACAGACTGAGCAAAATCTAGTCTCTAACATTGTGGATGCAAATTTCTTTAGCTTGTCTTCCAGTGATGTGAAAATACATTTCTCTTTTGTAGTCTGTTCAAGATAGGCTAAAGTTAAAAAGCTGAGAGAAATAATTTTTGTGTACACACAGGAGATGGGAAGAGAGGTTTTGAATGGAAAATTGGTAGGTGGAGACACTGGATAACTTCATAGCATGTTCCCTGTTAGTCTTTTTAATAAGTTGTGACAAAGGGCCTTCCTTCCTGAATAACTCCAGCTTTGTTCAAAGAAGTTGAACCCCTGCTGTAAAGGGCCAGTGGAGAATTCCTTTTATGGGAGCACTTGTTGATATAAAGTGCTGGGATAGATGTTCAGGGCAGCAGGATCTTTCCTTCTTCTGCCACAGCTCTCTAACAGCAAGAGGAGGGGGGGGTAAGGCAGAATTTTACTGTGCTCTGTCAGTTCACAATTGATTTAAGGTTCCTAGAGGAGCATGTGCTAGAGAAACAGTGTGAAGATACTCGTGTTCTGACAGCTTCTGCAGGAGCAGAATGAAAGTTCTCTGTGCCGCATCTTTCCTGTGCAGGCGCCCAGCTCAGTTGCTCAGAGGACTGAGCCAGCTATTGTGAGATTCTTTCTTAAAACCTAGATATAAACAGGCCCTTAAATTATATCAGTTTAGATAATACACAATAATGAGTATAAAGTGTAAGTCTCTAGAAAGGTATCAAGTATCTGTGATTTATACTACTGTTTTTGAAACATTCCTACATACTGTTGTTTGGGAATAGAGAGAGGAGCAACGAAAGTAATCTAAGAAAATCTTCCAGACTCTTTTTGTTTAGTTGTGTGTGCCACTGAGTTTAGATGGATGTTTAAAAGTTTTGTGTGATTTTATTGCTACTCTGTATTTACCATTTTGACAATACTTTGCTTTTTAGCTAAGATAACCTTCCCACGTCCCCAGTCCCCCAATCTATATTTATATCAGGGTTAACAAAGGAGTTCACTAACAGTGATCTCCAAAACAGTCAGACTCTTGAAAATCATGGCTTTGAATTCCTGAATGTTAAAACCAGTGCACTTGCATCTCTTTTCTATGCCATTTTCCCCCCACCCCCCTCTAATCCCTAGGATTAGATGTGTGGGATAATTACATTTCCAGTACTTTAATTTAGGCCAAAAATTGAGTCCTGGAACAGAAAACTTCCCAACACCTCCATCTACTCTTGGAAAAGTTATTTCATGAAAATCAAAGCTTTTAGTCAGCAGATCGAGTTTTTGACTCACAGTGCTTTGAAGTAGCTGAGTTGGTGCCTTAAGCTCCTAAAGGGTAACTGCTAAAGCAATTACAGAGCAGAGTTAACATTCTGAAAAAAAAGATCTACTCTTAGGCCAATTCAATGAGCTGATATAGATAATTCCAATTTTTATTTAATAATAAAAATTGTTGTTGAAGTAATGATCAGTGTTTGGTTTAGCCATCTATACTTTTTACATAACAAATATACTGTATTTTTAAAGAGAAATATATTTATAATATTTTAGAATTATTTGAAGTATATATCTTTATAATGCATAAGAGGAAAGAAAATAACCCTGATTTTTAAAGGTCTTTTACTAATGAAATGAGTTTTCAATGAGTTTCATGTTACAGATGCAAGTGCCTGGTGAATATGATTTGAGACTGAGTAAAAGAAATACACAAAGATGAGCTACTCTTTTCTGTTGCTATGATAGTTCTTGTCAGTAATGATGACTTGTATTTTCAAGAGCTGCTTTTTTTTGTGATCAGTGACATTTTTCTTTTCTCTTGTATCTGTGGCTGTAGATGAGATGTTCAGCTGAAGTTGTTTGCTTAGTGACACGTGAGATGGTGGAATTTTCACACTGTAGGAGGTGTATTTTTTACTCTTTTCAGAGTCTGTCTTCATTCTTGCTATTTCTATAGTAGTTTTGTGATGGGACCAGTTCACTTTTCTCTCTGTTTTAAGCCTAACTCTCCTACCTGTTATGCACAGAGAGAGAATAGAGTGATGACAAGGAGTTTTGTGTTATTATAGTGCTGCTTGGCCTCAATCTTGTTCTAATTCTTCCTTCTAGGAGTCTGGCAAATGTGGTGGCGTAAAATGGTCCAGGCAGAAAGTCTCCAGACTCAGGTTGTGAATACTTGGAGGAGTTAATTCTCATGTTGGACAGTCTAACACCTCATGATTAAGTCTGTGATGACTTAATTGCAGCCACAGAAGCCCTTTTATCCATAGAGCCATTTAGCACCATATTAATCATAGACTTGTAAGTGGGGAGGTGCTTAAGTCCAAACAGAGATGGTTATGTTTGGTAAAATCACCTGTGAGGAGACATCTGTATAATAAGTGGGGCACTGTTGAGGGCTTTTACCTCAGAAAGGATACAGACCCACCTCTGCTGCTGTTTGCACCTCTCCATCCTGTTCTGCTGTGTTCCAGAGCATCTGGAATAAGAGCTCAGAGCATGCCAGGATCCCTTCTGCCAGCTCAGGGCAGAGCACAGAGGGCTAAGGAGGAGCTGAGAGCTGTGTTCTGTAGGCACCCAGGGAGATCAGTGCAGTAGTTTGGGAGTGTGTTGTAAGAAGGGCATGGGAAAAGGCTGGGGAAGTTACATGGTACAATTTTCATAGTGGGGATGTACCTGGAAAGTGAAAAATGCAGGACTGTAGGAGTGGGCATGATTTTGATGGCAATTAAAGGACTGGTGAGGGAAGAATATTATCTGGTTAGGATGTACCAGCAGAACACGAGTGGGTTGGGATCCTAATTTGAGTGATACAAAGTAAGATGCTGGGAAATGAAGGTGGAAGCCTATCGCTTCCAGTAAGTGCTTGGACAAGGGCCAGAAGCCGTCCTTGCTCCAGCTGGTCACCTGTACTGCCAGTGGTGCCAGGATGAGCCCTGTGAGCTGTCTGCCCTACAATCTTACTTGCTTTCTAAGCTAGACTTGTTCTTAACCCAGTGTTCTTGTCATTATGGACAGTTACATGATTCTCAGCTGGGCTCTGGCTGAGTTTAGCAAGGAACGTGTAGACCCAGCCTTTTCTCCCTTTTCTGCAGCCAAGTTAGTGCAACACAGTTGAAACAAAGTGAGCAAACTTTGTGTAGACCTTGGAATTCCCATGAAAATCAGGTGGAAAATGGGCATTTAACCTAAAAATACGTAACTACTGGGGGCAGGGGAGAATTTTGCATTATCAATCCTTCAACCTCTTTTTTTAGTTCATTGTCTTGATTCTGAGAAGAGTTATTGTTCATGTCTGACACCCAGACCATGTTCAGGACATATTTGAAGAATGTATGCCAGAAAAGGGTTATAAGAAGGTAAAATGAACTTTACTGAGTTCTAGGTTAAGGTTCAGGCTGCTAAAATAAATCCTAAAAGTTAAAGCCATATTATCTAATGTTCTGTACTATTTTTATTTCCAATACTATCAGTCTTGAGTCTACACAAAAAATTGGTTTTTACTTACATGTAAACATTTAGATGAACATAGGGGAGCTTATTGATTTTCTATACAGAGTATGATTTATTGATACTTTTCTCAGGTTTCATAATAGTAATTTACTAATAGCTCCATTGATTTGGTTTCAGCAAAGAAACCCCCAAGCAACAAAAAAGCAAACCACCTTAAACCTGAGGAAACCGATGTTCTTTTTCTGTGTGGTTTAGCTGTGTTTTACTAGGAGCACAGCTAGTTGTAAAACAGTGCAGTTGGTTCTGAATGTCAAGTCAATCTCCAACAGATGCTTTCCTGTGAAGAGTCACCAGGAGTGTGCATCACTGTTTGTAACATGACCACAAGGCTGTACTGCTGGCTTTGCAACTTAATTTTTCATATTTGAAGGAACATTTTTTCTTCAGGACTGAATGCATAAAGGAGACTTTGGGTTTATTTTTTGCATGTATGTAGGCCTGCTGTAAATTCAGCATTTCTGCACTTGTGTTTTTCTGTTTACTTGGCAGACAGAATAGTAAACAAGTTTGAACACAGTTTGAATTTCCTTTTGCTATCTTAAAACTTCATGAAGGAGAGAGTGGAGCTGCAAGCTTCAAAATGTTATGGAAGTTTTTTAACCTCAGGTGCATGAGTTAGCTTATCTGCACTCACGGAATGCAAAGAGTTCAAGGAGACTTGACTTCTTCCTCTTAAGGTAACACACCAGAGAAGAGAGGTTGACTTAACTGACTGTTAAGTTCCTGCAAGTCAATATTTTGTTCCTAATATTTAAAAGAGTACATGTATTTTTATATTGGAACCAAAAGAGTAGTAAAAAGCTCATTAGTGTCTCTCACAGGATGTACTCACTTCTCTTAGACTGTGTTACGTGAGCAGGAGTAACATGGAACTTAACTAAGTGGAGCATTTTGCCCTTAGTACTGTATCACTCTGTCCCACAACAGAAAACCTAATTAGTGCATCCAAAGAAGCGTTAAATAGATTTCATGCTGTTCAATAAAGGCATTATGTGGTTTTGTCTATTGCAAAGCATGAGAGGGAATGTCCATAATGCACATTTTTGCTGCCTCTTTCACAATTTAGGTGCAGTTTTACATTGTAGCTGCATCAGGGAGGTTCAGTAACTTCCTTCTCCATCAAATCTTTCCTCTCATTGTTATGCTCTATTTATTTTGGTGTTATTGCATAATGATACACGTTAATGAACATCTTTGCCAGTCGTTTGAAATTGGGGGGGCAGCTCTTAGCACCAGAATATATCAGTCTATTTGACTTGAGTTTCGGTTACTCTTTTTTGGTGCTGGTGTCTCACTAGTAACTGAGAAGAAGGAGTCTACCTTGGGTCATCTACAGCCTGAACTTTTTCAATCTTGTGTGCTCTCATTAAAATGTGAGATTTCTTCCCAAGGGCCACCATTGCTGGCAAGTTTACACAGCCCTAATAGTGTGTAAATGGTTTTGTCTCCAGATTTCTTTCATCCCCTTGCTGGCCTCGGCTGGTCTGAGGTGTCCGAAGTGTAGACCCTCTAGAATGTACATGCTGAAATTCAAAAGAAGAAAAATACCACCTTAGGGAAGGGTAGAAGAGCTTCTTGAATTCTACCAAATTTTATCTTGTTGTACATGAAACTATAAACTAAGTAACTTAAGGAATACCTCACTGTGTGTAGCTAATCTGTTGCCTTCCTGCTGCAAGGTCTGCATTTAATGGGAGGGTTTGTTTGGGTTTGTTTGTTTGTTTGGGGGTGTTGCTGTTATTGTGGATTTCTCTCTGGCTTTAACTTAGTTTATTCAGATGCATTTAAGTGATCAGGATCAGTTTTTATTAACTGGTTTATATGAAATGTTGCACATTGCTCATCTAATATCTTTTGTAGAACATTTCTAAGACTCTGCAAGTTGTACTGGATCAGTCTTCTTAACTTGTATTTTTTGTGCCTTCATGGCAGTGTGAGGTGATATAAAGAGCATTAGTTATAGAGCTGTGAACTGACTCTAGAGCTGTGGTTTCCCCTGGATATTTGGTTAGGATTTAGTGATACATGAACATAGCTATTATAGCATAACACCTGCTTAGAGTATTTTGAGAACAGGTACTTGCCAGCCCCATTCTTACCTGAAAGCAACCAAAGCTTTACCACAGCACTTTGAGATTAAAACACTCTGAACTGTTCTGTCATCATGCTCTCAACTATTGATGTAATATATAAACCTCTTCAGCAGCATTTTTTGGCATCTTGTTCAAGTCATCAGTGTAAAATAGGTCTGAATATTGCAGTGGTCTTTGTTCATAGCTAACACAACTTTCCATCTTTGTAGTTACCATCTCTTTAAATGTATTGTTCAGGGGTATTGAAGCAGCCAGTTGCTCCCAGAAACACTGAAAATGTAATAAAAGGCAACAGGAAAACAACATGAGCAAACACTTAATCAAGACCAGAAACAACCTGTGTCCTTATGTTGTTACTTTGTGTGAGCCTACAAAACCACACAAGTAGGAGTGTGATCTGAAGGTCAGCAAGCACAGTGAATTTTCCAAATGTTAAATAATTAAAGAAACACCTGTGCCCCAGCCAAATAACTTCATGCTGATCTGCTGTGAAAATGTTATGCTTAATAACCCTAAAAATGTGTCATTTCTTATGCCTGCTGGAGGCTGCAAGAAGAGCAGCAGTATATAAAGCATAGGAGACATTGCTTCAAGATGTCTTAAAGGGTCTCTTAAGATTGATTTAGTAGTGTCCCAGTGTGTGTTTCCTAGTTGCTGCAATTATGTTTAGCACACTTCAGATGGGACTAAATGGGATTTAAGGCTGCCGATGATTTATGAAGACTTAAATTCTACTCCTGAACTCCTGATGTTCTTAAGCCAACAGAGGTTTTAAATGATATCACAGGTCATATATCCTTTCCTAAGGAGAAAGAAAAAAAAAAAATCCCTATTGCTTGATTTTGGTCATTGAATCTTTGCCCTTTTTTTGCACTAAAGAGAGTGCTATTGATAAAACAGCTGAATGTTATAGGCTCATATCAGGAGGGAAGAAAACTGGTGTCAAATTTCAGAGTTTCATGGGGTCATGGAAATTTTTCTAACCAGAAGGAAGGAAATAAGAGGAAGGAAGGTTTCAGTGTTAACATTATAGGTTTGTGAAGAATCTGTAGAAAATGTGAGGGAAATCCTGTTTTAGTGAAATAAGGTTCCAGTGGGAGTGGAATACATTGGAAAAGCAAGAAAAACAAGATAAATGGGAAGGCAGGACTGGTAAGCTGGATGGATATTTTTCTGTCTCTAAATTTTACATATACACTTCTTTTAAATCTTCCTTGCTGACTGCCAGACTCTGACTCCTAGGGTGTGCCACCAAGCACATGAAGGCATAGAAGTAGAAGATGTGGTGACAGTTCTTTATTCCTAGTCATTTCATCTCAAGGTATATATATACACCTGTGCATGTTATAGACATAGAGATTTATTTTGCTGTTACTGCTGTTACATTCCAAGTTTTAAAGCAGATTTGTCAAAATTGGCAAAAGATTCTTCTGATTTCACAATTGAGGAGTTTTGCCCAGGACTCATAACAGCACTCCTTTCCCCAGTCCTGGAGTGTGTCCTTTCTGTTGCTAAGATCAGAAAACATCATAAACTATCTGAATAACTGTAAATGGCTAAATCATATAGACTGGGTGTTTCAGAGCAAGTCACTGAATGACTGATACGTTCTAATTAAATGTTTTCACTTACTCTGTGGCTGCTCTTGACAGTAACTGAAAACCACAGTATTTAAAGCTTGCTAGCTGGATTTTATTAAATGGCTAATAAGACCATAAGCTGTGAGTAAGTGGCAGCCAGGTATTCTCATGGCTGAACCTGCATGTCAATGGCTCTGCCAACCCTCCAGTAAGTTGGTCCTCCAGTGTTCTGTTTCTCTGAAGAAGGTAAAGAAGACAGAGCATTGGCATCTGAAAAACTAGCCCCTTTTGCCAGTTCTAAAAAATCTAAAATAGTTCAAAATCTGTAT
The DNA here is from genome assembly GCA_013397155.1 of Irena cyanogastra. NCBI lineage: Eukaryota > Metazoa > Chordata > Aves > Passeriformes > Irenidae > Irena > Irena cyanogastra. The sequence continues at coordinate 1,726,440 of VWZV01009814.1, read as the reverse complement.
CTTTACTAACCACTGCTGCCTGAATTCTAACTTCTCCATGTTTTGGAGTCATGGTAAATTTATATATACTTATCCAGCATATTTTTTAACTCTTATAGTATTTAAAGCCTCACTGGATTAGGCCCTAAAAGGTGGAACATCAGCATTTATAAATAAACTAGGTGATTATGTTTTATGATCATTTTAAATGACGTTTCTATATTTGTTAAAGACATCTTCAAAAGTGATTTTTATACCAAAAAATGAAATGCTCTCACAGTTATTGTGCTTTGAAATTTGTTTGCTTTACCAAGATTTATTCGCAGAACAAAATGTTGACCTCTCCTGTTTTGGCATACTTTGGAAGATAATTTTTCTATTTTCAAGTGGAACTTTGAGTTCTTTTGTTGAATTACAATGGTAAATTAACAAAGATTAAATTTAAAAAGACAGTCTAGTTGAATACAAATGGATTTGTTATGAAATCTTCTCTCATGAAGATATCAGTATTACGGATTATGTTCTCAGGTGGACTGAATGCAGATCCTAGGATATTTAAATTCTTTCTCAAATAGAGGGGGTTTTTTTCCCATATGGTCATGCTAAGTTGTTAAAAGAGGTGAGGTACTCTGTGTGAATGTTGGCTTTTTAATGGAAATCACTGTAGTCCACCACCCCTATTTAATAATAACCAGTGTAACCCAAATAGTGATTCCTTTATAGCCACTGAAGGAGTATTTGAGGTTTTTGCACAGTGAATTCATGCATTTGACTTCTGTTCTGTGATGTTCTGAAATGGACCTCGGATCCTGAGGTCTTGATAGTTTTATTCAGAGTTTATTTCCTGTGTGATGTACTTGCTGCTTGGAGGACAGACATGATTTATGGCACACAGAGATTGTGGTCTATTTTTTACATTCATGTGGGAAGTAAAGGGCACGGGTAATAAGGAAAAAAGGAAAGGAAGAAATACTGATGATGGAGATATCAGAAAAAGAGAAATTTTCAGCTCCTGAAGCTGGAGGTTATTATTTCAGTATCAGAAATTAGTGAACACATTTTTAAAATGATGTCCAAGTGTCTGTCTGTTTAAGAAAGTGACTTTCAAAGAATGATAATCAAATGTTGATGTGGCTTCATGCTCTGGGCTGAGAAGCTGTGTGCTGATGCATGCAAGCAAAGCTTAGATGTTGCCATGTTTTTGAACCAAGCACAGAAAATATGGTTTACCTTGCAAAAAGCCTGATTTTTCCAGTGTACATGGAGTTATGGTACAAAGCTGTAAGGTGAACTATTTTTAAAATAAATTTGTAAAGATGCCTGTGTTTTCAATTATATTATTGTTTTCTAAAACTTAGGCTAGATAATTAAAAATCCATATAGTAAAACAATTCAACATACTATTTTCATTTTTCAAGTATTTCTGACACACATTTGATAATTTCTCTTTCCAGAATAGCATGGTTATAAAAATTTGCTTTTCAGCTACTTTAATTGAGGTTAATAGTTAAAAATTTTGATAGATGCCAATATAGTCTGCATTTCCTCTAAGAGAGAGTTTCTTACTGTTTCTTTGCTTTTATCTATTAATGTGAAAAAGAATACTGTGGTAATAGTACACATTTTGTATTCTGACAATAGTGATAAGAGAGGGGGCTTTTTATCCAACCAAATAAATTGATAAATACAGCTGATTCAGACTGTTTACATAATCTTTCCAATGTCAACAGTCATTTAAATTATCCTAACTTTATACTGCATCTCCAAAATCCAATTACAAGCTAATAATAATTGTCAGTTTTACTCTAAACCTTTAATGATAGGTCACAAGGGATGTTGTACCAGAAGGATTAAATCATTGTAGACTGTTACTGTGCCCAGCCTTAAATTACTAACCTCTTATCTCATGGTAACAGAGCTACTATATGTTTTGTCACCATTTTTGCTAAATAGAATAAATGTCACCAAAATTAATTTCATCTTTCTTAAATTAGCTTCTTAGTATGATTTCTCACTTCAGTCAAAATTTATTTCTTGAGGAATTTAATTTCCTTCTTAATCTATTTTATTTGAGAAAGAGGAGGAAGAACTTTCAGGAACAAATGCATTTTAAATCATTCTGTGGCTAATTTTGAAATTTACTCTTCATTAATAACTGCTGACACTTGCATGATGGAATTTTTTAAGTCACTGTATACTTAAAATCAAACTGGTTCTGCTTAGTACATCCTGGCTATATTTAAGGCACTAAAAGTTAAAAGGGGGTGAATCTTGCTTGTAAGGAGAGGTACTGCTTAATCATGTTCATAGCAGATTTCCCATGTGATGGATGGTTCAGGGGCATGTTGTAATTAGATGGTATAGTTTGGTTGCATTTATTTGGTTTTAATCATATTAAGGATCCATACAAGTGAAGGAAAATAGACTTAATATAAGGAGTAATGCAGATGGAAGAAATACTACCTCAAAAGAAAAGGCATTGAGAGTTGGCATTGTCATACAACATAGTGACAGCAATTTCTGTCTGAGTTACTGCCATCCTTAAATAATATTTCCAATGGAATGTGTATTTTAAAATAATTTTAAAATGCAGCTAGTGGCTTTCTCTTACATTTTCCATTCTTTTGGTTTCGATGAGCTCAGTCAAAAACTCTATAGAGTTACAATCTAATAGTTCTTTCAAAGAAAAGAAATCAGAAAGATGGAGCAATTGAAAAGGGGAGGATTCAAAAAATAAACCTGAAGTGACAGGCTCTGTCTGAAATTATCACAGCTGGTGATATGAGGCAAAATGGGGGGGGGAGGAGGAAGGATTTTTAACGCTCATAAATAAAATCTATTGTAAAATATTGAAATCTAGAGGGACTGTATTGGCTGAAATAGTAATAATCTATTAAATGGCTATGATTTCCTTTTGGAAACATGTTTCTCTTTAGGAATACAGAGCATAAAGAACAGGGGTGACTTGAAAAAAAAAGAAGTAAATTCTTCTGTCAGCTGCACATGATTATCAAGGCTTTGTAAACTCAATTAGTAGAGAAGAATTTATCCAAAATCTGATTAAATATTAGTGCCAGCAGGGCAGAAAATTAAACAGAGCATACACATTAATAATCTATTAAATGTTCTATCAACTTTGAACAGCTGTAGCAGTTGTAATCAGACATTTCTCTGTGGCATCCTACACGTTTGTATGGAACTGGGAAGTCACTACTGGATTATTACAGTGGGCGGAGAGTCAGACTTTTCTGTCACTTTTCTGACTGTGGAGGGGATCTGTGTATAAGAAAATACTAAGTTTGTATTTAAGCAGAAACTGTCATCTCCACTTTCATTTGAAGTGTTGATATTTGTCTCTATCATAGCACTGCATGTGCACCATATTTGTAAGATGGCTGCAGAGCAACCTCGGAGAGGAGCATTGGAAAGTCATTACTCAGATCTACAACTTCCTTGTGAGCTGAAGAGGAGGGCCAAACACTGATCTGTTCTCTGTGGCCTGAAGTGACAGGACCTGAGGGAGTGGCCTGAAGTTGTGTCAGGAGAGGTTTAGGTTGGATATTAGTAAAAGATTGTTCACCCAGTGGGCGCTGGAACAGCTCCCCAGGGAGTGCTCGCAGCACCAAGGCTGACAGAGCTCCAGAAGCTTTTGGGCAATGCTCAGGCACATGGTGTGACTCTTGAGGATTATGCTGTGCCAGGCCAGGAGCTGGACTCAGTGATCCTTGAGGGTCCTTTCCAACTCAGCTTGCTCTGTGATATGCAGAAATATGGCTATTTTTATTACGTCAGTGTTTGTGAAAAGGAAAGTGTACCAGTCAGGCTGGTAAAATGGTAGGTTGCTCTTTCATAGAAGAGATGTGATAGCCACTAGCCAAAATAAATGAAAACAAAAATATGGATAGTCTCCAGAGGAACAGTATTAGTTGTAGCTTCTCCAGTTAAAGGAGGGAACCAAATTAAAGGTTCAATGCTTTTGGGAAAGCATTATAGGGACTATGAGTGCTGTGTTCGTATTGGTAACCAGACCTGTGCATGACTGGGAACTGGACCTAGAAAAAAGCATGAAGCTGGTGAAGAGTAAAGGACCTCAATGACCAGGTGCTTCCCAAAGCATAACATAAGGATACACAGAATGCTCTCCCTGACTCTGACCAGCTGCCCCAGTATTCTCTAAGTGTGTCCTGAAGCAAATCTCTGGAGAAGAACTGAGCAAGCTTCTTTGATGTTCCCCATTAGCGCTCTTTCCAACGTTTGACGTTTTTCAGTTTAGTTTGTTTACTAACCCGTAACTGATCTCCAGTCTCCCTTGGAGTTCGTGTAAGCTTCCATGCCCAGTAGCCTCTGGCAAGGAATTTCACAGGTCTACTACTTTCTGTAAAGAGCCACATATTTCTGTTTGTTTTGAAGTTCTTTCCAACTGTTTTCTCTTGATGAACCCCAGCTCTTAAACTGGAAAAGACAGTTGAAACTAAATCTCTCTTAGTCTCGTCTAAATAATCTGCAATTCTGTAGGTTGTCAGTAATTTGAAGCCTAAACTTAGTATGTGCAGATTCCTGCATGATGATCATTAAGCAAAACTGAACATATGTATGTCTGGGTTTCTGAAATACTTAGTACATGTGTCCTTGAACAATTTTTATATTACATAACTCTATATATACAATTTGGGGAAAAGATATTTAATTTCTTTCATCTTTTGTTTGGTTTTCTATTCTAGACTGTATTTACATAGAGGGCTGTGGTTGCAGGGTACCATCTTTAGAATAAATAACTGATCTGGCTCAGTCTCTGCAATCACTGGTACTGCATGTGGTAAAAGAAAGGGCTGTTTTGTTAGTCACTCTTAGAGCCTCCTTCTGCCTTTATACAAAAACAAATTAGAAAAAAACCCCTACCACTAGCAGATTCTGAAAATGGAAAGAAGTTTTTCCTTTTGTAAATTATATTTCTTTGTTTTGCTTTGGTTTTGGTGGATTTTTGGTTGGTGTTTTTTCTTAGTTTATTTATTTGGTGGGAGTTTTTTGTTACAGATTTTGAGGGGGGATTTTGTTTGGTTTTTTTTTTTCCTCTTGGAGATATTGGTTAAGTAAACACTTAAGTAACACTTGGAGTTTGTGGTCTGATTTCTTTTCTTATTAGTTAATTTTTTTTTCTTTCTTTTTGCTTAATAGAAATTGAATAAGACATTATAACTGTGTAAAAACTGAATTCTTTACCATTTATGAACTGCAGAGTTTTGTGGAGTAAAAATCTAGCTACAGTAATAAATGGGACTGGAACAGCAGGTTGAAGTTCTGACTTTAAATTATGCAGGAGAGCCCAGGTATAACAAAGCTTTGCAAGCAATTAATAACTAATAATATGTTTCTTGTGTGTTCTAAAACATACTCCAAAGAGCAATTTTCCAGAACACATTTCTGGTCTATCTTAATGATGTATTTAGTTTTGTTCGAACGTGTTTACTGTGCTCTCACAGTTGTAAATAATCCTAATAATTTAGGCATCACTGAACCTTTTCTTCCAAATTCTAATTATAACTAAATTTAGTTATAGTAAAATTCAGTTAAAAATAATTTTATAAGATTGGAGCACATATTTATAACCTAGAAAAATATTCTGGGTTGACTTATGCAGCATCATTTCTAAGAACAGTTTTCACAGTGACCACAAGTAATCATTACTACATTAGTCATCTACTTCTTGTTCTGTTTTAGTCTTTCGGGTTTTCTGTTCATCCTTACACGAAGTAGATTATAAAGGGAAAGGTTGTTCTGCATTGGCCTTAAAAACCCAAGTGCAAGTATTTATTTTTCTCATCTTTTCACTTAGCAGGAGTACAATTTACTACACAATGGCACAATCCCAAATGTCTGTGCTGTGCAATGAACTCAAATTAGGATTAAAGATTGTCAATTTTATTCTGAGAAGCAATGCTAGGATAATATTGGCCATCTACCAAAGCTGTACAGGCTTGAAAAGTTTTGCTGAATGTGCAGCGAACTCCATTCAAGCATGGGCAGTTCACACTGGCAAAGGTCAGCTCCTGTTCTCATTCTGTAAGGTCTCTAATTTTTCATCATTAGCATCTTCAAATATTGCTACGAGGGTTTTGCAGGAGATAAGGGGTGAACGCCAGTCTGTGGTGTTATAGCACAAGGACTGGTAAATATTTGGAGCTAATGTCAGGGAATATCCAGACATTGAGGAGGGTGTGGCAAATGCTGAAAAAAATAGAGCATTCCTTTCTTGGCTAAAGAAAACTGGCCTTTTCTCAAAGTAATGTAAATAAAGTGCATGTTGGTATGACCATATAACTACATTTCTCTTTGGTTTTCTGCATGGATATATGAGACATATGAATATATGAAACATGGCAGTTATTCAGTTTGTGGGTGGGAAAGAAGGGAAGATAATTGTGAGGTAAAAAGGAAATTAAACTACGTCGTGGAACTAAGGAAACAGAACCAAACCCATGTACTCGAGTGAATGTTACATTACATAATGCTCTGTAATACACATTGTAGCAAACAGCAATAACTCACTCCTTTCTGCAAGCTTTCTGTTTTCCTCCCCAGCAGCTTAAAAGAGTATTATGCTGTGTTGAGATGCCTTCTTACTTCCAGGTGAGAGTTATCTCATGTCACACTGTTATGTCCTCGTGAAGTTCTTGACCTTTCTGTGTAAGGTTGCAATGGAAACCTTTGCTTATTATCTTTCATAGAAATGGCTATGCAAATATGGATATATCTTTCTAGTGAAGAGGCAGCCTATGACACCAGATGAGATTTTTCTAAATCTAGGCACATCACCTCCTTGAACACTAGAAGCTAAATCTGTGGTGTGATGGTCAGCACAGAAACATCTGCACTGGTTTGCAGTGTTACAAATATGGGCACAGTCAGAAGGTTAAACTGGGTCATGGCTAAGCTGGAAGAGGTCAGCTCAGCTCACCAATTTTGAAGATTTTGCCAATTTGAAGATTTTGCCAATTCAGTCAGCTTACTTTGCAGTGATGCAGGTGATGGGTCTTGCACAGGCTGTTCCACCAGCTCAGATGTAATGGTAGTGACCCTTACCAAAGGATGTCAAAAGCAGTTAGAAACCTCAGTGGGGATTAGCATCCTAAATAGGCACAGGCTTTTCTCTTGTGGCCATTTGTCATGGCTTGCAGGATTGATAGCTTCAGCAAGAACACAACACTGTAAAAGTCAATATTGTCATGGATGTGGAACATCATCAAATGATCTGCTTCTGTGTGTTGTTTCTTACCAGTGCCCCTTGTGCAGGGATAGCAGTGAGTATTTGGTTTTAACAATAGGCAGAATCTGAATTACTGGAGGAAAGTGCTTGCAGGGGATGTGTCAGCTGAGCCACTCCCCAAAGTTCACTAACAACAGCTCACTCAAATCTTGATTTCGCAAGCTCATTGACTCTATACATGGTGCTAAGTATATCCAAACCTGCTTGAGTTCTGAAAGCAGTTTAGCAGCGTTAAGATGGAACAGCACCAAAGCTAAAAGCATTTTTCTACTGACAAACTGACTAGTTTATGTGAACATCAAAACTGCTGCTGTTTCTCTAATAGTGTAAAAACCTGGCCCTCCCTTATAGTCTGTTGCAAGATGTATCTGTGCTTTCATTTCTCTTAGTCCATTGGCTATCACATGCATTATTGTTTCCTTTTATTTGGTGCATGTGGCTTCTCCAGGAAAAAAGAAATCTGAAAATAGATACAGTCACATTTCTAGAGTCTGCATATGTGCCATTAATCAGAATATATTTCCTTCTGACCCTGAGAACATTCAGGGTTATCCTGAGGCTTTGTGATTGTAGGTGATTTCTCTCTCTCTCAAAATGCTTCCACGTATCTTATTTCCAGACATAATGAAGGAAACATGACATCCATGGTATATTGCTCCTTTGAATGAAGGTCAATAGGCTATGGACAAATCTTTGCTTCCTCCTCTGCTTGTTGTTTCCAGCAGCAAAGTAATCTGCTAACTTGAAAGGCAGAAGAACATGATGCATCCCCACCCTAGCAAGGAGTAAAGAGAAACCTTCTCTGTGCACCAGCCATTCTCTTCATGTGCTAGTTAAAATCATTTCAACTGCTGTTAAATCATTTCAACAAGGACCAGAGGAGTAGAATCATCCACTTTGTTTTTGAAAGGGCCTGTACCTTGTTTAAATGGCTTCCCAATCCTCAGCTACACCCAGTGTGTTTTCAGCCCACCTGTAATTCTGTCCAGAGCCAGATCAATTATGCTTAGTGAAGATGTGGATATTTACTCTGTGAAAAATGAGGAACCATATAACAAAACACATATCTTTCTTACAGAGCTGAAAGTTCTCATTTGGCTTGCAGAATTTTGAATAGGCCTTTTAAGAGGCTTGGGATGGGTCAGGTGTGTGTATGGCTTCACTGCATATAGTAATTAAACACAATATTGGCTGGCTGCTGAGTTTGAAGAGGCTTTGATAATATGACGATGTCTTTTCAGTTCTTACATAGAAGAGATTTACTATGGATGTATTATAAACCTGTGATTTATAAACCTCATTGACTTCATTAGTCCCCAGGGCTTTAGTCTTGTTAGCCTGGAAATGCCTGTTTAAATTTAATTTTTTCCCCTTTTTTCTTTTTTTTTTTATTTAAATTATGACCTCATTAGAATGAAAACATGGCTCCAGATTCTTGCCTTGTGTAAATCAGCCAAGTCTTGCAACTAACCCCAGCTGAAGATCCAGGCTGTAAATTGAAGACCTGTCCTTTTGACTTGCCTTTTCCAATCTCAAAGGCTGGCCCTAGTGTTAGAAACATCCTTGTACTAACATAAAAAGGCATTTCAGTAACTTGTTTTGTGTGTCTTCTTCCAGTTAAGACTGTGGCCTCTCAGTGTGCCAAAGATTTAGGCAAACACATGAGATGTAATGCAGTCAATTTCTTCAAAAGAGGAGTTGGGGCAGGATGTTTAAAAAGATGTGCAACGGTGGTAAAGGGTAGGATTGCAAAAACTGTGGATAGCAAATAAATTAGGTTTCAGTCTGTCACATTTTTTCCAGTGGTAAGAGAAGCTTCATTTTTGTAGTTTTCTTAAGTACTATAGTTAATATGAAGAACATCTCATAAATTTGTTCAAGGTAAAACAGATAAATGACTTCACTAAAGTTGTCAAATGTCACTTAATGAGTATTTTTTTAATGCTCCATTATTCAAATTCCAAACCATCTTGAGGTTTTTGTTGGACTGTGGCACAAGTTGTTGGGGGTTTTCTCTTCATAACAAGTTTCTTTTTCTTTCTCTATTTTAAGATATTGAAAAACTCTTCTACCTAATCTTTTACACTAAGTCCCAAACAGTTTTATTTATAGTTGCCAGAAGTAAGTCCCTAATGTTACGTTAATTAGAAACATGTGGTGAAAAAAAGGCAACTTTTAAACTGACACTATTTTTGAGTTAAAATCTGGCATCCCCTTTCTACTGACAAGCCTGACAACTGCAGCAGCAATCACCTCATCAAATCTCTCCGTTGTGTCTTTCCTGGTTTTTGGCATTCTTCCTGTCTAAATTTTTATCAGATGAGTGCTTTTTTCTTGGCAAGTATTTTGAATACCTTCTTGTTGCTTTATCTCTGCACTATCACCCCTTGCCCTTAATGTCATTTCTCACATGTAAGACTGTGGCAGAATTCGAAACAAATTAGTTAGGAACACAGATTCAAAGAGCAGCTTTTCCTCTTGGCTCACTAGTCTCTTCTCCCCTCACTTTTTGAACACCAGCGTGTCACAGATACCACAGGAACACTCAGTTTTTAGGACATTTTTGATGCTTTAAATCCTCAATACTGCATCTACCTTTTTTCCACTATCATGTGTCCTGTATTGCTCTTGAAAAGTTTTGGAACTAGTCGGTAGGCTGTGTCAGAATAAAAATCTTTAGTTATAAATGCTTTTAGACCACAGCCAAACTATCCAAATAATTTGTCTCTTAAAATAAATACACAAATATTGAGTGATATTTGCAAGCAGAATTCATATGAATGAGGACCAGATTTCCTTTCCAGAAAAGGAAGACTAGGAAAAATGTAGGCCTTCTCTCTGGAAGTGAGACTGGTTACCCAGGATATGGAGAAACTAATATAGTATCTCTCACTGAAAGCACTGTAAGTTGCTGAATGCTCAGCAAATAAAACCCCTCTTCAGTGTGCCATGAACAGCAATAAACTTAAAATGGTTTTGAATTTGAGTCATGGCGCATTAAGGAAACATATTAATAAGGTAAATTTGGCAATTTTATTGGAGCCTTTTTTCTAGTTTCTTCAGTCAATGAAGAGCAGTGTAAGCTGCTGGACACACAGTGTTTTGTTTTTTTATGCTGGCTGCTTCTTTTCATTGCCTAATGGGAGTTAAGCCTTCGGAATAGCCAGCACAGTACTAAGTTCTTTTGAGAATTTCAGCTGTAAATCCCAGTTTATGTGGCTAATGTGGGCTCATTTTCCAATGGCACCAACCCCTTGTGAAGGCAGTAGAAGTAGCTAAGTATGCAGGAGATAGATACGTACACATACTCTCTCTCTCTCTCTAGATATATATACATATATATAGAGAGAGATACATAAACACATGCTCTTGGGGCAGGTGTTTTTAAAGTGTCTAAGCACTAGGCTCTAAGGGCAAGATGAGGGTGATTCAAGCTTTTAAGAGCATATAACAATGCATAAGACATTAAATGTGCATATGTAACTGGAAGTCTCAAGCTATCTGTATTTTCATTGGTGAAGTTGCCTTCTGCTGTATGTGTCAGCAGAAGCTGCCATTTTGAATGTGCTGAGGCTTTGATGGCTGTGTCCTTCCTTGGCTTCTTGTGGTTTGCAAATTCCAAGTCTTTTGAGAGTAATGGTGCGTGTCTGAGTGGGCAGCACACAATTCAGACACATTCACTCCAAACCACCCGACAGAGGGGAACAGCATGCTGGTCACAGGGTTGGATCTGAATGGTGCCAAACAGGCGTTTCCTCTATCACTCCCATGCTATCTGGCATTTATTTTAATCCTCCCCTCTCACACCCTGATCTCTGTTGAGAGCCCTGTCAGTTCTCCCTCACCCTGGTGGTCCCTCACCCGTGGGGAACCATGGGAGCTGAGCTTGTCCCTCCAGAGTCTGTGCAGCTGCTTGCCCACATGGTCAAAGAAGTGGAGTAGAAAGTTGTCTCTTCCCAGGACAGAGGGATGTTGGTGGGCCAGCATTGCAGCATATTGTAGAACACAGGTCTAGCTGCTTTCTTTTCAATCTCATTATAGGAATCTTGTGCTGTTAATATAAAAAGGCATAGTGGTTCTCTCGTTGCCAGTCTAATATCTTCCTCTGTTTATGCTTATGTCTATTTTTTTTCCCCTAAAGCACCTAATTTAGTTGAAAATGGGATTTAGGGACTCTTGTAAATTTAATTCTAAAATAATTTCAATTCATTTGAAGATATCATCATGTGAACATTCGTAAGATTTTCTTTGACACTCATGGTTTAACATGCAGTTGTTTTCATAAGTCATGTTGCAGCAGAGTGATCAGCAATTAAAAACATACAATCCCTGCTACACAGTGTAAAGCCTTCTTGTAACTGCACCCCAGAGGATGGTTCAGTCACCACTTTGCATCATGGTGCCATGTTATTACTTAACATGCAGAAGTGGTTTTAATGCTTTGTGTACAACCAAGGCTTTAACTGATTTGTCCCATGGAAATGAAGATGAATGATAACTCTACAGTCTGCCACCAAATGTTCATACTAATTTTCTAGTCTTACACGGAAGAAGGCAAAGACCACGATGTAAATGGACAATCAGCCCTCTTCTGGATGCTTGACACTGTCATTTTGAGACTTAGGTTTGACATCACTTAAAGTGGCATGTAACAATGTGGAGAAGAGAAAGTTAAAATCTTATATGTTAATAGAAGAAAGTATTAGGAATTAAGATGCTGATTTATTAAAATATTTTGTGGAATAGCAAACCAAGTCTCTTAAATCCATTGTTCAAACAGAATGCTTAATACAAGGTATTAAGACCAAATACACTTCTTCAGTACAACGTAACGCTGATTTGTAGAACCACAGCACAGATAAAATATTACAACAATAATGTTGTTGGAAGAATGTTAAGCACATCTTTATGAAAAACCAACATCACAGGAGCAGCCTCATTGCCGGTATTGTTCTCTTTTTGCACTGCAGCATGTGCAACATCCAGGTCACTGCCAGTGCAGAGCAGACAAGCTTAAGCTGCGATGAGTGATGCTGAAGGGGGGCAGGGGAAGGGGGGCCGTGCGTGTGGATCTGGATTGTCTCAAACTCAGACCCCAAGCAGAGATCCAGTACTGGCAAATACAGTGGGAGTCTGCAGGGAAACTCTGCAGCTTAAGTCTGCAGGGAATGGGAAAGAGTAGTTCCAGATAGGCCACCTTGACAAAGGCATTAGGTGTAGCAGGACATGCTGGTGTTCTGAACACATTGACAGTTATGAGCTTTTTAAGCAAATGTTTCTCATTTCTTTTTTCTCTTTGTTAGTTAAGTTGGATTGGGTGGCTGGTGCTGAAACAATTTAATCCTTGTCTACAAAGCAATTTATTGCAAGTTATTGCATCCTATTGAAATTGATTGCTTTATTGTTGTTGGCGTGTTCTGTGCTTTTTCTTTTAGAAATTTCATTTTGCAAATGTAGTAATAATATTTTACATGTGTAGAGTGCCTTTCATCACAAAATACTTCACAAACTAGACAGAGTTTTTGCAGTTAGTTGTTTGAAAGTGACTTGGGCTGGTATCAGGAGACACAGCTATCTTTGCCCATACAGTCCAGTCAGGCTGAAGCTTTTTCTTACTCTATACTTTCTTGTAACCTATATTGTCACCTCAGTAATAAATAGCCAATTTCCATTCCTTGCTTAGATGCATTTACTTCTGTGACTCAAAACCTGAAGTACTTTCTGGGTAGGAAAGCAGTTTCAATTACACTGGCTACCACGCTGTTGGCCTGATTGGCCACAAAAAAAAAAAAAAATTCTACAAAGGTATTGAGACCTAAAATATATATATATATATTTAACTCTTGTTATTTTCTTTTTGTGCATTTTTTTAAGGCATGTATGATCTTAAAAAGTGATACTGATCTAGATCCTGTATTTATTGGGCCAACTGCTGCAAGATTTAAAATTTGCATTAGTCTTTTTTATTTTATTGTGTACTATGGCCTAAAGCTAAGACACTGTTAGTAAAACGGACCAGCTAGAGGTAAGGGCAACAGATTCTGTGGTCTGTGGTAAGCTGGCCTTAAATTTGAGCAAATCCTTGAAAATTCTGTGGCATTCAGTGAAAGAACTGAATTAATTTAAACTGAACTGCACACAACCTTTTAAAAACTAAATCTGGTATATATATGGATAATACTACTCTTAAATATTCAGCCTCTTTTACTTACTTTAATTCACCGGATTTTTCGCTGTCTCCACATAATTTCCGTGTAAAAGGAAAGGCTAATCTACTGGTTCAGACAAAAGGCTTAAGCTCAGATGATCTCTGTTCTGTTTCCTTTTTATCATGTTCTCGCATTTTTTCCTCCATCTGTAAAAAGGAGATGACAGCACTTCACTGCCTCATGATTGTGGAAGGATAAATACATTGATTGTGAGATGTTAAAAATGATGGAGCCAAGTATGTAACTAGGCCAATTTATACAGATAAATTCTTTCAAATTAGGAGTTGGGATATTCCATGTTGGAGAAGGGTGGAGGAACAGTTTAGCTATCTTGCTTGAGGTATTTAGTAGTGAAATGGTTAACAAAAAATATATACAGGCAATGTTTAGGGTTTAGAGTTAACACCCTATTGAGATGATTGAAAATAGTTCACATCTTGCTGAACTGTCATTTTGAGCTGTCTGCCAATTTAAGAACATATTGCTGCCTCAGTTAACATATGGTTTGAGTTGATACAGTTTTCTGTGCAGCCATGAGAGCTAGACACATCATTATATGAAAATGAAAACAAATGGCTGATTCCTGAGCTTGCTGCTTTAGGCCCCCCCAGTGTAAGCACGAGTTCAAAGCCACCTAGTCTGCCCATTTGGAGATTCCTGCAGCATGAGAGAGCCCGGGAGGGATGGTGAGCCACAATAACCTGCTCCTGTGCCACAGGGCTGTGGCATGCAGCCTGTAAGGGACGTTCCCAGGACAGAGGTTTTACAGCGTGAACACAATGGCAAATGATCCCCTGGGCTGCTGTACCTAATTTGTCAAGATTTAATTAGAATCTGGGATTGGCGAGCCTCCTTTGGGATTTCGGCTCCTTTACTGTGTCATTGGTGTTTCAGATATGTTATACTGGGAACTTTCAAGGACTGAACCCCAAGGTCTGGCTGCATCTTAACTGTGTTCTACTATAAGTTAATGCTAGCAGATCAAAGAATAAAAGTTTCTAAGGAAACACTTTGTTTAGTGAGCACCATGCAATAGCTTTCTGTATCTGCAGAAGGGAGGTTGAAAAAATTTCCACTGAATTTATAATGGCTCTGTTCTACAACACCTGCAATTTTTTTGCATACTAGCTCTCTTTTTTTTTCTGATGTGATAGAAACTCCACAGTTGTGCTATGATTTGCTTTGCTTTTCTTAGTTTAAGTTACAGTTTTAGCACTGCACCTTTTTTCTACTTAGGCTAGGTAAATTTTGCAGTATTTTCAACTCACTTGGTATCCACATATTTTCATTGGTTAAGTTCCCGGCATGTCTCCTATCATAGTAGAAAAATAATTTACTCCAAACAAATTATATTTAAATTATTTTGAAGGTATGACTAAAGCTGACAAAACCAAGATAAAAAGTTGAAGCTGAGATTTCATCTTTTCCTGTGCTGTGGGGCAGATGCAGACCAGAGCGACTCAGGTTATGTGTACAGCATAAAACTATCCAGATTTGGATAAATGGACTTCTTTCCTTGTACATATGGCTTTGAAACTGGCTTATTTCCCAACATTCTTTCTGACTCAACTTTCAGATTCAAAGGAATCCAGATATCTGACCAAAACTCATTTAATTTTCTCCTTCCTTTTAAAAGTAAGTATTTGTGCAAAATGAAACCACAAATCAGCTCAGGTTTGCTTGTGAGATTGATGAACCGTAATGAATCTTTCGATGAACTCAGTCTAAATTTCAAGCATGTAATAAAATACAAAATCATATCCAAAAGTAGCTTTGAGTATATCCCTGTATATCTCATAATTTTCTCTTTTTTTTTTGGTGGGGGAGGTGCTTATTTTGGGGCATTTACAAGCCAGCCAGCTGACAGAAATTCTACTTAGCGATCCCACCTGCAGATTGTCTATAAAAGCACTGGTATACAAATTGCAGGGACAAGCACCAAATGGCTGATTTTTGGTGATAAAGTAATGGCAGGGCAGCATTTAATTCTTTGGAGCTGCTGGAGGGCGTAGGCCAAAATCTATTGCTGCTCCACAGCTCAGGTTTTTGCAATCCATCGTTGCCTCCTGTGTGTTGCTGGGATCTGACGAGAGGCTGCTCCTTTCGCAGACAATGTCCCGCCTGCGGTGAGATCCCGGCTTGCTGTGGCTGCTGAGCTTGGGTGGGGCAGGCAGGCTGGGCCTGGCATCAGCCTTGCCTTGGGAGGGTTACACTAAACAGGATGCTCACTCCAGTGTTCTTTTCACCCTGGTTAATATTTAACAGTAAGCTGGTAGCTGATTTTAGAAGCAAAATATCTCCTTTGTTATGCATAAATCCACATTTTAAAATGGCAGCATAGTGATTGTAGCTGTTAAGTAGAGATAGTCACATCCTAACTGATGTATTAGACCTATGTGAAGATTTCTGTGTTTGTTAAAGGGTACTACTATGTTTATATTCTTGTTTGCAACAGGGAACCTGTTGGATTTGCCTTATGAGATCTTCATTTTTGGAATCTAGATTACTACCATTAGGCTCAATGACTCTATTGCTGTACCACTATGCCTTTACCTAGCACAGTGACAGTACTTTGTAATTTATAGGTAGTGAGAGGAAAGGAACCAGGATGCATTTCATTGATCTTTCCATGTTGTAAATGTAAAATTCATGTGCATTTTTGTTTGCTTTATGGCTGTTCTCTTTCCTTTTCCTTATTTAATATGCACTTCATACTGCGCCAAGGGGGTCAGTAGGGCAAATCAAGGAGCCAGATGGCTTGCCTCTGCCCTAAGGAAACATACCAATATTTAGCTGGCCATTTTCCCAAATAAAGGCAAGACTGGAATCCACAATAAATGGGAGAGTTGGTTAGAGCTGCATCCTTTTCTTAGATTCACAGCTACAGCCTCCTTGAGGCATGAGCTTTTTATACTTCACTGCCGCTTTCTAGCTTTCTCCAAGATATTAGAGGGGGGTACAGCTCATTTTATTTATGGCCTTTGCACAGTAACAAGTTTCAGTTATTATAATCTGACTGAAATAAGAAACCATAATCCATGGATGAAAAGACAGTGGACAAACTCAGTTAAATCCCTAGTACCCTGAGGACGTATATTTTGTCCATTTCTGGTTTTTTATGTTCCCTTTTTTCTGCTGTTATTCCCAACTTTAACTTTTGAAAAGCCAAGCAGTTTAAGTGGCCAGGCCTGGGGAGCTTATTTGTATGCAGCACAAATTTCAGGATCTGTTCCCAAGCCTGTGCAGAGTGAAAAATGGCCTGCATTTTCTTGATAGCCCATGTGGTTGTAAAGAATAAATGGCTAATGAATTACAGATGAACATTGACGCAAATTAATCTTCCTGATGTCCCTGGGTTATATGGCAGCCATTTAAAAGTTTAATCAATACACTAAAGTTGAAAACATGCAGGCACTGCAGTTGTTTGGATGTAATAAACATCAGAGGGAAACGGGAGGCTTGTACCCAGTCCATGTATCATAATGACAGGTATTTATGTTTAATGGACTAAATATTTTTTATTGGAAGAGAGCAAATGTCAGCTTAACTTTGTAAGCCCCGCATTCAACTTTCCTTTGAGGTTGGTGAGAGACGGCTGACATGTCATTGAAAATGAAATGTAAAAAAACCAATTGAGACAAAGCGAGGATAAGGAGCTGTTTTGCCGACGAGATGTTGCTTTAATGCTCTGCAACTATTCATTAAATAAAATGTAAACTCTACCATTTCAAACGTTGCAGTAAAATGGTTTACTAGGGCAGACTTTTAATGGTTATTAGGGAAAACAAGAGCCAACCGCTGCCAAATATTCTTTTCTGGGAAACATTTTATTTGAAAAGTCTTTTCCTGAGTTACAGTTTCAGAAGATTTATAATTATGGAACAGTCATCTCCCCCTCCCCCTTTCTTTTTTGAGACAAAGAAAAACAGAAAAATAACTTTCAGTATAACCATTTGATGGTCTTTTTTTTTTTCCCCTTTGAACAGAGTAATAGCTTTATATAAGCTTTCCAGAGACTTAGATATTAATTGCACTTGAATTCAATAAATTTAGAGCCATGTGTGTCCAGAACTTAACCATCATTGCTATAAATGGAGAAGGAGGCTATGCAAGACTGCCACATTCACCAGGCCTGCACAGTTGTGTGGCTATGGGAAAGACCACATGAAGTTATTTTTTTTATGTCAAGAAAAACGTTGTTGTCATCTCATTTGGTCTTATGAGAAGACAGACTTCTTCCCTGTTAAACAAAAACCCAAATACATGGGAGAAAAAGGGAAGAACATCTTGTCCCAGCTTCCTGTAATCTGTTTTAGTACCCCATTTGTTGGCTGATCTTACCTGGATGGACCCTTGATGGTTTAAAGTGGTCTCATAAAGCTTCTGGTATTGTGTACAGTGAAACCACATCAGAAAAGGAGGATGGTTGAAATCCTGTGGGTCACTGTTTGCTTTCTTGGTGATTGGCTGAACTGGTTCTCTTGACTTTGTCAACTGTCTAAAATATTTCTTACTTTTAAATAATTGCTCTTAACAGTGCAGTGAGTCATCTGGTGAAAGTTTGATGACTGCCCTCCTATTTTAAGATCTCCAAGCCTTTACCAAAGGCTATTTAAGCCAGACAAGTGCATTGGGGGAGTGACAGAAATATTATTTCACAGGCAGTGAACATGCTTCTGGTTAGACAGAAGTGGTAGGCAGATCATTTTATTTTGTTATTTTTACAATTTTATCTCAACATACTTTTGTGTTGCATTAGGTTCTACTCAGTTAAGGGGGCTACTAATATTGAATTGTGAATTAAACTGTGTTTACCTCAATAATGTTGTAGATTGATGGTGACATGTTTGTAAGGTATCATACACTGCTTCCTGATAACAAAATAATTGTTGAAGACCATCTGAAAATGTTACTTATCTACTCCCTGGATGATGAGCTATTTCTATTTTTGAGCAAGCCCAAAAATAAATAAGTGTTTACACCATGAAAAGTAAAAGACTGAAATGTGTACATTGGCCAAACAGTCCGTGAAGGCTGAAGAACTGTGTGGCACAAGAGTGAAAACCACACAAAAATGGCCTTTTTTTTCTCCCCTCCTCTGCTACCCTGTCACATGTCCCAAATACTGCAGCTTCTTAGTCTCAAGGACCTAGTGTGGCCTAATCTGATGATGCTGCAGCACACTACTTTGTCCTGACCTTATATCCTGCACTAGGCTGTGGGTTACTCTTTCCACGGTGTGGCCACTCCCTACTATGGCTAGAATTTGCCTGGAATGCAGTGCAAGGCAGCTGAGCCACAACTTCCTGGGTTTTGGCCATTAAAAATGCTCCACTGAGTAGTTCTGAGCTGTCTTCACTGTGGCTGGGGAAGGTTGGAACCTTGCTGCCTTAATAAAGCATCAAAGACATAGAAGCAGCATTGCAGTGTCCTGCTGAATTAGGTCACAGTTTGGTTCAGTTTAAAGAATTGTCTTTTGTTTCATAAAGCTCAAAGGCAGTTTTCCAAAACTGCTCAAGAGCAGTAAGCTTCAGTGGCAGGTGAAGTAAAACAGCAGGTGTCTACAGCAAAGCATTAACAAGATTGCACCAGACAGAGGTGGTGCTAGTAGAAAATTGGAGGTAAAGAGGGGCTGACATTAGATTGATTCTCTCTGTCAGATGGAAAACTCTCTTTTCAATAACTATTCACAACAAAATATGAAGTTCTCTGTAAAATGGTACATTGGGGAGTGTGAGCCACCACTATCCAACACACTACTCCAACAACAGAAAATTTAGTAAGTTATTTTCTCGATCAATCTATTATACTTTGACTAAATTAGTCGGAATCAGATTTTTACAAGAAGCTTGAACTTCAGACAAAGAAATCCCTTTTGCTGGGGTTTCTGAGTATTTAAATTTTGTAGAGAGGCTGCTGCTCTTATAGGCTTAATGGATAAAATAGACATAAAAAAGTAAAAATATATGCTATAAAATATTTATTTTAAAGCAAAAAACATGACAACTCCAAGACTTCACATTTAAAGTGAGCTTCAATTTCATTGAGAGAAAATATCTAAGGATTTGTCAATTGACAGAATTATTAGTGATTAAATGTGGCTTTTTGAGAGCACTTTTGTTTCAGTTCAAAGCCATATATGTACTTATGTACAGCAACCTCACACAACTGTCTTGAAGATTTACCAGTCCAGACACACAAATCTACCTGCTCACCCCTTGACTTAATAAGTAACAATGAAAAAATTTAATGGTGTTTTATCTGTCCATCACAAAAAATTACTTCTGACTGCTGGCAGGGTGATGTTTTCCAAGGCTGATGCTTACCAAGCATTGAAGTACATATTTGTGTTTCAGTTTTTTCTGCATAGTACCAGTGCAACAAAGATGCACGGTATGTCTGTCATATATTCAAAATATTTAAATAGTGTTATAAAACTAATTGTCTAAAGTTAGTTTAAGTGAAAAAGGAGACAGGAAACCATGATTTGTCAAAGGACCTTTTTCTTTACCATGTTCCTTTTAAATTCCTCAGGAATACAAATGTGATGTTAAAGGGTGAAAGCAGTTTCAGAATAATGCCAGACGCAG
This sequence comes from Irena cyanogastra, assembly GCA_013397155.1. Lineage (NCBI taxonomy): Eukaryota > Metazoa > Chordata > Aves > Passeriformes > Irenidae > Irena > Irena cyanogastra. Next base: position 1,706,398 of record VWZV01009814.1, on the reverse strand, counting down.
CCTTCTTAAACTGAGAGCCACAGTCCTGACAGCTATTAAAAAAATAAAGTAACTTTTGGGTTTGATTTTGTATAATGAGCATATGACAAAAAGGTTTACTTCTACGTTATCCTGCAGGTGTAACTGCTGTCTGTCAATTTATCCTGTATTTTATTTTGATGATGAGAGAACACTAGGGAGAATAAAAAATTCTCTTCATCAAAAACCTTAGCAGGAAAGAAAAATGTCTCAAGACAATTTCATGTATTGGTGGTTATTTGTGATGGTTAAAAGAATTATCTGAAAACAAAGAAGTCTTTCACAATGAATCTAAACACAAAAGCTTTAATAACATTTACATCTGTGTATCATCCATGTCTCCAAATGCAAGTCATGAATAACACATAAACTAGAGTATATAGGGAACAGAAGTGCTAGCACATCATTTAAAATCCAACACACCCCATCGTCAGCAGAATCAAATACACAGCAGGAATGGTTCCAGTTGATAGACACACAATGAAGTCATTGAAAATGAAAACATATTAATTATGTTCCTAAAGGTTAAGAGAGGAATGGCTGAATTCTCTAATCCTGGACTAATATTAGTGCCCCAAATCCATGCAGGAAAGTCTGTAATGTTTCAAAAATTGTGGAAAATTTTAGTCACACTTTTTTGTATGTCACCCATGACTGACTCTGCAGAATGGGGGTAACAGGGGAAGAGCAGGAAGTACAAGACAAAGACAAAACCAGGGAGAATTATCAACAAAAAAAAAGATGTTCTTGGTCCAAACAAGCCGCTTGCACTACATGAGCTAATTGTAAGAAGAGACCATTTCTAAACTGCAGCTGTTATGTGCTTAAGCAAACCCTGCTGGGGGAACGGCTTTGTAGAACACCTCTCCTTACACAGACACATGGAGCGTCCTCTAACAGAGGAATTTAAAGTGCACTGTATAAGGGAAATCCTTTCTGCTTCCAAATTTTCCTGAGCTTATTACAGGATGTAAGCCTAGCTTGTCACTCTGACATAGGCTTCCCTTAAGTGTTTTCTATTTTCATTACCTTTTTCCTATGGTAAATCACAATAACCTAGGGTGAAGACTGTGTGTGGGTATGATGGGAAATGAGTAAGGGGGATGCTGAGGGGAAACGCTGAGGTTGTGGAGGTGTCAGAAAAACCCACAAAATACCTAGCTTGGTCACGGTCATTTTCTTTGTATAATATTTTTTGGCTGTCACTGTGGAGTAGTAACATCACTCAATTAGTAGTTAATTTTAGGCATATTCTTTTCTCTACTCGTTTCCCCACCCTCCCTCAAATCCAGTCATCTCCAACACAAGGCTATTGCACCTGGGTTCCCAAATGTATTAGCTCCATTGTGCTGGTGTGCTGAGCACCCCGCTCCTTAACATCTTTGTGCTAAAACCCAAATCCTCCCAACAGCAAGGGGTTAATTGTCTGTTTTCAACGTACTTTAAAACTCTCAGCTCTTGGGAATGATGTTTCCATGTGGATTGAATGTAATTACAAAATAATATAGGCACTCTGTCTTGTTTTCAGGGAATGATACTTAAGTCCTTGCTGGTTTTGCTGCATGTGTTTATATTGGGGCTCTTCTTTCAGTGTATTTGATGCAAGGTATTTGCAAATTTGAGCCTTTGGGCTTTAAATGTTGTGCTGCTTCTTCTGTTCCTTGTTCACTACAGATTAGGTATAATTGATGACCTGCATTTACAGACATGGGTGGTATACAGATGTAAATGTTATTATAGCTTTTATATTTTATGTTCTTTCTGAAAGATCATTTTGTCTTTGAATAATACTCCTGTTCAGATTTTGGGGGGTTTATCTCTAAAAGAGAATATGAAATGGATATTGCACATCGTATATTTCTTAAAAGTAATTTGGAATTTTAGGGTATGGGATTGCTGGTGACTGATACACTGCCTGGATGAGATATATCCCTTTGAAAATAACAGCGCCAGTACATGCCTGCATCTGTCTAACCTCATAATTCACTTTCACATTGGGTTATGGATGTCTGCATTCAGTGAGTCTATCTTCCCTTTAGGTATTATTTCAGCCCTTTGAGATAATAAGGAAAGTTTAATTGCGTTGTTAATTGATTTTTTGCACAACATTATTACCTTGATTGATTGCAGAGTTGATGAAAATGTTAGACACAGGCAGTGTAAAGTATCAGCCCAGTAAGGAGTGGGAGCCTTGTGGAGAATAGATAACCTTGATGTTAAGAGCTATATCCTTCAGATATGTCTTCCCTTGACATATTGATGGCCCTTGAAAAGGGAAAAGCTGATTGTATGCAGAATGCAATCATTAAACCCACTTCAGCTGGCTGTTGATTAATTTGTTTTTTCCTGAAGGATCTAGTTAAAGAGAAGGCCTCACTAGTATCAACAGCAGCCATTTTCCAGGCTTCAGATTATACTTAACCCTCTCCTAGAAGAAAGAAAAATGAGACTGTCTTGGTACAGACAGGCAGATTGTCTGCAAGCATTCAGTCCAACTGCAATTTGGGGATTATAACACTCACTTTACCTGTTAACTACTGCTTCCTCTGTGACCTCTCCTCCCCTGCCTTCAGTATTCAGCTTTGCCACAGCTAGCAGAAAGTCACGTTTGATGTTTTCTAAGTAAGGCCAGTGTCTGTTCTCAGCAGAGATGCCAACAGGGATGTCAAGCTTGTTTTGCCCAAAGACTGAAATACTTCAGTAGCATATAGCTGCTTCCCAGGAGCCTCTCTGAAAGGACCACAGGGTTCACTGCACACACGTAAGTGGTTAAGCTTTCCTTATCCCTGAAAAGATCTTTCTTGTGTAATTTTTTGTTATTACTTTTGAGATCTTTGAGGTCTTCTGTAGGGCAGTTTGTGCTGTTCAGCGGTGCCCCAGGCTTAACAGCAGCACTCATGTTCCCTGTCGTTGAATACATTTAACCAAACAGTGGCTGTGTGTGACTGCCTTTCCTGCTGTGAATTCATGTGATGGTCTAATCCCAGACTGCCTGCTACCTTCAGAGGACTTTCTGTTTTAACAGCACCACTCTGAGAGCAAAGGTGAAGAGTATTGCCTAAATGGCCTTCCTGTGGCAGAAGGGGCTTCCTTGGCTGCAAAATGTTCTCGGGACTGAGGGGCAGCTTCTGCTTAAGCCTTTCTTTTCTTTGTACCAGCAAAAGACTCAACACATTCAAAAATATATATGCAGCTTTAACCAAGCAATTTAATGCCTCTGAGTGCGGTGGAGATTTTATCCTTCCATTAACCATTTAAAGGATATTTGGTAAAGTAACAGGTTATTGCTTCCTGTTTAGCTTGGTAGTCTCAAAGACAGTCACTTTTTTTTGTGCTTCTGAGTGATAACAGTTATCAGTGCTGTTTGATTATTTTTTAGCCACATGTGTTTTATTAGGTCCATCGTGAACATTTTGCCAGTGAGCTCCTTTTTCATATGGGGGCATGTTAACCTGTGACAGAGTCAAGTCTGACAATTTGAACCAGCCAAGTAACTGAGTAGTATTTCAAGCTGTCAGAGCAGGTGAATACTGATTAACTGACACACTCCAAAGGCTCTCACCAGTATCTGTGCCCTGGTGGAAAATGTTTACTAGCAAGCAGAATACCTGTTAGAAAGTCTTTAGTGCTTTAACTAAACTTTAGTGACTCTAATGCTAATGGAGGGGTTTGAATGTACCTCTCAAGCTTGTTTCTTAGTCCCCAATTTTTTATCTTTAGCAAAAGCTTCCATAGAGACTAAAAGTGCACCTGTCAATTATGTTCTACTGGTCACTGTGATTTAACCTTCAGCCCCCTCCCATCAGCATATTTTTGTAAGGAGGCTGAGGAAGGGGGGAAAGAGCTGAGGGTAGAAAACGATGACAATGCTTTGGCTTTCAGTCCTGGAGGCAAGTTGGGAACTAGACTGTGGCCAGTAACTATTTAGCAATAGCAGATGGTGCTATATGTCATAGAGCATAGAACAAAACCCTGCTAAGAGGCTAGCCCAGACTTAGTCCAGAGAACTACATGTTTTCTGAATACTTTGAGTGTTTGGATCCAGATGCACTTTTACTACTACACTTGATGCTAAACAGTGATAGTGACAGAAGAGAGAAAGGAGCTCACCCGTTGTTGTGGGCTCTGGATGTGTCTTTCAAAGTGCCAGATGCCTTCAGCTTCTGCTGCAAATCAAGGGAATCCAGGGCCTTTTTTACTTCTCAAAAAACACTTGTTTTTGTATTAGGAAAAACCACACCACTCCTATCATTAGCAATTACTTAAATGTTTTTTTGTTGTTGTTTCTGAGGAAGGGCTTGTGGAAAGAAGCAAGCAATGGCAGACAAAGAAGGTTTCCTTAACTGGATCATAATGTGACAGCAGCACTATTTAATTATGCTCTTTAATTTTATTTGAGAGACTTTCTTTCCCAGCTTTAAAAAAAAAAAGCAACTTGTCTTTATTTCAGATGACTCTCTTGAGAAATTTCAAACCAGTTGAGCCAGACTGAATTTTCTATGGCTTTTTTTTTCCCTAATGTGAACTCCTGCAGCAGGAACACATTTGAGATCCAAAAGCAAGTTTTACTCATGAGATGAGCCAAATTTATGTCTAAACTCTCCAGAAGGGCCCTGCTGCTCAAATTTTTTTCACATAAGAATTTGTAATTTTATTGGAATGCTTGCAGACTTTCCGAACAATTATTCCAAAAGTTTGCTTTCTGCCCCATAAATCATGGTACGTTTGTTTAATTCTATCACAGTTACTAAAAGAACTTACTTCCCTCTTTTTTCCTCTCGCATTTTCCTGCTAATGCAATCTATGCATGGTTAAGGTTTGTGAAGTATGATTTAATTATAATTACTTTTTGTTTTCTTAATGACCTTGTCATTCTTTATGGTTTAGTTCCATTGCTGAGTAGTATGTTTTATTATTAGAATATAGCCCAAAGTACAGAGCAGCCAGCAGAAAGGCCATTTTTGCATATGTTAGCCAAATTAACTGAAAATCTCCTAAATTGTATGGTGAGTGTACACTGAACAGCTGAACTTTCGCATATGGTCGGGAGGGGATTTTAGAACCTCCTTTTCCTCCATCATTCCGAATACGTGAGAAGCGTTTCTAGCATCACTTCAGTGGTCGCACCGTTGCATTAACACAAGTAATAGAAAGGCGGTTCGAAGCAGCGCTGGCATTCGCGCCGTGAATAGGAGAGAATGACAAACGCCTCCGACGCTGGAGACGGGCGGTCGCCTCCCGCCCGACAACATTTCGAGCCTTTTGTTGAGAGCGCTGCCCCGGCACCAGCACACCCGGGCTGGTGTGAGACGAGCCCACCACCCACCAGTCCGGCTCGGCTGCCGGGCCCAAGGCCGCGGGCAAGGGCTGCGCAAACGCGGGCGCGATCGCCGCCCGCCCGCGCGGCTCGGCGCGGCTCGGCGGGGCTGGCACAAAGAGCTGCTGCCCTCTAGTGCCCGGGGCCCGCCCGCACCGCGGCACAGCGGCTGTGGCGGCGCGGGCCGGCTCCGCTCCGCTCCGCTCCGCTGCGAGGGACAGCCGGGCTGCCGCTGCCCTCTGCTCTGCCTTTGCTGCTTTCCTTCACGCCTTACGTGAGAGAATGAGAGACATCGAGAAGCGCTTTCAAGACCCAGAGGACTGCGAGCCCATGCTTCCTTTCCTCCATCTCCTTCGAGGGCATTCAGTATATCCAAATATAAGCATCAGTCCACCCCTAAAATTTGGCATGCTGATGCTTTCTGTGCACTTGGGTTTCTTTGATTACAGTATCTAGCTAACTACAAAATTTACGAGTCTGAGTAATTGAAAAAAAAATAATCTGCTTTAATTTCTCAGCATATTTCACAGCAAGTATTTAATTATAAAGTCAGCATTAATTCTCTCCATGACAGTAACAGTGCAAAACTAGTGGAGGTGCACTGAAGAGACAAAAGCATGTGGTTTGGGGTTTTTGTTTATTTTTTTGCGTATTTTTGTTGTGTGCTTTTTGTTCCATTTTCATTAGGAAGAGACATTCCAACCCCCCAGCATATTTCTCTGGTGATAGTTACAATGAGCATGGAAAGATTCCAAAGGAATCCCAAGTGTAGAACCTTAAATTGTAACAATGATACCCAGAGGAGTATGGAACTGGTTAATGATTTAAAGTATTATGCCCTAAATGCTCCTATTTTAGCCAACAGTAGAGAATCTGTAGACAGCACATGCCCAGATCAAAGCTGATCATGTCAATGTCATTCAAGGAGGGAAGGATACCCTCCTTTCCCCCTGCTCTCCCCCCTACCCTTTTTTTAAACAAAGTATGACATCTGAGGAACAGTGTGTTGATTGTTCCACTGCCAGGATACGCATAATGGAAACATTAGCTCCAAGATAACTTTTAATCTGTCAGCCTAATGGCTCCTTAATGTGTAGAGGGCTTTAAATGTATGTCAGCCAGGGCTGTATAAAGTAATATAGTTTGTGGCCTGAATGGATCTAGATGACTCTGCACCATGACACAATATGGTTTATTATTAAGTATCAGCTCATCAGCTTATTCCCACGGACTTGGACAAGCTTCTCAATTTTCCAGTAACAGATTATGTGAGAAAAAGCTTGCAGTGCATTTTTTTTTTTT